>JAGSMZ010000022.1:9652500-10108843 GCA_029286645.1 Papilio protenor
ATATAATTTATTTAATGGATACGACAGGTTAGATACTGGACAGAATTCCGTTTCGACATTGTATAAGTTTGATTTACAATTAATTACACTTTGGCCGGATCTCGGCCGATGACTTGAATATTTTTCGCGTTGACAAGCTTCTCTACGAGATGTTTAATGTTTATATTAAGCAAATGTATCGCGAATAGAAAACTAAATTAGTTCAGCCGTGTCATATATCACGCATATTTATTGTAATGGTGCATAAAATTCCGCTCGTATTTTCTCTATAAAGTAATACGAAAGTATGCGCATTCTAAGCGACGATTAAGCAGTAATTATTGGAGGACTTAGGGTTAGTAGACGAGAGGACTGGGGCGGCAGGGGAGGGGGCAGAGTGTAATGCATCGATTCCAGGGGAGTGCAGGAGGTTTTATCACCGCCTAATGATCTCGGACGAGGCGTAATGAGGCAGCCTGTGCGCGCCACCAATAAAGTATTTATGAAAGCGTCCCGAAGTAATGGAACGCGTCAAAGCGATTACAGACCGCCTTCCGAGATATGCTCCCATAATGGAATTAAGAATCAAGGATCAGAGCATCGCCAACACATGCGGTATGAGTAACGAACGACCGTAGTTGATATCTACACTAAAAGTAGTTTGTAACTTGGGTATTTAGTTTAATAATAGGACAATAAATGAATGAAGAAAGTACAAAATATGTTTCAAAGGGAATTCTGATTGGTCTTAATTTGATCGTACAATATCAGGCCGAGTCGGAGGCGACAATGCGGACCATATTGTTGTCGCGTTATTTGTGGCGCATTCAAAAACAAATAATTGTCGCAGCCCTGCATAACAGAAAATAACAAGAGAACTCGCCGTAATATAGAGCCTCCTTAGGGTCGCTATTAAGTCCTTAAGTCCATAGCCTAATATGAAAGTATAAGCGGCCGGAGTCGATTTTGAGACGTATTCATCCCGCGCCGCAGAATGACCGCCCAGTTATGGAGTCGACTAAATAAAGGAAAAGGACAATAGCCGATCGCATGTCGCCGCACGCAGAATGCGACTCGTTAAGTCGCTTCGGACGCGAATTTAAGAGACAGCTTCTAAATATCCACAGGACGGCGGCGCGCGCATGCGTCCGCAGATCTGTATCGCGCGCACAATACCGCGCCGGCCGTCACGACGACGCGCAGAAATATGGACGCGCCCGAGAGCCTTCTTGTTTTATGTTAATGCACCCGCATAAAAGCCTAGCGAAAAATATCGCAAAGTCGTCCGGGATGCGAGCGCTACGCTGCAATGATTCGGTACAGCACGCAGTGGCCGCCATGTCCGGAGTGCGGCGGAGGCTCGGCCCCGTCCGGCATGGCACACAAGAGCGCGGGCGACGCGAGGAAGTCAAATAATTAAGGTGGATTCATCGCACGGCCGTCGAAAGCCGACGCTATCGAGCGCACATCTTCAGCGGCCGCACTCCCAAACCTAATAAGTCCGAACTGGACTCATTTGTGCGAGGAAAACGAACAAAAGACACGGTTCAGATAAAGAGGACGGTCTTGATAATTTAGGGTCATCGTTTCGGCGTTTAATTTATGAGGTGTGTTCCGATTGATTTGTAGCCAGAGCGCTTCGATCGAGACGGACGATCGGGGGGCGGCGGCTCGCGTCAGGTGGCGGCGCCGCGGTCGCGGTCTTTCGATTTATTTGCGCGTCTTCTTCGATATACATACAATGAGCGGAGCCCGCGAGATAGGAGTGGTCGGGAGCTGGGCGGGGAGCGCGCCTTATACGCGGCCGTCGTGATGCACATATTAAATTGGGCTCTGTACATGGGATGCGATCGGTCCCCGTCGGCGCTGAGACGGCCCGATGACGGCGCTCGTGCCGTCGCCCGCGCCGCTCCCCCGACAGCGTGCACTGCGCACAATGGCGCCCGCGTGTGATGGCCGGCGGGTAACAGCAGCGCGGGTGGCGGCCGCTGAGGAGTTATTGAGTGCTGGTGGTACTCCCACTGCGGTATGCCGCCTACTAACATAAAATTTACGTTTCTGTTCTCATAGTAATATCTATTCCAATAAGGTGGGACTGGGTCCGAATGTTTAGATGTAGTTTTATAAGATACATTTACAAGAAGTCAAAACACATTGTTGCTTAAAAGTTGTTTAAAATGCATTCAAATTGTTCCACGTAGCTTTGCTGAATCTTTATTTACTTTCGCATTAACCCCGAGGCTAATAAAAGTCGGAGCATATTGACAGATACGAATAGGCTGCGGAGATTTATAGTCGCGATTGAGGCTCGTCCGAGGTATCGAGTGTCCCTCCGGCGCATTAATTGGAACGCCCGCCGCAGACCTGGCTCACTCTATAAATGGCGCGAGGCTTTATGGACCCGCGCGGCTCCCGCTCCCGCCGCGCCGGCCTGCGCCCGCGCCGCCTTGTAATTGGCCAGCCCCCGGTTGACATTTACACGGCGCAAGATGGCCGACCGATGCGATATGGCGACGAGTAATTGACAAATCGCCCTCCCTTTGCTTCGCCTCGGAATCGTAATAATTGGTATCGCATGTCGTGCGACTATAAAGATTTTCTTTGGCTAATAAGCTAGCGTTTCTCGGAAGTATAGGCTTTGCTGAACACGGCCATGGGGCCGAATACAAATTCTGCATCGCTCCATGTAATTACGTCGCGATTTGCATGCGGCCTTTGTGCACCTAGTGTAAATGCATCGCAAAAAGTTAGTAATGATACGTACAGATAGACCCCGTCAGCACACGTGCTTTCCGTTCAAAATTAATTCTAGCCATAGCTATCAAAAATGTTTAAAGGCTAGAGTGTGCCTTTCAGTCTAAATTTGTATTCAATAAACCTTACATTAAAGCGATAGTTTGTATAAAAGATACTAAAAGAGTATTACATAAAATGTAATTTCGAGTATCGTTTATAGCGAACAATGAGGTAAGGGCGAGGCCACACTAGCGTGGAGCGCCGCAACAGCGACAGCAGCACTATGATTGATCGATCGTTTGTCCGCCCTGTGGATCCATCATCGGCCAGTCGCCGGACAGTCGCCGGACGGTCGCGACGCCCGCCGCTCCGGCAGACTCATGTCTTGATCAATCAACCCTTTCAAAGCGCAAGTATAAAACTGTCCGTCTTATTCGGATAAGTGCTGTGAAGCGTGCTTTTGGCTATCGATCGATGAAAAATTTGCAATGTCCAAGGAATGCGAGCAATGTATCGCGAGATAAAAATCAAATCTTTCCATCTATGCTCTTAATAAAGCTGTCAAGAAACCTCTATAGGCTTACTATTACAAAGCTACTTTTTGAGTTAAACATTTAGAGAGATTAGAAAGTCAATCACCACATATGAAGTATCGAACATTTTTATCTATAAATCGTTATCCAGCGCAGGCGCAGATGCTATATGATTGATCGCTACCACTTTGTGCAGGTAAACACTCACCCCCCACTAATTGCCACCAATCTTTCACACGTGTCTCACTATCTAACACAAACAATACAATACCCAAATTGACAGGTAACTCTTATCACCTTAGAAATAAAACTTACAATCGTGTTTTGTTTTTAATGAAATTGGTTTCTGTCAACTTTATATTAATTATGGGGATTTTGGGTGCATTCAAGCGAAGGTTGTAATATGTGATGGATGATTTGTCAATATGCAGGCACCGCTAAAAGTACACAGACAAACATAAATGTTCACATATGTATACATTTGTCACAACTGGCTGGCATTGTAATGCAAGAATCAAAAATTTAAATAATCAAAATATTGAAAAATTATGTCAAGTCATAGTACATTTTTATTGAGTCGATTTACGTTAACTTACTTGATATACAAGTATATTATATTACAAAATTGTATACATTTGTCAGTAAATAATCAATTAGTAAAGTCACCCATACAAGTTCTGACCTAACCTAAAACCTGTTTAAAGAGTAGCGCTGATGTCATTGGAACTTAAGTCTCTTGTTTTTTCATCATACAGAATTAAAACAAAACAATAAAGATCATCTACACTCGTGTAACCAATCAAGTCAATTTGAAAAAACACACTACATTCACCTCGTCATCTCATCACGAACCCGAGCCGGCAATAAAAGATCGAAAACCTCTTCCAAAAGAGATTTCTAAATGCTGGCCGAAACAATAAAAAAATCGCAACGTTCAATTTGTCCACCGGTAGGGTGTCCACAATAAACCTGTCAGGCGGCGGACAGTCCGATAGCCGACGTCGCACTTATCAGTGACCATAACGTCCTCGATTTTACGACAAGCACTCGATGTGAGCCCGTGCATAAATTTAAAGCGAACGTCAAGCGGCGACATTTTATTTTACAAATCAAGGAAATTGTATCGATATTTCAGGGATAATGCGTTTGTGTTACGGAACAGATATCTTTATGCGTACGTTTCTCGGACGCAGATAATGCCGCCTTGTAAAGTATCAAAACGAGGATCATTGGCTTCAAATATTTTTTTTCTGAAGTGATAAAATTAAAGTATCGTAAATTTTAAATTTTATTCGTCATGTAGTCGCAATAAAATCGGTGCACAGAGATTAGCTACATTCGAGGGAAGGAAGCGGAGGAATATTTGATACGTCGCTTCGTGGAAGTCCGAATGCGAAGGGAGACGTTGATCGGATCTCGCGCGAGTCGCGGCTAGCAAATCGCCGGGACCGGTCCGCGTCGCGTCGGAGCCGCGGCCGTGTAATTCTAATTAGGCAATTCAGGCAGCGGCCGGCTCTAATGGGGCCCGTACGGAGCCATAAAGCAGCGCAATCTGATCGTGTGAACACGCTGTCCGCGTGTCCCACGAACATTGTCCGCAGACATGCGACGCTTTGTCACCCTAGCGCCTGCATTCCCGCCTTTTTGCTCTCCTTGTGATAGATACAGACGGTAGACAATAGATTTACAAGACGTGTTAAGAAAGAGTTAAGCGAGTGAAATGTGTTTATGCAGTTTACAGTTTTCACGTCGCGTCTTTCTTGAAAATAATTCTCACGATACGAAAATACAATAAAAGAGGAAGTGTCTGTCTGATGATTTATAATTTCGACTTTCAGATATACTTTAGCAAAATGTACATGAAATACGTTATAAATTATTTTGATAGTACACAACAATTTTGAATTGCACACAATTTGGTATTGTGTATTTTCCCATTAATGTTATCTGTACATGCTAGGTGTGTTTCTGTCAGCTTTAATGTAATGCTGTGAGAAGTGAATAAAACAACACACTGCACTATCCATCCGTACATGTTAATCCATTTGCCAAATTTACGACAACCACCTGACAAGACACGTCGAACACAAGGCCGAGTCCGGAGACTTGCGACGGTCTGGACTACAAGACGTGACGTCAGACCGGACTGGATCGGGAGACTATAATAAATGAAATAAAAAGATTGCGGCGACTGCAACAGGGATACACACTCGGTGCCTTATTGATGGAAACAATTCAAACGCCATTTAGATAGTGAGCCGGCGCTGACGTATTATTATTGTGGGACCGCGCGCCCGGCAGCGGGTCACGGCGATATCAAAAAACAATTGGAGACGGCACTTTATTATTAGCATTTTTTAAGCAACTATATTTAAATAAAGATTCAAAAGTACAGTCTATTGTAGCAGTAATGTACGTTGTAGTTAGGGTTTTTTAGTTAATTGTACAAAGATGTTATAGTATTCTCAAATAATCTGTTGACTCTATGACAAAATCTTAACCTCATATGTTAAGAAAGGAGACAACAAAGACTATTCTGTTTATCAATAAGTTAAGATAAGCAAGAAGCTACTTTAAAAGCGCTTATCCGTTTACAAAATCGAATGCCGCATCCATTCACTTCTACCATCCTGGATGCAATCTTCAATGTCATTCATAACTCTCAGTTCAGGCTGAGATCGTCTGCGTCGTCCTTTAAAGAAAGTTATGCGTCCCCCGGGATCGCTCCTGCTCTAATGACGCATAAAACTATATGCACCTACTGTGTCTCTGCTTCTATTTAAATACATGTAAATTAAACTAATCGTAACATTGAACTTGGCAATTTTAAATTTTATTATCAGTCAAATCATTGAAGAAATTTTAAGTACAGTAACACTAAACTTAAGGGCAAATGACGTCATGTTTATCGAGCTTGAATTTTCACCATAACGAGATGTACAAAACTTAAGTAACATGACTAAACTAAGGGATGGCTAGTTATTAAACGAATCTGCAAGTGATAGTTATCGAATTGATAATTGACCATTTAATGTTCTTTATTATAGGTTCTAGGCGAGTGTCGCATAAAAAAAAACAAACACCGCGAATACCATCTGCGTTATACAAATAAATCGGTTGCCGCAAGTCGGCGTATCGTCCGCGTTGTCCGCTGTACATTGCGCGCCGGATAATAAACAACATCAAAATACAGTCGGCCGAGAGTGAGCCAACAACCAATAAATATCCAGATTGCGTTGTTAACGCGCTCTCTCACGCGGTCGATTTATCCCCGCGTGCGATACACGGCGCGCTCGTGTCGCCACATCCAACACTATCTATAACTAAAACGGACATGTATACTACCACTTGAACTTGACTCGTTTATTTCAAGATGGCATAAAATTATTTTTCTTTTAATTACAGAAAACTAGACATGATGAGATAATTGCACGTTTTCAAATATAGTTTAGTATTTCATTCTACATTACAATGTAATTATTTCCAATGATATAACAGTAACCTAATAGGCAATATCAGAAAAAAACAATGAAAATTAATCTCCCGTAGTTATGGCGTAACAACACAATAAAACACCGCGTGTAAAACTCATTGGAAATCGTAAAAAAGACAAACTATATCCGATTTCTGATCGTAAAAACATAGTAAAAATCTTTTGACGGACTTTTAATGATCTATTAAATACACTGACCTGAGCTCACAGACTAACTACAGCCTAGAGACGGCGCGTTAACTGAAAATATTTTTATATATGCCTGCCATAATTTTAACATAGTTGTAACAGGGCAATGTATATTTAAATAAAAGACGATAGCGATTGATGTGTTTAAAAATGTATTCCATTTAAAGTATGGTTGTATCACTGTATTGAAAAACAGTTTCCTATGCCTGCTCTATTGTTGTTTGATCTGTGCGTTTAAACATCGGTTCAGAACTAGGTAAATGATAAAAACACACTAAATTAGCATTAACGTGGTGTCAAAAATTCAGGTTTACGAGGTGTTTAGTGAAGCAAATAACACGTTTGAGTAAAGTGTCGCCAAATTGTAGGACGTTAAAACATCTCCAGTTAACGGGACATGCGATCCGGTATTAAATAAAACGATACCTTAATAACATGGAATCGATTTAATTGTTATCGATTTTGTGGCAATCGAGTGACCTCATCGATTTAAATCGCCGATCGAATAGAGATAAGAAGTTTATTTCGAGCCTCAGGCAGTTTGAAGCGCGGACTCATTTCATTATTTGCCTTAATTATATTTTCTAGATTAAATATATTCCTTTTAATACAATCATGAGCGTTAACACTTTTACGAAACGATTTCTTCACATTTAGATGTAATAAAATTTATATCATATTTTTAAACGGATTTTAAAACAATAAAAACTTTCAAATAAAATTTTGTATGAGCGTTTATTAAAATACACAGATATAAAAACAGTAGAATGGACTGTAAAAAAGTGAGTGGCGACTAATTAATTGAAATCCTCAAATTAACAATCAATCAAGGGCAATATAAATCTGTCGACAGGTTGATTCGGATAGGATCGCTTGGCGCCACAAAAACGACTACGGAATGATAAATTTAAAATGTCAAAAAACCTTAGCAAAAGGATCGTCGGGAGCCGCGTAGACATCCATCAGGTGACGATCAAATTATGAGTTCCTTTGATCATAATTATATTCCCAATGCATCTTTTAAAATGTATCATTGACGAAAAAAATGTATCCAAATATCTACTATGTTTAAAGGACACTAATGCTTAATATTTTCACGTCAGATAAGTAAAGTTAATATGTAATTTATTTTAACCTAAAATGTTTTTAAGGTCTTCTAGAATTAATTACAATTAGAAATTTAAATAGAATTTATTTTATTTTTGAAAATCATTTCAGAATGAGTGGAATTCATGGATTCATTAAAATTATTTTTTCTTCTATAGCTTTTATAGTCAGTTTTATCCCAATTATCGGTTGAATTCACTAAACGAAATTAGAATAAAAATCCGGAACTATACGAATTTCAATCGACTGTGAAGAGGTTCGTAAATATTTTTATGTCCGAATGCGTGCGAATGTAAAAAAAAATTAAACCGATTTCGAGTAAAATTCATTGAAAAGTACGGGTAAAACCAAATGTACTTTGGAAATACGCAAATTATTTGGTCTAGAAATTTCTTATGAATAGATGTTAAATATGTTAACCTAAATAATAATGCGATCTTTGGATTTTTAATATTTCATTTCCAAATTAATGTAAAATATTTCTGACTTTTGTTCTGTTACTTTCGTCAAATTAACACGTTGTTTAATTTAACGGATGAATAGTAATGATAGAGTAATGTTTATTTACTTCTTTCCCTGATTTCTAGTGTATTTTGCTATTGCTTCGAATATGATTTTTAATACCGCGACGCAGTAATCCGCTGCCGACAAATTTATTAGTTCCTGCATGTTTCTATTTGGTCCGCAAATAAAACACGACTTCCGGACGTTAATGATCGCTTTGAAAACATTTTTACGTTTAGATTTTTTTATATCTTCATACTTTTGAGACGACTTAGTCAATTATTAACAAGTTCCTGTGCGCAAGGTGTTCGCGTATTAATAGTGTGTGAATTGACACCATTATTACCAACATTTGACAGACATAAAACTCAACCTTACAAACCAAGCATTAAGCATTCTCCATTGAATTTCTTCTAAGAGGAAAAGGGTCTTTGATATAGAAATTAAGAACATAATTAAATAATACAAAGTCCAGACTTCAGAACAAAGTAACACGTTCAATAATCCAGTGAAGTCCAATCTAAAAGACACGTGTAAAATTAACGAGAATACGCCTCTTAAAAATGTCCAGCGCTCCAAGATTCCCCCGGCGTCTGCCGTCTAATTGATAATTAGTATTCCGCCGGCCCACTGTCCAGGCCTACGTGCCCGGCGTGGGGGTCTGGGGGCGCAGGGGGCCCGGGGGCAGGGGTGGCGGCCGCCGCTGCATCAGCACGCAGGCTCCAAGACGTCTGCTATTGACACAAACGTTGAGATGACAGCCCTCGGGGACACGCGGCTAGACGTTTGGGATCTTAGAACGTTGCCCATATTAATATTTAGAAATATTCACTTAAAATGTCATTGTTACGAAAAAAACTGCATTTTAATACGTCAAGACACAATAATGATAGGGGGCGAAAGTTTGTCAAAACTCGATTGACTGTAGCTTTACGTTCTAATATGTATATCATTGTATATGTATGGGTATCAACAATATGTGAAACTTGTTCACTTCCGTCGAAAAGGTTACTTAGACGTTACGTTCAATATCGGTTCGATATTGAGGTCTCACATTTGAATAGTATAATTAAAACCAACAAGCTGTCACAAATGTAAAAAGCGGTTCCTAAATCTCGGACCTCTAATTGACAGCGTGGACGCCGCGCGGAGCAACACCGCCACGCTAGAGGCCGCGGCCGCAGTAAATCGTTAGGGCGCGCCGATAACGATTTCGTTACTCGCTTTTATATAAATTATTCAAAGTTATCAACTGACCTGCCACAACCGACCGCCGTCTTACCACTCGCCTCAAACTGACGGCTTAATGTTTTTGTTTGATTCAGAAACAGGTCATAGATACATTTACGATCGCTATTAAAGTTGCACGAGGTAATAGAAAATGTCCTTTATCATAATAACTTTAAACTAAAGCGACATATTACGATCGTTACCCCAAATAAGGAATCTATTCTAATTTGTCTGAATACTTCGTGACTATAAACAACAATAAGTATTAAAAAATGACCTCTGAGTCATTGGAGGTAATACACCAACACAATATATGGAAGGTTTGAGACAGTAAGAAGTCGCTTTTAAAAGAATCTCGCAGATGGCTCTGCGATAATTCGCGACGTCAACCTGCGACTGCCGCGATTACCATATCTGAAGTCAAGCATCGACCAGGATCGAGTCGGTATTGGCCGGGATTGCCCAGGATCGGTCGGGATTGGCCGGGATCGCGCGGGAGCAGACCCGCTATCGGCAGCATGCATCGCGTCTGCCACCAGACTTCGTGCGCGGTAGCTGTCCCTTATAAGGCACCTTGTACGCTTATTTCTTTAATTCCGTCTACTTTGTCGTGTTTATTGATATTTTTATCGATCATTGCATCGCATAAACTACTTTTACTTTCACATAAACATGTGTCTACAAACTAGCTTGCAAATAGCAATCTAATTTCAAACAAAGAGATATCTATCTCTATAAAACTGTTGTCTATAAAAGAGGACATTTCGACGATGTTCTAGGACAGTATACATGTCTAAGACATACATTTCCTCCTTGGCGCCTCTCCTCCTTGGATAAGGAGATGTATGTTTGATTTGGGTTTAATAAGGCAACTTATAATAGACGACCGGATGGACGAGATATTTTAAAAGTAACCACGTACTCCAGAAGGAGGACTAATGCATTGTTTTATATCGACCTTAAATAATCCTATCAACGATTCTCTCAGCATAATGAAAATGTGACTGTGAAGCGAACAAAGCGCTGTCCACGAATGTTGGTCGTCTTAGCAAGTTCTTTAATGAACAACAAGCGCTGATTTGAATATACACACGCTGGCCGGTGTGCCGTGATTCATTAAGGCATTGCGGAGTGTCGGACAACAGCGATGTCTGCGCGACTGCCGATGACTTCACACTTACCGTTGTTTTAGCACCTTATGTTGTAGCTTCCATTTAATTGGAAAACTCTACGCGTTTTGATTGTTATACATCATGTTTTATGCACATAGGAGTCTTAATTGTACTTCGTGACAACCCCTTATTTAAATAACCAATAATATTATATGAGTATTGGTTTTAACCAATGATGAGCTCTAGAAAAAAATGTAATTGTTGCTGTGCAGTGACGTCATAACAGGCTGCCAATAAGAAACATTTTATCAATAAATAAACATAAAACTTTGCAGCATCGAGTGTATGGACGTGTGTTGTGTGGCGTGTGCACGCTAGAGCTGACTGTGCACCACTACACGTGCACCTGCCACCTCCCCCCCGCACCCCGAGCTCCGCCCGCCGGCCGCTCCCACACACACGCCACCCCTGCAGTTACTTGACTTCATTTGCAGTCGACTCTAAGTTAAAATCAATTATGCCCGCGATTGTTTCGTTAGTGGAAGCAAATGTTTTTTGTCCCTGTCCCCCCTACCATCCTCCATGCCTCCCCACGAACCACCCCCGGGCGCTCAGTATTCCGGACGGACGGCTGTCTCCCGCTATGTTTGGATTTCTTTTGATGAACTCAGGACTCGAAGACTTGTGATTGTGTGTGCATTCTGTTCATTTGGCTTTGGTTCGTTTTTTAACTTCCTTACGGAATTGCAGAGCGCAGGAGTCCGTGATCGCTTTGTTGAACAGCTTTTGGATAAAACTTCCCTCGCTCGTTACAAATCGAACTTGATTCCGTGTAGTCTCAGTGCATTAGGACCACAGCCTAAATATATTAGTGCTGATTACAAGTTTTGTTAGAGAAACACTGCTTTTGTCAAATAATTTAAATGTTGACTTAAAAGTTTTTCGCTAAATCTTGTCGAAGTTGCTTACATCAAAATTCTTTCGAAGTAACTGTTCTATATCTAACTGTAATTTTCCTACTATTGGTTGCATATTTGATATTAATCTTAGCAAGAAAACATTGTTAAGAAATTACGCAAAAAATTGTGCCTTACAATTCTACATTCCAGGGGTTTAAAAATACACCGACAGCTCCTGTTTATAACGACAACAAAAACAAACAATTAGCTTCAATTATATCGCGATTACGAATCTACCGACATCGTGAGGTATTCAAAAACAAAAAAATAGGCCACACTAGGCCTTATTGTTGTGGCATAAGAGCTACACATAGTATGTAGCAACGCACGAGTGCATTTGTTTTATTTTTCTTCTATGTACTTTAGAATAGTTAATTTAGACTTTAATTACAAGGCAATAAGAGTTACGCTAGTTCAGCTGGTGTGCAAATACAAGCTTGCGTTATTTTTTCCTTATAAGGCCAGGCCCACACAATTGTTGCTCGCCAATGTCCAATATCTCTGTACATTCATTATGCAAACGATTCTCTCGAGTTCATTTGCTTTTTTCTTCTGTCCATTTTAATTTCAAACGGTCGTATATTCTTTTGATCGTCTATAGAAATTAAAAGGAACTTTTATATTTCTTAATTCGGTTTACAATTCCGAATGTGTTATGTAAGGGATTGTCTATGCAAAAACCTATATAATTCAGATATTAAATTTCAATTTTTATTTTTAAATTAAGCTAAGGTAAAGATATCGAATGATTTTCAAAGAAAAAAAATACAAGAAACATTGAACTCCACAGATTTTTTTAGTTACACAGCTATATAAAATGAAAGAATTAAAATAATTTATTACAAAGGAATATAATTTCACACCGCACTGCAGAAGAAATATTAATTAGTAATATTGTAAACAAAATTACAATCTTCTTACCAACAATTGTAATTATCAAGAAAATTCAAACATATATTTAAAAACATCATTATCGTTCTAAGAGTTAAGAGTCGTTCATAGCTTTGTATGAAGAAATATTAGAAAAAAAAACCAAGTAGAAACAAAGGCGATACGCTTCGTCCGCTGTACTTTAAACAAAGAGTAATAATCAATTAATGCCACATTTCCTTCTTATGTCGCAGAGGAATTATTCCGTTCAATATTAAAAGTCAATAGTGCTGTGCCCAGTTCATTAGGGTTGTGTCGATAGCCGACATCACGTACACGTTAGTGCTGCGCCCGCTCTAATTAAAAATCGTAAATATTGCATCAAACCGCAGACAACACTAGTTAGTGCTAAGTGCAAGTTCCTGAGTAACCAATATTTACTAAGCATTTACTTACAGATTATTCACCACTGACTTCGTAATTTGCTTACCTGGAATAAAAATAATTAAATCAGTATCTTTTCACAGAAAATTAAATCTTAGATTTACTTTACAATATCTTTGTCAATTTTATTTATAACTTCATGAGAAAGATAAATCGGTAATTTTATGATAACTCAATAACAGTTCGGTTTACATGACAACAATAGCGACTGAACAGTAGGCATAGATTAGATCTTAAAACAATCCGCTGATTAGACGCGAGCTTGATTTAGTGTCGGGCCCAGGGCGTTTGGCAATTATGAAAAGCCATAAAACGACGACATTAGGAGCTCTCCCATACACAAGTGTGCCGAAGGGACCTTCCCTAATCCATTTACGATGTAAAGAGGTATAAATCAAACTTAATACGAGCTACACGTGTTGATAAAGCCGCACGCACACAGCACTCCGACCCGTGTGTAGACGGAACACACACATGCGTATGTCACTGCGAAGGATTAAAGTGTCACATTTCTTGAAGATCTTCGGATGTTTTGGGAGACATTTTTTTTTAAATGATTGATTAAAGCATCATCATAAGTCTGGTGCTAAACAAAGATGAGAAAAAGTTTTTTAAACATACAATTACTTTCTTTTTCAAAAGATATCGTGAAGACGAAAATCGATACAAATGACAGTCCAGCCCTCTAACTCTCGTAAGGTGTAAAAGAGTTAATTTTTCCGAATGGTATCGTAAGACAGACGCACACGAGCGCAAAGCGCAGATGAAGCACGAATGTGTGCAAGGTGGCATGAAAATGGAATTAAGGGGGAAAATGCAAAGGAATCAAGCGGGCGCGGCTCGACGCGGGCCCAAAGTGTCCCAGACCGGACACTTTGAACGAATTATGACGGTCATTATTACAACGTGGACAGAATTAAATTGCCTCCACCCCCGCCCCTCGCCCCGCACAGAGGTGCCCCCTTCCGGCTAAGTATGCCCGCATAATGATACCTGTCGTACACTCACTACACTTAACGGGGAGGAAGCGGCTCTATTCGACCGTGTGGGATGCGAGATTTGTATTTATTTTTTGTTTGAGTATCCCTGTAAGTGAGTGTATTGACGGGTTCCGTATACGGATATTAGTTAAAGGGTCATAACTTTGTGTTTTTCAATTTACAAATTACTACATTTTTGCTGCTCTTACACTATTCATTATTGATATCGTCACTTTAGATATTTTATTTTGTAAATCTCTACATAAATATAAGATACATGTTTGCAATTGACAGTATGCAAATTACTTATCTTACAACACGTAAATAACTTAATCGAAAAACAAAGAACGTCTGGAAGAACGCGTTATGAGCTAAGATTTAAACATTCAGAACTACAGCTACAATAAACGAGGAACTTTAATACGTAATAACACGCAAACAATTAAATTGAAATCATTTAAGTGTGTTTTATTTGGGATTAAGGAAGTGCTTAGGTACGCACAAAACTAGGTAACGATAACGCGCTAGATCAAGGTGTATTTGCTAAAAGACTAACATCGGCGGTGGCTTAGCGCACATCACTGCTGATAACCGCTGTATCAATACGCGCTGCGATCAGTAAATTTGCAATAATCTCAGCAAACGCGCCCCCGATAAAGGATGCGTGGCTGATGACCCATGTTATAAACGCAGGCGGATGGACACAGAAAAAACTGCGTGTATGGTAACTAACAGGTATACGTAGAGTTCAGAAGGAATGGGTGCTTGGATATCATATAATTGGTACAAGAATAACTTAAACTTACTTTATTTGGTTACCTTTTTAAGTGGAACAAGTAACAAAAATCTATACAATAAGGTTCCTTAGTTAATCTTAATAAAATGAGCGAAATAATCGAAATAAAAGAGAAGTAATTACCAAAACATAATTAATACTTTAAAAAAAAGTACAAACAGTGGATAGAATCGCTACCGTCTTTCAATTATACTGAACACGATTATGAGACAATATTAACATGGTCGACGTGCGTCGGCACAGGCTTTAAGAAACAGCCATAGACCAAGCTCTATCTCAGATACGGTAAATATTAGACGCGATTGTGAGCTTACACAAAGGTGCGGATTAATCCTATGTGACTTCTATTTGTTTTGGTATCGAGTTTACTAGCGCTAGCGGCTTCACCGTAACGTAATGTTGAAATGAGCCTACAAAGATTAGCGCAATTAAAAATGTCAGCAAGTCAATCTAAACAACTAGCTGTTCGCATGCGGATTCATCCGCGTGAATTATAAAAACTTTATTTTATTGTTTACATTTGTCAAATTATCAATAGCAAATGTCAAAATAACTTGACATGACAAACCTTAGCAATCTTTCTTTCTTGATGTTGTCAGCAACTTATGGTCTCTTTCCCACATTAGGGTTTTTATCCAAAATATTTACCACCTAAGTTTAATGGCGTGAAAATATATTGCCTAAAGCATGACGTAAGTGTAGGACTTTTTATTAAGAAAAGAATTATTCAAAAATATGCTGTAATTGCTGACATGTTAGGCAACAAAGGAGTGTGTGTTTACACTTTATTATAATAGTATAGTTTAGGCAAAGTTAAGTAGAAACGTTGTTTATAATGATGAATGGAAAAATTATGCTTTAGTATACATAAAACATTCTTATGTGCAATTAGAAGTCAAATTATATGTAGAACCCCATCATTATACCGAGAAACAAGTAGTAAAATAAATGATAATATTAAACATTAGTCCGTCGCGTCGGCAAGAGCCGCACAACAGATCTGAAACCCATCCGACAATAACCATTAACCGAGTCTATTAACATACAAAACAAAATGTAACATATTTAGGGAGGGGGCGAGCAATTCCGCGCGATATATCGACGAGCGCAAACATAGGGACGGCAGTTATCGACACGGCGCAAACGCGGCGCAGCAAAAACGTGAAATCAGCGAAGAAACAATGTTAAAACAAAGGTTTTGCGTTAAATACCGGGCGGGGGCGCGGGGGGAGGCTCTATTACAATATTTGCTAGAATCTCGTTATTTTTAAGTATCTCCCGACGCCGCCTCTCAAAGTTTCGCTGATTCGCAACTCGTAAACAATTCGTTTATAACCTTACGTTATGAATATTTTCGAAGGGTTTTTGTTAAACATATTTGGCTTGAGTATTGAAGAAATGAAATATTTTGAGACAATAAAAATGTACATTTTAATAAAAAAAAGACGTTAGTATGCTAAAAGAACATTTGTTTCAGGTTTAAAAATTAGTCGTTTTGCATTGCAACGCTTGCAGACGAGTTGTGAATAAAATGCGGGATTCGCGACATAAACTTTGGCTCTATTTGCTGTAAAGAGTGAAACAAAATGTTTATGAAGTTTGAGAGGCAGCACCGACTGCGCATCGTCATACAGCGGTGTTGTAAATTATAATGTTTTATGGTTTAATACTGCAGATAAGGCGGGCAGGGGCGGGGGCGGGGGCGAAAGTATCTAAGGAGGGTAAGGAGCGTATTATTAACGGTGTTAACTGAGCCACGGGGTGCGGTACACGCGGCCGCACGAGCCACTGCAACCTGCGTCTTACTTCACGGTACTCAATTACAATTCATATTTGCTTTTGCTCGCGAAGGATTCCCCGCGTAATTGAAAAAACTTAGTAAGTGGTCTGTGTTCTTCCAAATTGTTCTACATTTGTATCAAATTTCATCGAGATGACGGATCGCGTTTTGGTGATAATCAGAAACAAACATTATTATTGATAAATTACTTTCTGGATTTCGATTTATTCTTACGCCGAATGATTACATATGACAAAGACGTGTTAATATATCGAACACACAAGTTACAAGTATTTTAAATATACAATTTTAATTAAATCAAAATTCTTCCCTAAAGTGAGAATCGACCTATAGACAATTATTACTTGAATACATAGTGTAATGAAAATAACTTAGCTAACATAACTACAGGCAATATACGCGGCGTCTCCCGCGCCCTCTGTACGATTTTTAACGAGCCATACCCAAGTATGTAATTGTGTCTGAATGCGCTTCATAATGATTATTTATGTAGCGCGGTGCGGGTGGAAAATTATTTTTTATTGTTTCCATCCACGTGTTCTGTGGGGAGGGGAGGTAGGGGGAGCCTGCAGCCGCGATAACGCCGCCAATGGCCCGCCAATCTGCAGTAAAATGTTGCTATGACGGAACGAATAGCGTTGTTCTTAAATCTAAATACATAGAGAGAAGTTGAGTGGTAATTGAATATAGAAATGACGTTGGATAAAGCAAAGGAAACCGCAGGTCTAATAAAATGAAAACACCTATTAGTTAAAATTATAAGCAATGTAAAATCAAGTGGTCACAATAACGAGTATGTTGCAAAAAGCTCGTACATTTGGCGTGCAAGCAGGGTTGCACACGCCGCGGCCCGCAGTGAAGTTGTAAAGCGCGTGATTGAAGCGGCCCGCAAAAATGTCGGCCAACAATCCACCGGCGCCAAACCGCGGGCCCAATTTATTTATCACTATTATACCGGCTCGCGGCTGCGGATTTACGATTCCATTGCGCCAGCCCTGGACAGCGGCCCGCGGATTTTGTGAAATGCCTGAACGTGGCTATCCGGTGATAATTGCTACGTAGCTTGATTTTTATGTTTATTCCAAAGGTAAATGCAAGCCTAACTCTACATAATTAATTTAATATCAAATATCAATCCTGTCATTAGAATCGCGTAGGATTTAATGACTTAAGTAAGATATTTAGTTAGTATTAGTTATACTTATAAGATAAGTTAGCTATGACTGTCTTAATCATATACACATGCATAAAGACACGCACACATGTATGTAATTTACAGGAGCGGAGTCGCGGTCCGCACGCGCTGCGGCATTCCAGCGTCGCTTGTCAATCACACGCGTCGCGCACCGCGAACTGAATTTAATTCTATACATTGTTTTATTTTCACTTTGCGTTTGCGCGACTCGTGACAGATTGCAGGCTAATGGGATTTATTCGGGGTTTTTAAACTGGAAATTGATTTCCCGTCGGCTGGTAAATATTTTTTGACGTGCGTGATCTGGTGCTCCCGGTCCGCTAGCCTAACTTTATAACCGATTTTAAAACGCCTATACGAAACTAACCGAAATATATTTTTAATTTATCGATGTAAGTATAGATTTATTTTTTGCTAATCTACCGTTTTATATTTTGAAGTGCATTTATAAATTTCTTTACAATCTTTAAATTGAATATGAAATTTGATTAATTAAACCTTCGTAGCTAAATATTAAATTTTTGTACCGGATAAACAATATTTTCTTATATTAAGATTAACATCTCATTTGGATTATAAGGTCGTTTGTATTTTTTAGTCATTATTTTGTTAAAAATGTTCAAATTACTCAAGAATATCATCATTATAAAAAACGAAAGACATCTCTATTAATTAATGACCATACTTTGCGTTTATTTTAAAGTCATTTCTAACAGAGTTACCACTTATTATTAATTTATTTACACATAAAGTAAAATTTGCATTTTATATGTTTGAATAGAATTTTACGACATTGTCTTGTTCTGACACTTTACGAGGATTCTTCGTTACGATTTAAAAACTAAAATAATGTCTTTGACCCACTAATTTTGTTAGAATATGCATAAAATATCTTAATGCGTCGTATTTAGGAATTTAGAAACTTTTGGAATTCAGTCAATACATTCCTTCCTTATTAGAGGATATTTATCAAATGACATTGTAACAATAATCTACATGTAAATTTTAAAAGATTTTATTTTTATCGATGTATTTAAGTAAGAAATACTTAAGTTAGTGAAGCCACTTTACGATGAAGACGTGCTGAGATCATCGTTTATTAATGCAGTATTTTTTTAATTTCTTAATATTAAGTCGTAATAGTTGGTTTTTTAACACAGATAGTTCAAATGTATATTTTAATGTAGTGATGACAGTGGACTCTTGCATAAAATTATTAAGATCGGATTTTCTTCATTGAAATATATTTTTTGTATCACGATATAGGAGTTGTGCAGATCCCGTAAAATTTTAGCGAAGAATTGATCACTTGACTGGTCCTGATATATTAATATTTACTCACCCTGAACGATACGAGAAAGAGATAATGTAAGGGTTAAAGTACTTAAGTGATATAAGTAAAACAATCCAAACTATGGGAACACAACAGAATAGCAAAATTAAAACTGACGGAAGCGCAAAAAGCGGTCCGAGCGGCAGCAGCGCGGCGGCGGGAGATTTATAAACTGGGCCGACGCTAACACACTTTCACGTGTCATTGGACGCCGCGTAAAAGCCTAAAAAGCCGAAACAAAAAAGCGCACAACAGGCGGGTACATGCATCTTTTTCACCCGGCTGACAAATGGCCACGGAACGCGGGATGAGTCCGAGAGCGCAATGAAAAATCATTCACAAATTGTGACGCCGCTCGGCCGGCGGCCCGGCTTGCCCGGCGCGGCCACTTTTTAACCGGTCGCCATCAATACGGGGATGGGGAAAAAGCGGTGACGTCACGAGGTGCGCTTCCCGACATCGGCGAACGAATAAATCAAGCGCTACACTAGCGCGGAGTAGGCTCCCGAATTGTGCTTTATGGCTTTTTGATTTACACCGCCGCTTATTTAACGTATTCGATAACCCGTGGTGACAGCGGGAGAAAAAAATACTCGCGAATCGCTCAATGAATATCGTTCATGGTGTGACGCATCAAAGTACCGCTGATAATCATTTGTCGGTGAGAAGTGTGCGTCGCGGCCGCGCGACTCCAGGGGCTCCCGCGCTCCCACACTGCAGCAGTCCCAACTAGCACTTATGTAATTAGGGATATAATAACAACAATATTTGAAAAACGGGTAACCAATAAGTGGTTTTATTGTTTTTCAACTAATTATTATTAACAGGTTTTGCTAATTCGAGGGACGTTAACGTATTTGGAACGATGGAATCTCCACAGATATTCAAATGATTTTAAAATTACATAATTTCTATCCCATGTAGTACATTAAAAAGATGCTTAAAACACAATAAAAGTGTTAAGAAACATCACTGTGAACAAGACAACCAACGCCGACTTAGTTACCGCAATTGTGTTTGATGGACAGGACATCAGACCGATCAACTGGTGTCCCGCGCCCTCAGTTCACTCATTCACTCATTCATTCATTCTTCCGTTCACTCGATCCATTTCGAGTGATCACAGATCGCGGCGGAGTTATTTTTTTGCTATCCCGGAGCCGGCACACGCTGCCTTTTTGTGCTGTCCTCTGTTGATTGAGATCGTCAAATACAATAAGGTCGCTTCGCATAATAGACAATTTTGGAATTGTAGTTTAACAATAATGCATAGAACCAAAACAAAAATATATCTTACATGTTATTATAAACTACTAGCTTTCGCCCGCGACTCCGTCCGCGTGAAATTAAGAAAAGTAAAAGTAGGTAGTCTATGAGTTCTTCCAGACTATCCTCTAGGTCTATGCCAAATTTCATCGAGATCCGTTTAGTCGTTTAGGCTACAAACTCAAACAAACACCCATCCATCCATACATCCATTTTATTATATTTATAATATTATATTAGTAAGATTATCTATCCTAAAGTCAATGTTTATTTCAAAAGAAAACTTACAAGGCTTAAAGCAAATTCGATATCCGAAAACAGGGGCCTTTTCCCCTTGCAGACATAAAGCACCTAACACATAGGAGTCGAGATTACGCGAACGGCGAATAATCGCCGGCGATCATAAAAAGAGACTTCTTAACGGTCTGCGAACGTTCGCTGCATTCCGGTCACGTCGGGCGAACTGATTGACGCGAGACGTCCGCGCCCCCAAACCCACCCCGCAACCCTCGCGCCCCCGACCCCCAGAAGTGGGGCCGCCCCCATCTCCCAGACTTGACCTGTGATCCGAGCAAGAAACATGTGAAAAATGTCGTTAATGCACTCTCAGGAATCGCATTGAGTGCCTTATAAAGTTGCTGGCTATTATCGGTGGAATGACGCAAGAATTAAGTCAATAATTAATTTAAATAATAAGAAATAAAGTCATGTAATTAGACGTACAAAAAACAAATTATATTCGTTACATCTGAAACATTGATTGCAGTTTCACTGTAGTATTTCCTCTTAGTTGATGCCTTAATTTTGTACCACGTAAATAAATGTTGCAAATTGTAATCAATAAAGTTAAATAGAAAATGTAAAGTTTACATTTTATTTTCAAAAATTAAATTTGAATTTGTATTGTGAGCATTTGGTTTGTTTTGTGTGTCCATCAAGCGAGTAGAGTGAACGCGACCGGCTGTCATGTTGCATTGTCGAAAAAGGGAGGGAGCGAAAACTGTGCGGTGTAAAGTTTGCGAGGCAAGGAGACAGCGGTCCGGCGAAAAGTTTGTTAATTTGGACGTGCAATTGGTGTCCGGACGCGACGTCGAACGCTCGCCAAGTTTGAATTGCATGTAGTTTAGAATAAATAGACGCCGTAATGGACATTGTCCGGCCGCCATCTTGGATCCCAGAGTAAATAACGAAAGAACATTCCAACTCTGAGGCTGTCATTCAATTTATTTTTTGTGTCGTTTGCGCTGTATGTAAGTCTATTTGTATTTCTTTTAATTAATATTTTAAAATGCGCTTTTACTTTAAGGTTAAAATCTTATCGCCCTTGGGAAGCCATCAGAGATGCAGGGACAGATACTCAGTGGTTTTGTCTTTTGCCCTTCAGTTCTTAGGTTAATAACATTTTCTTTAGTAATCATGATAAATGTAAAGTAAAACAAAATATGTTACGAATTCTGATGTGTGGTACACATGATTAAGTTCCCCGATATCCGGGCCGTACGACACACGTAACTTCGAAAGAAAGAAGGCGTTAGAAATAAAGACGTCCAATAGAGACGTAATAACGCAAAAACTCCAAACAATAGACATTAATAAGACGAGGCGATGTCGGCAATGGCGCGGCCGTGAGTCCGGCACGGGATGCGCTTATTAAAACATTTCGCCGGCAATATCTGAGGCCGGTGGCCGGCGTGCGCAATATGTGCCCGCAAACTCGGGCCGCATGTGACGACCTGTGGGAATCGCGGCCGAGAAAACTTCATTAACTCCGACGACCCCCACACCCCGGACAAGACCCCTGGACACCCCGGACTCCCCCCGCGCCGCGGTGACGGACGGGGGACGGCCGACGTCCGCTTATTACGCCTCGGACGTGCTGTGAAATCGAAGAAATGCGACGTAAACAGAGTCACTCCTTGCCAAGTGTGAATTGCCGGACAATACGCACCGACAGCGCCACGTCAGAACTTACCTCGTTCACACTTAATAACGGTAGAAAATTTTAGGTAGTGTCGATGGTCGTTGATGACCACGTCGGTGTTCCCGCTGCTCTTTTGCCTCGATTGAAGAAAATGGTCTAAATTACGGTTTCTACCTGTTTTGATTAAGTTGTAGTCATCGACAAATGCTCTAAATCATTAATCGATTTACATCGTGAGATTTCCTTTCGTGATTAACTCTTTGGTGAAGGTAAAAGATCTCTTAGTTCCAAGAAATATAAATTATTTATATCAAGATCTGGTATTGATATCGGACTTTAACGGAAACGATAATCGATATTTACATCTGTTATCGAATAAACAGTAAACAGTATCTTCGTTAGAAACAAGTTGATCTGATTGACTGATGGTAACCTCGATAAAATTAAAAGTTGAGACGAATAATTACAGAAAGTAATTCAAATGGACCGTCCTGTTTAACACATGTATGGTCACCGTACATCCGCGAAAGAATCGTTTCGCTGATTGTACGGGCCCTTGCCCGGCTAATCCGATCTGTATCTAAGGGGCACATTTTTCAAGTTATTATTGGAGCTATCGTCTTTATTGTGGGCGATCGTCTCGTGATACCGACTTATTGAAGTGCTCCGACACCGATCCGAGCCGCGCAGACCCTCGAGGAATATCTTAAACATGAACGCTAAGCTATTACAAGCGCTTTAATAAATGAAAGCTATATTTTGTCGAAATAGGGTTGCCAGATATCAAAATGTATGTCGCGAAAATCTTCCTGAAACCAAACTCAAGAAAGTAATAGAAATATTGACTAAATTTAAGAATTTCATACACATACGTATACAAAAATTCACAAAGATGTAAAACCAGTATGCGGCCTTGAAACATTCTTTGGAGCAGAGAAAAAATGAATGGCTAATTATGAATTAACTTGCCTCTTAAATAAATTAAAAAAGTCTAACTTGAAACCTAAGATGCGTCTTGGCCGATCCAAAAAGCAAACTTATCATAATGACACGACCGGACACGGGGTTCTTCTTACGCTGGTTTATCCCCGACCAGCCCAAACTTCTAGGAACTGGCCATACGCGCGCACCGTCCGCGCTGACGTACAACTTTCGCATGCGTCACTTCTGACACACGGATTGTTGGACGACCACATGACACAAATTACTTCGTTCTCTGCCCAAGGTTCAGTCAGTATTGATGATGTGTGGTCCATTGACTTGCGGCCAGAAGTAGCCACAGCTGGTAACAGAGACATGGCTCCATGACGTCGATGACAGAGAGACAGTTTGAACGTGTCATAGCGCGACCTGTCCGCTGATTGACAACTTCCAGATTCATTGGCAACTTCATCTAGATGACACATATGAAGACAGAGTGACGAAAGTTGAGATTTGAAAACGGTGGTCGGTTAAAAAAGAATATTACGAAAATTTGTACAGCTGATTGAAAGAATGTATTTAAAGTATGTATTGGTTAATCCAAGTTTTCTAAAACATCTGTTTAAAAGTTATTAAAAGCCTCTTAACAATTACTAAGTTGAATAATATTAACGAGTGAATTTTTAATTAAATTCAAATATTTCACTTTACCCAGATAGATTCCAAATATAACAATGTATCCAACGTGTAAATATAATTTGACATCTACTGGACGTTATTAATCTTACTCAAGGCTGTCGAGTTATTAAAAAAAAGTAATACTATCAAAAAAGTAAATACATCGAGGCAACGCGCATTAAGCTGTCCATCAAAGCAAAATATTATTTCGAAATTAGGTCGTTTCGCCAAAATATAAGCAAAGCCAGTCAATCATTTGTGAAGACAAACATAAACGAGGTTAACAAATGATGAAATTGTCGAAAGCAGTCTCATTATAACTGTAAGATGATGAGCTCAAAAGACGACGTGCAATCGCAATATGTTAGAACATCAGTGGCAATAAATCGAAGTGACGTCAGAGGATCGACGTTGGGAACCAGTGCAGAGCTGTGGAGCCCGTCACGCACAGCGCAGCCGTTCAGAAGCGACGCCAATTAACTCGTCGACAAATATTTCTCCGAGAGACAAAATAAAGCAAACTCCTAACCGCGTCAATGTCACGTTTTCTTTCTTTTTTTCTTTGTTCTGTTCGTCTCTCGGCGGCGGGCGCGCGTCCCGCTGTCAATCACACGTCACCGACTGGATTTCTGTCCGTCTCCGCGTCTGAGCCGCGTAACCCGACTCTGGGAATCCACTTAATCTTTATTGACGTCGCATCGCGCGGCCACTGATTCTTTTCGCTCTGATCGAGCTAAAATGCCGTCTGCGCGCGTTGTAACAAGAGCTCGACGGCAGCATTAACATTTTGCGAGGTCCCGTCGAACGTTGCGTTCATTAGTGGTTCGTTTTCTTCTTAAGCAGACAACGTCGGTTATTTTCGATTTTTATTGATGGGTTTTCACGTGTCTCCTTTTCGTCTTATTTTAGTGCGGCGTCCGGCCTCCGATCAATCGAGATGGAGGTGTGATTGAATTGGACAATCGACGGCGGCCTTTATTCGGGTTAGAACAACGTTTTGTCATGTCGGGATCTGGTTTAAAAGACGAATGACAGTCCAAATAAGTACTATGTTAATATTCAATTGTAGACACATCAACCTCTTATTATCTACATCAGCTATGTTTTTCCGATTTCGGAACATTAAAGTTATTAATAATCTTTACAGGAAATGTTGGAAGATGGAAACAGATCCAATTCACAGGTAATCCTAACGTCTCTTCGTCTTCGACGATGGTACACGTCAGTGTCAGATGTCAGAGCGGTCACCGATACACCAGATGCCCCCGCACCCGCCCCGCACTGGCCCCGCGCCGGCCCCGCACCGGCTGGGCACAACCAAAATAAACACCGAGCAGGTCGCGCGCTCAGCGACCTTACATTTCAACAGCCATTGTCAGGCAAACACCAGTCTGTTCTTCAAAGAACGACAGAATGTTATGGATACGTATTAGTAACATTTTTTTTCTTTTTTATTAAATCCGAATGCAAGTTAGCCTGTCTAAAATGAAATTGTAAGTACAAGGCGAGAACACTGATGCGTAATTAACGCCTTACCTTATTATTAATGAGTTATCTACGTTTTCAATTGTTTCAAGTTTAAGTCTAAACAGTTCTTAAATGTGTAGACTGTAGACGATAACTAAGGCGATCCGCAATGCAACGGAAGCAGTTATTTGTTACATTTGGTTGGATATTGTAGGCTTATCCATAAGTTGCTATTGGACAAGAAAAAGTTTTTGCTGTGAGTTTAAACATATCAAACGCATTGATTGATTGATGTTTGTTCAGCGAGCGGGCATTAGTGGACCCTACCTGAGTTATTTGTGCCTTTATTGATATTAAGACGTATCCCGCGGCACGTAATTATAACATTATTCATAACTCCCGCCCCGCCATTAACTCTGACAGAGCGATCACTCGGTCAATCATACTTCACCAAGATCATTCGATCCGTTAATCGAATACCTTTTTCCAGGTGTCAGGATGAAGTTCTAAATTGATTCATTCACTCCTAATCATATTGATGTTTATTTTAAAGGATGAACTATTTATCTGAGCATGATTCATAACAACTACGGTTATTAAAGCCTTAATTAATGTACTGTTAATTATTCGGTTTTTATTCGTCATTGCCAGTAGCACGTACTTTTTTAATTTATTCTATAATAACAGTAACCTAGTATACGTGCTATAAACCGACTTGAACTAAGCAGTGTTACCGGGAATGAGGGAGGGTGTAACATCAAGGAAATGCAAATGAGTGCAGTTCTTTAGCGCGCGCGCATCGTTACCGCACCCCGGGGAATCCCCGATGCACTTTACAACAAGATACCGCGACTACACTTGATACGGTAAGGTAATGCGGAAGTTTTAGACAAATGCTTTTATGTTAAACGCGTAGGTTAATTCTTCGACATTCAATAAGCTATCTGCAACAATACGACAATTAAGTCTCCAAAAAACTGGATACGACGGGCTAATTATGCTCTGATAAAAATGACATAAAAAATATTCCCATATATCTGTATTTGCTTATTTACTACATGATATATTTTGCATTATTTACATAAAATAAAATATACTATGAAAAAAGAGAATGCCACTGGCTGCGGAATCTGATGACTCAAGCAACCAGTGGTCAGGGCTGTAGGGACAGACAGGAACCTCCCATAATGCGTGCGGTTTCTAACATAACTGCCCATGAATCGGGCCTTTAATCCAACTGTCTAGCGAGAGCTTCTTGAGACGCAATAATCTTCGCAATAATAGAATAACGTAAGACCGAGAGCAAGATTAAAAATTATTTTAATTAGGTACTAATGCCATCATTACGTTGTGTAGCTATAGGTAATGAGTGTTACTGTGTGCGTGAGAAAATATATAGCGTTCAAATCAACTGAATAATGCAATCAATTAAATAGTTTTATCGTGGTGATGGATGTGTGCGTGGGGCGACAGGCGACAGGCGACAGGCGACAGGCGACACACCTGGCTTGCATCGCCAATTTGTCGCCTTCGCCTTCCGTCATTGACGAATTGGAAGTCGGTGGGAGAGGACGCGTCTTCGGCCGGCGTCCGATGCAAATAGAATCGCTTTATTCATTTATGACATCGATAAACATGTTGGAACTGTCTCGATAATAATGACACGGAATGGTCATCTTTCATATCAGTTTAATACGCTTTATTCTTCTCAGCTATTTTAATGATATGGTTTTTAAAAAACATATATTTTTGACCAAAGATTACGTATATGTTTCTGTAAATTTTTAATTTAGATTATTACTAAAACTTTCCCTTTATTGGTCCCGATGTATTTAGAAGACACTGAGTTTAACAATCATAACTAGAATTAAATAAATAAATAAATTAAACACATCACTTTTTTACCTCTACTTATTTTATTAAATTGACAAACAATAATAAAGTTGATATTGAAAAAAAACAGCACTTCAGCCTCGGACCGACACTGATACCTTTGATATTTGTATCTTTGTTTCGTACAGCCGCAACTTAAGTTATTCATGCGTCAAGTTAAGGGATGCCACGTGCATGTTGTAAACAAAATTCAACTTATATAACTTACAGACACTTTTATGGTAAACGCTTTTAATACCAAGCAATGCAAAGAATTTTTTTTTTTGCAATTGAATATAATTGCAATTTCCAATATCTGAATTTAGGATAACAAAGACAGTTTATGCTACGATTCTAAATGAAATAATAGAGAAAAATGTAATTAAAAAGAGTATATTTTGTTAAATGTTTTATCACTTATGAATATATTTAATTTAAAAAGTCGACAGCCCTAAGCGCAAGGCGTCAGTAGATTCGCATCGCACCGTCCGCCCATCAATCAGTCGGTCGCTCGAGGGCACTAGAAGGCGCTGCAAGGCGCTGGAGGGCGCGGGAGTGCGCTGGTAGACGCCGGAGGGCGCTAGTGGACGCCAGCGGACCACGCGGATCAGATAACGTCCCGCATATGATGCGATTAATAGCGATTATTGCCGGTGCGTACGGCAACACGGCCGGACCGTACGTGGGTTTGAATCCCGTCTGAAACGTCACGCCATCATTCATACCGCGAGTGGCGTCTGATGAACGCGAAATTATACACGCATCAGATATTTGCTCTTTTATTTAACTGGAGACATTGATGTGAAAGGAACTAAGGATCCTTTTTCATATTGTAGTTAAGTATTCTTTGCACGCAAAAATTCTTTAGACAAGCGAAAGCAGATTTGACTTTGATACGAAAGAGTAGAAGCAGTTTATAATTTTAAAATATAACATTCTAATTGAGATTCTAATTTACCAAAATGTTCAGCCTTGTTAAAATAATTATTTGCATTTGGACAGACAGACACAAAAGAATAAGTAGATTCATTTGTAATGAGAATTAAAACAAAGGGACGGATCAAAATAATCAATTCGGGCAAGACGCGAGATGAGCGATTAAAATCAACAAAGCTAGCCGTCAGCGCGCCGACTGACGTTTATCTCCTCGGGTGAGGAGCCGGGGGAGGGGAGGGGACAGAGGGTTGGCAAGGGAGGAGATGTTGATCCAGCCTTCACGTGCACTGGACCCGACTTCAACTAGTCTCAGTTAAATCTTCGTTTTGTTCTTTTGTTTTAATTGCTAATTTAAATGCTAAGATTGTCAACTGCTTATCATTATTGTCAGAATTGTCAACTGTCAATATACAGTTAAAACTGAGAATCTATAACATTTAATCATTTTATAAAAATGTCTCACAAAAGCTTAACAATTTCAATTATCGCTTTAAATAATTCACTTCAAGATAATAATGTGTTACTAATTACTAATCAATAAGGCGATTATAATAGTGATACAAAACTGTCAATTCGAATAGATAAAGCGATTGACAATAACGTGAAGAATTTGAAAACATAATCATCCTCTTCATACTTTATATTATAACTAGACTAGCTGTTCCCACGCGGCTTCATCCGCTTACTATATAACTTTATTTTATTGTTTACATTTCATAAAACTTTCATTTACATTTCAAGATACAAATGATCACAACGAAGGCCTTTGATTGGCTAACAATTACTGTTACCATGGCAATATTTTTCTAACCTGTTATTGGCTTGTAGTTTTGGCACATTCTTGCAAGACATTTTTTAAATTAAATCATCCCCTAAATTAAATAACGTGAAAACATAAAGCCCATAACGTGTTAAGTTTAGAGCTTTTTATTAAGAAAAGAATTATTCAAAAATATGCTGTGATTGCTGACATTCTACATAACAAAGAAGTATGTGTTTGCGTTTTATTATATTAGTATAGATAAAGATAGATATTGATAATGGTGTACTTGTAAATACTTTATTATATCTTATCATATCATTGATGGAAATTTATATGATTTCTTTGAATTACTAATTGATTACTAGTCTTGTTGTATTATTGTTTCGTTAAAAGGAAAATCATTAAGAAATTCCTACGTGAGATAAATATCAAGAAAAGTCTACTCATAAAAAAGTGTAAAAAATCAATTGATTAAAATTGTGGCCACTTTCAGAAATGGCTAAATAATACATAACAAAAAATGAGGTATAAATAGAGTTAAATAAATTCGACTAATTTTCTTAATTAGCATTTGTAATCTACGAATTAGAAAGATAATACATAAATAACTTAAATACGATAGCAAATGTTAATAAGTAATTAATATGACTTATACATTATTTGTTTTTACAATCCATATTATTATCGTACATCAAACGCCTCGTCAAGCATAACCTTGGTTTATCATACAATAATCTGTCTATATTTAATTTAATTTCAAAATAAAAATAGGCAATAATTTATTTAATAAATTATACATATAATAAAATTGAAGTGTCTGTTTGTAATATCAAAAGAAAAATTCCAGATTTCGGGAATATGATGTATTTGCGTTGCTGATAACGATCGCATTTAAAAAAAAATGTTTGTCGGTCCGTTTGTCTGTCTGTCTGTTCGCATGCCGCGTTTGTTCCGGGTAATCTTCGAAATGGCTGGGCCGATTTCGACCGAACTTTCACTGGACCAGACTTCAAGGGTAGCTGACATAAACGGGCATATTATAGATTACTTTTTTATCTTAATATTGCGTGGACGAAGTTGCGGGCAACAGCTAGTTCTGCAATGAACTATAAATTTACATTTAAGTATTATAAAAGTTAAAACAAAATCAAGACATACTAATTGTTAATCAAATTTAGTTCACCTTTTATTATCTTTTTCTAATTTGAATAATTATGACCTTAATAAAGTTACTAACCCCTTAAGATATACTAAGAAGTAAGATTATGTGTATGGGAAATTCCACACGAATTTTCATGCACTGACTTCTTGTTGATAACACGATATTATCGGATGATAAAATCATTGTTCGAAATATCAATTAAGTAAAAAAGATAGAGATCTTAAGATGGCTGTAGAAGACATCAATTAGGTCGATATTATAATACACTGATGCAACAAACATTACAATTGTACGAGTACTTTGTAAAACTACACGATTAATGTAGCAACCACCTAAAACAAGGCACATTTCCTGCGCGGCATTACAATAAAAATTAAGGACAAGCAATGGCCGGCAATGAACCCGCGACCTCGTTGATTCAATCGACCGCGAGATTGACACATGATTGACGTAATTAGCTTAACAAGGAGACATGTTAATAAATTGTCGACCTACCCACATTCAGCGTAAACGACCAGCGACCGCCACGAGGAATTTAATAATAGAGAAACTACGCGCTAATAGACAGCGAAATTTGTTCAGTTTCGATACAAATGTTTGGATTTTCTATTGAAATTACGTTCCTTTGTTTTCGAAATGATTACATTCCTTTGAATAATCTTAGTATACTATAAATCGGTGAGAATTTAATACTTTAAAACAGTATAAGGGATCTCTGTGGCCATGTCTTGTATCGGCTGTCCACACATGTCGACTGTTACACAAGTTACTGTTTGACTTAAATTATTCCTTCCACAACCTGGTATAAGACTTTAAAAGGTCGCAAATTATTTGTAAGCACATAATTTAAGCCGCGAACCATTTGAATTTTAAGTGTGAAGGTATAGAGTTTAATTTCGTTTAGCAACGAACATATCGAAAGCGGCGTAGGAGTCAAACACGATGATCGTTCGACAATTTGATTCGAAATATATCGATTCGTTGGAGTTGTAAATAAACGTCGGTAGGTTGGTGCGGGTTCGAGTCCCGACGAAAAGCGGCGCTTGGCACGCGCGCTGTGTGGCATCATAAAATATGTCTATTTGGACACTTACGTGTTCCACTGAAATTTGCGTCAATTGAGTTTGTATTTTATTTCACGAATTTCTCTCATAACGATTGTTTAATGAGCTGAGTTTAATTGACACGGTATTCGATAAGCCAATAAAAGATATCTTGCATTTTTTTCTGTTATTTTTTTCAAACAAACATATAAATTAATAGAACAAATGATTATTATAATGAAATATATTAGGTAAGAAAGATAACAAGGTGTTAGCGTAGGGCCGCCGCTGATTGCCTGTCTGTCTGTCCGCTCGCGTGCTCCGGCACCTCTGGTTCATATTAACCTTAATACTCATCGGATTTGTACATCAAATATACACATTATGGAGCAGTAAATTGTTGTAGTATAGAAATATGTTAGACACATTATGTTTAGACGTGGACAGAAATCGTCTTATTATACTATTGAGTTAGAAATAGTATCTGAAACATAGAATTTCTGAACTGATACCTATTAGGTATATTCAAAAAAGATAAAAAATAACTATGTTATTAACGTTCGTAATAAAAACATAGATAAAAAGTCTATGCAACTTGTATGTTACGTCACAGTGCAGCAACTCTAATGAAATTAGCACCTGTTATTCCTCAGAACATTCCAGAGCCTTCCATCAAGAAAGTGTCACGCGCGGGACGTGAGCGGGACGAGAGCGGGACGTGCAATCTAATTGCGAACACACCGCGAAGCGCAGTAAAAACGTTGCACCATATTTTAATTCATAATAACATTGCAACTAAACTTTTCATGCAACGCCTTAACTTACAATACGAGCAAGCGATTCTCTTTCTTTTAGTTTAAGTCTTAAAGACGATAATTCCGTATAAGAAATGTCTAGTTACGTTATTCGCAATGGTAACATAAGTCTCGCCCGAGCGCATTAAGGCTCCAGTCATTCTCAATCACTCAAGCTGTCTAGCTGTCAGTCATAAGCAAGACGAACGGGGGGCCGGTAGCCCACGCGCCCCCACCACTAGGTAAAGGGGGAAGGGGAGGGTTGGTCAGCTCTTGAAGACAATTTAGCGAGGCGAGCCAGCAAGCGATGGAATTTATTAGAAGGAACCCCACTGCACGATGTAGTTTCCAGATATAATAAAGTTTATATTTTACTGCAGATATTATATGTATGTGCACGAGCTGATTGTTACAATGTTTCACATAGTGTCCACACACACACACACACACACATATCGAAAGTTTTTTTTTTACCTTGGTTGCATAAGATTGATAGACAATGTCATATAATATTGTATCTTAACTTGGACACCGTCATTTTTTAGTCGCGATAGTCTTTTAGTTATAAAAAGCTAAACTAAATATCTTAAAAGAACTCATCGATACGAAATATAAAATTACAAACCAACATTTTCAGATTTCAAAGGCCACCTTGACGAGTCGTTCTTAAAAACAATACACGTCGTCCCCAGCGCACCCCCCTCTACCCCCTCGGCCTCTGACGACTGCAAACAGACTGAAAAACGCGACAAAGCAGCCGGACCGGGCGGTGAGTTAACATCATTATCGGCACGAGCCTGGGCTCGGGGCAGGGGGTGGCAGGGGGTGCCGGGAGGCCGAGGGGGCGCCGGGGGGCGACACACGTCGCTCAGATGTCGCGCACAGACGGACGTCTTTGTCCACCGCTTTATTTACCCGGCGCCTTTGCAACGGCCAGAGGCGGCAAGCGCCCGCTCGTTCGACTCGCAGATCCCGTTCGGTCTCTACCAGTGATATATAACAATAATTTGAACCGGCCTGGCCGATAAATTCTATTTAAAGTGGACTCGGCATACGTCTTCATAGTGTGGAAATAGATGGTCCTCAACGTCCACGGTGCTATGCTTTCACCAAATTCGCATTCGCACCGCTTTATCAGTACATCAATTAGTTTCCGGCACACAACATATAAATTAAACTTAGTATACTGCATCATCGATAATACTCTACCATATACGCGAGTTAATAAGAACAAAGAAATTAAACAAGTATGTTATTTTTATTTCAATATAAACAAAAAACGCCGACACGGCCTGTCTGCACGTTACGTAGCTCTTCAATCAGTTGATTCAATCAAACTTGACAGCTCAAAGTCGATGTGGGTCGGACAATGTACCGAGCATCGATTTTTCCTTCCCTCTGTATGTAGAAGGAATAACTTTCGTTAAATAGCTCAATGTTGACACGAGCTAAATGTATACAAACATATTGAATACTTTGTTGTTTCTACAAATACGATTTGTGTTAAGTAGTCTATATCAAAAAGTATAGTAATTGTAAGTATGCAAATTACGCGATCAGATATTCGTAAATATCTAAGGATGAAATCTAGACCTGAGCAGAATTACAAAGAAAGTTAAATTAACTAGAAACATATCCACTGTCAAACAATATATCTCCACTCTTTCAAATAAATAGACTGTTGTTTTGAAGCTTTTTAAAGCGATGAATAATATAGAAAAGTGTAAAAAAATCAGCAAAGTTGGCTATAAAACGATATCAAAGTAAATCTGCATCAATGCACTCAATCATACAGCAGACGTAGCGCGTACTCGCCTATTTAATTGACGGCCCACTCCATCACAACAACCTTGGAGTCTGTCACAAACATTACACAACACAAACTAATCCTTTTGACCCTTATTCCAAGGTAATAACGCTCAAGTCATGCGAAAACGGAATATTGCTGAAATATCTTATAAGAAACCAAAATGTTGTGCTACTAGTTTAAGGGATATTGCACCTAAACACTATGAAAATAGAGATCAAGTAATCGGTAAAATGATTTTAAAGAAATTCAGACGTGTAACTGTCAGAGCTAAAAGTCACATGTCAAAATCAAACTATGATTATAAAGCCCTTGCGAATGTGCATCTACGAGTAGACAGCGAAAAAAAAACACCATTTTATGATGCTACAAAATAGAAACTTGTAAGATTTGCGTTCAGGAGAAGTAATCATAATTTCTATAATATTTAAAAGTAGCTTAAGTTGTAGTGTACTTATCTATTTATTTAATTATTGTATTATTGGCATTAAATGTAGATGAAGATACCAATAGCCATAAAGATGTTATACGCTTATAACACGTTAATGTATTCACAGTCTTATATGCATTGACTGACAAAGTGAATAGTGCACCGCGTCGCCGAAAATAGTAAACGATGTTTGACAAGTAGAGAGCAGATATCGCGAGAGTCGTGCAGGAGTCGTGCGGAAGTCGTACGACTGTCGCTGAACTTTTTGCAAAGATTTCAAACCTAACGCCCTTCTTGGAATATTTGACGAATGCAAAGCAAATTTTCACAAGTCGTTTTGGCTGTTGAAACGAAATTCCATGAAGATATTTTGTAAGGAAAACTGTTGATCGTTGCGATCAAAATGAGATCAATCAATACGCACATTATTCAAAGGCAAGCAAATCTTTTACGTGTTTAAAATAGTTATAAATTTAGCAACGGGCACATTGGCACAAGACAGCCCTCGCGCCCAGCCGCTGATGCCGCTGGTGCAAACAAAACTGGACGTAAATAATTCTCTAACGCTATAAATTATTTAAACTAAACACATCGCTTGACGAGAACAGAATCAAATCTGGCCAAGAACCATAAATTCAGTTCGGCTGCTGAATCAATGAATCAATCAATAAACTGAGCTAAAGATTGAGATATTTCACTGGAGGCGTGCAAGGGGTGCGAGGCGGGTTGGTGTATCACGGGGGGTGCGCGGCGGGCGGCGGGCGGCGGGTGGCGGGGGGTGTTTACCGGCCGTGACGGATATATCCTCGCGCAGACAGCCGTCAATCACTCGCGATATGATGAGAATTAATATTTCAGAGCCTCGCCTCGCCTCGCTCGGGAGAGACGACCGTCCATAAGAGCTCTTATATATTAAGATATGCAGACAAGATTATTTCCAGATTCATATAAAATGATTAAATTACTCAACGAGAGTGAAATCGTGTCAGTTTGTAAGGCAATGTGAAACAAGTGAGTTGAATAAGATTGATAATGTCCGTAGGACGGCTGACTTTCAAATAATTAATATGTGCCCTTTTATCACGTCGATGTCTCGTCTGATCGTATTTCGATCAAATTACGACGGCCATTTTAAATTAATTAACTCTTGATGTTGAATTATCTTTAACTTTTAATAAATGACAAACATTTCAGACTTTAGTATGAAGATAGACATTTGATGGGGACAACGAGTTTGAACATGCATCTATTTTGTAAAGATCACAAGGAAGAATTAAAAAAAAATCATAGTATGATAGCGTGCTACTTACAAATGTTATATCTCCGAATCGATACGTAGTGTGGTATTTTCGCGATTTTTTGTCGTAAAATTATCAGCCGGTTGGCACGGCTCTGACGCGACGCGCACGTCAATGTCTTAACGAATACATGAGCACGTCAATGTGGGATCAATCAAGTAGGAACGTCTCCCCTCCGACGACGGGGAGAAGGGGGAAGGAGGTTGGGGGGCAGACGTGAGGGACCCTTGACCTGTCGCTGTGTACACTGCGGGGAGTGCGGGGAGGCATGACGTTTGATTGATAGGTGTGGAGGTGGACAGTTTTTTTGCTTAATACAAGGTTTTGCGCTTTTAAAACTAGAAGAGAATTTTACTTGTGGAATATATTCTTTATTAATACATCACTGACAAAAGTCTAAGATAATTGAAGACTGAATGCGAAGAAATGCGACTTATCCATATATTTTTTTAATGCATGGACAAAAGGTTCATTTGTGGTTCTATCATATCATTAGGTAAACAAGCTTGTATGCGTTATGTGGCAAGCAAACGCTGACTTCGCTACATTCAATGCAAATTCTCATACTTGTCCTCAACACTTAAGCAGACAGCCTTTAGTACAAGTGCGTTTTAATAGAAAAATTAAATAGAAAAGTTGAAACTGTTGTTCTTTTTTGATGTTCCAATCATTTCTCATTTTCATTAGCATAATCATTATTAAAGCAAGCATTGTAATTCATGATTAAAGCTGATCATTGCATGATACATTAAGACTTACGAGTATATTATTTTGATTCAATAAAAACTAATCAAAAACACTTTCACTGGCGACTTCAGTAGACCATCGATCAGACTGCAATTGACACGTCACGGCATTATGACGTGACGTATAGAAACATGTTTTGTTTTTGTTTCAATCACGCTACCGTTGTTTATTTATTCTTTACATCGTTAATGTAACACGACTGGTTAATTGATGTGAATCGTTTAAATTGATAGACTTTTAGATGTATCAAGATATTAGATATTACACGACACTTAGTAAACAGAATAATTCTCTAAATACTATTTTGAGAGTTATTAGCGGCGAATGCCTCAACTATTCACTTACTTGATTATCGTGATGTATTCATTAAGAAATCGGTTAATTAAGCCGGAACCAAAAAAGGATCTCGTCTTTCATTAAATTGCAAAATCTGTCAAACCAGTGACATATCGGTCGATTAAGGACACTTGATATAATCTGCATTAATCACTCCGTGTCTCGGGAAAATGTTTGCAATCGGAGTTATAGCGATCGTTGACAACTCTCGTAATCTTATTGAAAGCAACGTTTTGCGGCGCGACCTCGCTCCCCGCTGGCGCCCGCTGCCCGCCGCCGCGGCGTTGACCGTGAGCGATCAATTATGACCAGTCCAGTAACACAATTACTCACGCAATTTAAAATACACGTCATACGTCAATTAACGCTGAAATGTGTCAATCAGGGCCGTACCCAGCGACTGGCTGACGTACCGAGCGCCGGTACGGACGTACCGAATTTTAAATAATTAATCAATCAAAAGAGTCAACAGTCCGTTAATTAAAATCGAGGTTTTGTTCGCATTCACTTTACCTGCCTCTGACGTCACAGGCAGATGTGCTTACCTGTAACAAAGGAGAAACAATTGAGCATTGCATCGTGTAAACATTGTAAATAATTATAGCTAGGTAGTTAGGATGACAGATCCGTTGGTAAATGTTGACTACAACATACAATTTAATGCAATTAAAACTCAAAATAACTGACGTTTTTTTTTAAACTCTACAAACTGCCTTCGACATTTACAAGTGAGGATATATATCGCTTCTGGACGCTACATTACAGATCGAAGTGTTCCCATTGGAAGCGGCCGGCACCGCTCGAGTTATATGACACGCCGCTATTACCCCGACAGAGCCTCTAGGCCCCCTAGGCTGTCTCTCTCGCCCCAAGCCCTAGGACAATGGCGGAGTGCTAAAATTTTATTCGTCTCACACGTGCCGGGCCGGGCCTGCATAATGCAAACTTACGTTAACTAAAAAGAAAGATAAGTGCATATTTATACGGCGGCCGCGCGATATTTCGCAGCCAGCGTCGGTGTAACGCGTTCGATTACAATTTAATGTCGCGATGGCGGCTGCGGCTCGAAATTTAGAATCTCGACCGTTCTATTTTTCTTAGACAGAACTAGACTTATACCCTTTGTGATAGGGTTTACTTTTGTGCGGCGATTTTAAGATATATGTGGTGCTGGAAACGCGCTGGAGCTGCGCCGGGGCCGTTTCATTACCGCGCCGCAGTCGCGAGCTGCAGGGCGATGTGACGCTTTGTCGCTATACATGTAGCATTAGCGCCTCGGCCGTGTTCATTTATCGCTTCCAGGAATATTTTACCGATACTGTGCCAGCGATGTCGCCCGCACTCGAATAAAGTTATAAAGTAACTCTAGTTCCTACTCTTAGAGAATATGGACCCTATAAGACATGAAGGGTGAAACCAACCTAGATGATAACAAAATTTTCTACAAATCTAAAAGGCAACAGACTAACTAATATCAGATAAGCTAGCACAAAAGTTTACAGTTTTCTTTTACATTAATAAAGTTATTACAACAAAACTTAACATTAAGAAAATTAAAAAAGTTACATGCTCTTTTGTATCGATATCTTAATTTGTATTATCTTATTCGTTACATCGACTCTAAAGTGTTGTGCTCGAATGTCGATATATTACTCGTTATCGATATGATCACCGGCCGTTCCCGTGTGGGCTTTATTAATGAACCGACATCACTGGCCGCTCGACTACGACGTTCGAGTATATTTTTGTCTCTACTCAAGAGGCGCCATCTCTCTTATTAAATTGTACAGGAATGATTATCAGTGAAACTACACTATCAGTGAATAAAATAGGTATTTTTATTATTTTCTAATTTGACGCGGATGAAGTCGCGAGCAACAGCTATATTGTATAATGTGAAAGTTTGATAAAATTATGACTAAACATCCGTTAGCGTGCTCTTTAAACAAGGAATTTGACATAATCCAAATTAATTGTCAGCCAAAAATGTATAAATTTGGCAAACAACAGTGAGCTTGATTGATATCCAACCATATTTATACAGATGTCAATCGCTTGCGCAGTATCGCGGCGTAGTGTGTGATTCCTTAGAGAGAAGTCTGGTGATCTCATCCGAAAACTGTCTCTACGGAAATTGTTTACCGACGGAAACTTTACAATGAATCACGGATTTTGCTTTAAAATTGTGAAATGTGTCAGAGTGATGCGGTTTTAATATTATTTACAGCTGTTTTGTATGTACTAGTACTTCCGAAATTAGAGTATGTAAATAGGATGAATATCAGGCGCAAACTTCTGTAGATCTTTTTAGACATACTCAACTTAATGATAGGACTACTCTAATAATAAAATTAGTCTGTCCATCGTCTATTAAAGTCCCTGGACACGTCACTACGGTACGGCACGTCAAGTGTGTCGGACGTCACTCAAGGGATCATTAAGAAGACTCCGGCTGGTGTTTGATTTGGCAAAAGCACTCGCAGCGCGACACCAGACGTTCACAACTGAGCATCTCTCATGAATTATTAACTTGACAGATTTTCTTTCGGTTTTTCAAATTTTAAAGAACATAAATGAACAGGTACAAAATGAAAGCACTAACTGAATAGTTTTACAAAGAGTTTATTTTGAAAAGTATTAAAATAATAGATGTATACGACAATCATAATGTGTCAGTCTAAAAATGCTTTGACACGACCTAGTTTAAACCGTAATAAATGTTACACAAAAGAAGGTTAACGACGTGAGAATTGTCACTTAACAAAATACGTTCATCCAACTTTGGGCCAACACTCATATAGCAAACATTTGACGAACATTTTGCGCTGCGAAGGGAGGCCACGTGGGCGTCACGCCAATTATTTACGGCAGTAAAATTAAACATGTCGCTGTCATAAAACAAGAAAAATAATGCGTTATTCTTAATATTTTACGAGCGCCGTGCTGTAGGCGGCCGGGACAATAAATAGCAGACGTCGCGTCGACACCCATCCAGCAAGCATCCCGCAAGAACTGCCGTGAGGCATGATTTATACCCTGCCTTTAATCAGAACGTAATGGCCAATAAAATAGACGAAAGTCGAGCTCGAGATTGTTTAGCAAAACTAAATTAGACAGAATAGTATTATTACGAATATAACAGTATGAATTCTTTTTTCCTTATATCTAATTGGTTTACAAACCATTTGTTAAAGATATCAATCAACTTCTACTCTCTTTTGTACTTAATGACTATGTTCGTTCTTGTCAGTGGAATAATTACTGCTCTCTCTTTCTCTCTTGTGCTCTTGACTTCATGATACACGTCACCCACTTTCTCCTTTATCTCTTGCAAATGATACGTTGGTCATTCCCTTCTGCTTTACGTTCCCACAGATGCTCTATTACTTTTCTCTCCCATTCTGCATTATTTTAGTATTGACTTTTTTTCTTTTACTCTATTCTACATTTCTTCATACATTTTATATGTTTCACATTCCTGAGGTGTAACTATTTTGAATATTCATTAATTTATTACATTAAACCTCATTATATTATAAAAGATGTAAAACAAATGTGATATGTTTATTAATAGTTAAAAAGATATAAGGTAACTGTTCGGGAAAGTTATCGACAATATTTTCAAATCGTATATTAAATTTAAATATACAAGATGTCGTATTCTAACACGTTTAGGCTTGTAACATAAAAACATCAGTTTGCAACCGCGCAACATCTACCTAATTGAATATATTATTAATGCAAAGGTAATTCCGATCTAAAACTAGCGGCGAACGGTTATTAAAACCGTTTACAAAGCTAATAAGAATATAATAATTCACACCAATTTATATTTAAATTAATATAAATTCGGAACACGTTCAGATTTTATGCGTGCTGATGGACTGGAGACTGATTAATGCTGTTTCGTCACGGTCCAACGACCCGCCACTGTCGACTGTAGGCGATACAGCAACGGTAGCCGCTCCTTACGGCACAATTCATTAATCAATACTTGGTAGGAAAATGTTAGTACTGAATCTATATTCTATTACCTAATTGACTACTATGACTCAAACATTGAGACATGAAGCTATTAATATTTTTTATTCTAGCATTTGTTTTTTGGTACACATTCACTACTATTTTCACAGGTTAAAGTTAACTCAATGCAAGTCGTTGGCACTGAATGTGTTAAACGATGAAATATGATGTGCGTTGCAACGTAATACATTGCGTGCTATCACAGAATCTCATATTTAGGGCATGTAGTGAAGCGCGCAATGTACACTATCCGCGAATGAGATATCACAGGTGCAACTGCAGCGAGCGGTGACGTTGTGCAGTACGAATTGGTCGCTCAATCAGCGAGCTCGTACGTTCCCATGATTGTTTGGACTCGGCGCAAACAGAGCCGCGGCCAATTACACAATAATAAACTTAACACAAAGAGCGTATGCTCCTTGTATAATTAATCGCTCAAATGGAGATGCAACAGACTTTAATTCGGACTAAACGGGCTTTTTGATGAGTAAGTACCCGCTTTTTCGCATAATCATATGCTTGCTTACATGCTACCTTATCAAATATTATTTGTCAGTCTTATTTTAATCAACAATATATCGAAAAACCTATTTATAGTAAGGAGTAACTGCTTCAAATGACTGATATCAAATGACTCTAACTCAATCACTGCTATGATTATTAAAACAATCCACCTGCCAGTGCAGTCGGGGCTTCTAAACCCATCAGTAGCGGCACGCCACTTACGTCTGTCATCTGGCGATTCGCGAGCAAATGTTAAAGGTGACTGGCCAGCCGCCAGTTTAACACGCCCGTGTATAACCGATCTATGATTTATCAGCATTTCAAACGTTTTAGTGATGTGAGTCGATCATAACACCACACAATTGATATACATTGCGCATTTTACACAACGCTTTACGATTCCTAACGAATGAAAGCTTCCATGTAACTAAACGTACACGATTACATGGATATCTTCTAAGACAAGCAGACTGTCAGTTTCCTGCCTTAGCTGCGATGCGTCTACACGGCCGTTCCTTTGATACTTTACCTCACTTGTGACCACTGACACTACAAACGCCGGTATAATTGGAACGATCAACAATAACGTCTACAATGCAATATGAGATACACGAACATCAATTGAAGATTGTTGCAATTTCTGGAATCGATCTCACTTCACACTACATGCATGAATAAATTGAACTGAAATCTTTTATATCACAATTAGGACAAGATCGTTCATCAAACTGCCATAAAACAGACGAAAGTATCGTCCTCGTGGTTTACGGTTATTTTAAGAAAGCGACAGAAATAATAAAACAAGCGGCTAATAAAATAAAGTGGCGTAAATCGGACGGAGATATAAAAATCACCAAATAAAATGTCGCTGCGTGTAAATCACGCGGTGGCTGCGTCGCGCTATTTCTGATGCCGACTGATGGAAACTTTCGACACATACAGCATGTTTTATTTGATTTAAACTGGTTTACACCTGTAATTAAAGGATTACAGTTCTCCTTACTTATTTAAAATCCCAAATCCAATAAGAAAAACTTCGATACGTTTTGGAATTTACTATATACTTATGAATCATACTATCATACTAATACTAATATTATAAATGCGAAAGTTTAGATGGATGGATGTTTGTTAGAGTTTGTAGCCTAAACGGCTAAACGGATTTCGATGAAATTTGGTATAGATGTAGAGGATAATATGGAAGAACACATAAGCTATTCATTTTTGTTTTTTCTAATTCCACGCGGACGGAGTCGCGGGCGCAAGCTAGTATAAAATAATAAAACCAGGCACGTAGCCAAGCTAAGAAATATTTGTAGTTGGAATTAGGTAAATCCAAATTCCAATTAGAACGCAAAGTAAAGCCTGATACAATAACTATCATAAAGTGAAACCATAATAGGGATCAAAATTAAGATCTTATTGTCTTTGGATCTTACAACTTTTTACAAAATCGTAACCTGGAATATTTATGGAAAACAAAATGCATGCAATACGCCACCCTGTAGACGCGCATTTTCAACTCGCAGTCTAAGAGGATTCCAATTGGTCATAAAATTACGTAAATTTGATATAAACACAGCAACAATCGTGTTGGAAATCTTTACGCGGAATTAATTTACGATCTAACATATAAACTAATAGGTATACAAGCAATTGGCTACGGCTACACTCGATCTGTACGGACTTTAATGAGAATAATACATTTTTTAAATAGGTGTTCCGCAGAATTAAATAGAAATAAAAGAAAATCTAGTTTTTTTTAAACAATAAAATTAAAAAGTCATCAAAGTAAAAGCTTTGTAAAAGTAAAGCATGACAAAGACAACGGTAGTCATTGACGCGCGAATTTCCAAATAACAAAATTCGCGTTGGAAATCTTGGCGGCAATAGAACGAGACAAAAGACAAGCAAACTAGATCATTAAGTCAACAAGCAGAGTACCTTAGGGCCTACCGCATGCAGGTAGCGTATTTAAATTCGTATTTGGACATGAAAAGTCAATTAGTTGTGGCTTAAGCGAGCAGCGCCATCTGTTAATTGCCGCCGACAGCTGCGCGTGCGCATGCCTCGAGAGCGGTAGCGGACGTGGGCGGCACTCGGCACAAAGTACTGTACTCTCGGCTTTTTTGTTAACTTAAATCACTTTCTATTGTTGTGGTCAATCGTGCGGTCAATATTTAAATGCCAAACACGTCACAAGAAATATTTTCATAAAATATGTAAATAAAAGTAGAATTAAAATGGCTGGGGTGCGCACGCGCTCCATCAGGACAGTCCCCGTCTCATTTGAATGCGGCCTCGACCCTGCTCGCCCCCCGCCGCGGGGGAGGGGACCTTAAAGAAGACGTATCTCGGCACCACAATCCATTGTCCATTGTTTTTGCCCGCGTTATTTATGACGGACGACATTAATTCCTTCCCGCTTCGGCAACGGTTCCTTGCATACAGCCGTCCCGCTCTCCCCGAGCTTCCGTCCGGTAATGCCGTAGCTAATAAATTACGTTTCAAAAGATTATTTATTAGATTATTCATGGCGAGGTATTCTTGTGCCGTATTGGTTTGAAGGACATTCAGTGTTCCGCTTTAGTGTTTCGGATTTTTGTGATTGATTTGTGGCGTGCTGCTGCGTGCGGTGCGCTGAACAATGGCCGGCCGCGACTCGCGACCAGCGACCTTTTAATGCTTGATAAATGGGAAGCGCTCGCGATGTCCACAATCTTCCGTCGACAAACAGAAATAAAACTATATCAACAGATATCATAAATAATGGAATAATTATTTAATTCAACTCATAACGTTCTCTGCCCATTGTTAAATTATTTATGATATTTACTTACGAGAAAAAACAAATTAACACATCACGCCTTCCGTGGCTTTAAACAAAAGGTTCTGTTATGAAGTACGTCGGTTGAGAATATAAAAAGCTGAGCATTATTTCGTCGAAGCAGTCCGGCGGCGCGGCTCAAATCAAGACGTCGACGCAAATTAACTTGGCGCTCGTTTGAAAGGAATCCATCCACATTATTATGCGCGGCCATTAATTAACCTACACGAAAGTTTTAATTAAAAAAAGGAACTCTCCACAAGAAAGGAGCGACAGACGCGCCGACGAATTCAAAATCCCCCGCGTCTCAACCGCCATAAATAATTGGGACAAAAACAGCCCCCCGCCGCGCCCCGCGCCGCACCCCGACACCCTCGGATAAGTGTCTAAAATTTTCACAATCCGGCAATAAAAAGATAATTTATTAGAATAGCTCTTATTGTTTTCATTATTTATGTGTATGGAGTAATGTAATCTAGCCGAGCCCTAAATAAATAATTTCACTTTAATGTCGCTCCTTGCCTAATCTCCTGAGCGGCCTCTGTCCGCGTTTTGTGCGCCCTAATGGCGACCCGAGGTATTTTTAGCTCTAAATAAATATGATTTGTTATGCAGCCTCTGACAGAATTTAATTTTGTTTCGCCGCCGCGGTAGCTGTTGCAAATCGTTGAATTATTTTAATGACTCATCGCCGAATGAATCTTCGATTATGCGCTATTACGACGGATGAATCCAGAGCTTATTAAATCGTCTTTGTTTATGTTTCTGTAGCTTGGCTTAACAATTCTGCCACCGTTAGCTAAGACGTCTGCTACTTTCTGAACCTTATTCGAGACCTAAGATAATAGAACTTTTACAGAAATTCAACTCCTTACAAATGAAGACAAAATGTTAGAAAATTGTGGGTAAATAAAGCCAATGCAGACTTGAGGATATAAAACATCGACAGCATGCAGTACGCTACACATGCAGGAATCAACTTAGTATAGCGTGTGAACTTCGCTGGCCATTTCTGAAAATGACTGGACGTGTGGGGGTGCGGTGTGCGGGGTGAGGGATGCGGGGCGGGGGAGGGCGAGCGGCAGCAAGAGGTCGGCTGCCGCGGCGCATGATTTACGCCACTCCCGCATTATGTTTTGACTTTAATAAACAGAGCGTTTGTCACAACGGCGACGGCGACGGCAGACGGGTCGACGCCGTTCTTGTACACCCCGCGACACAAGTCACTTGACACGCCGAACAACGTGTCTAAATACACTTAAAAATACTGATTTCTTTCATCTTACACTGATATTTAAAATGTGAGAAAAACCGAAACTTTCATTTTTTTTATTTATCGTTTACTTATTGTATGTAAAACATAACACAGTACTTGAGTCGCGACAGTACAGTCGCACAGAAGAGCGGTGTCGGTGTCGAGGTGCTGTACCGAGGTCGCGGCTGGCCGGGCGGGTGCGGGGTGGCGGCGACTGTACCTGCGCGATGATCGCGCTATTACAACATTTGCGGCTCGCAAACGGGCCATAGTTCCGTCCAACGTATAGTTTCGCCCCCACGTTTCCAGCTTTTAATTATAATACTTTATAGCCCAATAAATCACGACTCACGTCCCTCGGCGCCCCCCGCCGCCCGGCGCCCCCACACCGCCTTTGAAGGATATCAGTTCAATTCTCACTCGGCGTAATAACTTATAAAGAAATTATTCGCTTTTTCTGCAACGTCGAAGGAGTTTGGGGGTGAATCCGACGTGATCTGCGTGATTATGTGTCATTCCGCCGGTAATGTATGGCGGTTGGGGGTAATTAATTTGCTTCGGTTGTCTTCGGGGGGTGCGGGGGAGAGCTCGGTCCCGTCACCTGCAACCCGAAGGCCGTGGGGCTAATAACGCTAAGAGTTATGCCTCGACGCGGCCGCAATGAATTTACTATTTCTATCATTATGTGAAAAGTTGTCACGCACCTTGCAACTAAATACGGAATAAACCGTTAGTTTTTTGTTTTCTAATCGTTTAACCTCATTTAACTGATGCGATAGTTGGTGAGTTGTTATCCGAGTATGGCATGGCGGTCAAGAAGCGTGCGGCAATCAATCAGCCGTCACTCCGGGGCGCCCTCGCTCACTGTGACTCCACCCCTCTGCACCCGACGTACTAGCAACGCGATTGTTGCAATTCCGCTCGCAAAACTTATATGCTTGAGATGAACACTTAAACGACATTTCTTATATGAACGATCCAACATTTTTGTTTCTTTCTGATCTGATTTCGATCGTAACAGATGTTTTTTTTGTATGCTTAACTGACCCTTGACGTTACTTAGAAATCGTTAATTTTTTTTTTAAGGAGGAAAGATTTACATAGAAGAACCAATAGTCACTAGATAGAATGGGGTCGTGTGGTGAGCTTCTAACATCACTCAGCAGCCGTCACATTGCTTCCGCTCGTTTAAGAGTTGGCAGACGCGCCGCCGCGGGCCGCCAGGGGGCGCCGCGTGCGAATATGACAAATTTATGTAAAGCGGTTCCTTGAGCGGAGCCGCGGCGCAAATTACTGTTCACTCGTCGAGTTTACGAGCGTAACGTAGTATGTTATCGAACCAGTGTTGGCTACGTCTTCCTTGGAGAACTAGGAAGGCTTAATATCGTCATAGCTCAAGATTTTTAATCACGTCATCTTTTCTGAGTGATATTTTTACCAACTAGATGTTTAAATCTAGCCATGGGTCACCTAAAATTGATGACATGCAGATCAGCTTACGGTTCCCGAAGGTGAATCAGGTCAGTGATCCGGCTCACAGATCAGCTCATTTGTAACTGCATAGATGTTTTATTGCGTGAAATGAGAGTCACCAGGCAGTTCGTGGCTCGTCAACTTCTTTAGCTATATTACATGGGGTTGAACCGTGAACAGCTAATTTACTTGTTGAGCCACAGCTCAATGGTTCACATAGCGGTGATTCGATCTTTTAAGCCGGTTCAGAGCTGATTTAAACTTTTCCTAAAATCACACGTAAATACGAGCCGTGCGAACTTTGCGGAGAATAGCGATCTACGCAGTCGCAAATCCAGTTATTGTCCAGCTTCGACTCCGAGTGTTTTGTTTGCGCAAATGAGACTTATGGATATTTGGTAAGTTCGCAAATGATGGCCGGCGATTTGGCAACGACGAGCGCCACTCGCCGCGGTCACGCACCACATTTCCCGATAGTCACATTTTGAACCCTATGCGATGGTAATAAAGTTCATTATATTAGGGAGCATAATCAAAGCTGATGCACGTGACTTAACTGGAGCAATGTTTGTGTGGGTCCGCACTATGCAGCAGAAGTTCCCAACTTTGTTAGACGAGGAATTGTGACTGTCCGAGGAGCTATTTATTAATAAATACATTAATGTGTAAGTTCACAGTTGGTCACCAAAATTGAGGATGTAAATAGAGTTAGAGAATATAGAACGTTATTTATGATCAATTAAAATGTATAGCTTAGACTCTTTGAAGCAGCGAATCATTAGCACGAGCAATATGTGCTTTGAGGATTAATGAAAAATGTTTGCAATGCAACGTAAAAGACTTGTGCTCAAGTCAGAATAATATCGATGCAGTGACAGCTTCTGCAGGGCATGTGAGAGTCCCACGCAGATGTCGCGCCGCTAATCGTGACTTATTGCTTTATTTTATACGAATCTAAGAGCGCATGCACAGCTTTGACTAAACTATCGCACAACTGTTTAATTCCGCTTCGATTCCTATGATTTATATGGAAGTGCGCACACTATTCGATTTTTAGTTGTGCAACTAAACAGTTGAAGGCTGTCAAACAATCGACAATCGCACAACAGTTGGGCGATGTTTAGTCAAAGGTGCTCCCGCTCTAACCCTACGATTGCCACGGCCCAGTAACAGATGCCAGAAGAGGATAAATTTCTTAATAAGCAGTTAATTCTTAATAATGTTAAATGAGTAACTAAAATATACACTAACGACCTCAAGCATCCTAATCCTTATTATATTTAAGCTGCTAAAGTGAAATAACAGTAGCTAGTATACCAACGTCTGTTTGTTGAGTGTCTAGTCGGATCGCGTTCGTCTGACAGACAGAAGTCGGATTTATGTGTTTACTGCATAACTCAGGGACGTCACCGACACCGCACCGGCGTCTTTTTTCGTCTGCGACTCCTGTTGCCGATATATCATAGCCCGCTCGCTTTATGTCTTCCGCGGCTCAATATTTTTCAAGTTTTCCACAGATATAGAAACGAATGTGCCGGTGGTCAGGTCGTTCAACTTTTAGGTACTAGCTTGTGACTTCAACTCAGAATAAAAACTATATAGGTTATGTAGCTTTCTAATGATAAAAGAATTTTTGAAATCGGATCAGTAATTATTTCAATTCAAATCTTTATAAAGATTGGTAAATTGACACTTAGTACAATTAGTAACATAAAATGAATTAATGCTATTTTAGCATCACCGTAGACTTTACCTTTTGTGACATGTAAAGCAGGAAAGCAAAACGCGTTTCTTAAACAAACTGTTACACATTAAGTATACGCGATCGGAATATTTGTGTACCATTAGTTGCATAACAGCAATTTCAGAAGACTAAACACATTATAAAATTCCTATAATGAATCAATAGTATGTTAATGGTTAATATTTTGATAGGAACAGTACGCATTAAGATTCCGCCAGTCGTCCGGCGCTCGCCCGGCCCTCGCCCGGCCAGTCGCGAGGCGTCGGAGACAAACGTCCGAGAATTTCGACAACAATACGATAAATTTACGTAATCCGCACCACGAAAATATTCGTTGTATTTATGTGGCCGTCGCAGCGACGTCGCGAGATCAATCATCGTCCTCTTAACGAGTGGCCCAGCTGTTGTACGTGCGATTGATAGAGCTATAAAGTATATTTATAGTCGCTACAAGTGTTCGAGAATAGTCGCTGATGCGTGTCGCCCTCGCCGCGTCGCCGTCGCGTCGTCGCGCCGTCGCCCAACGCACGGGCTGCCTGTCTCCATTGGATGTGGCAATGACAGTGTAAACAAGCACATTGTGTCACTTTACTCACAATAACGTCGTATGTTGCAATCACCATTAAATACAGCACAAGTATCGTAACTAAAATAAAATGTCATATTGCTATATGATAAACATACATATTGCACTGTATTTCGTCTATAGAAAACACAGATCAATTAGTTATTAGTCTTTGACCCTAGCAGCATTGTCCTTTCCTAAATAGACTTTCTTGTCGGATGATACGTGTTTGGTGTTCAGGTGTGCAATTTAGGGGCCGCATCAAAGTATTCCGTTCGTTACACTACGAGCGACGTAACCCGCCCACGCCGCGGCCGCTATAAAACATGCTTTATTGACATCAAACGAACATATTCTCACGGAATGTCGCTATTTCGCTGTTTTTATCACCCACTTTCTCCTCTCAGATCCAATTGGCCGTCATGCCGTCACGGCGACACCGCGCCCGCCGCGACGTCGACACATCCGTCACAATCAATCTTCGGACTTTACATCCTGTCGAGCTGAGTATCTACTGCTACTAATGCACACCATTATTAGAACATCGCCACTCAACATTCTAAAAACTATTCCGTTTTATAGTGTAGCATTCCTAATTTAATATTAGTTACAACTCTAATAATCATGTCAAATTGTATTACTATAAAATTCAATTTTAAGAAGGTATATCTACAAAAGTAATATTACGTCTAATTATTAAAATAGTTGCATCAATCAGTCAACGAAATGCACCTAATATGACTGTTAATCTTACAAGAAAATTAAGGAAACACATAGAAATATTTAAAAGCACAAGGTATTGCAAAATTTCCGTATAAATGCATCGAGTCTTCAAAACTTCTTCGTGAATGTATCCCACACTCGATCCGCTGCACTCCTTGACAATCGATTGACGGGTGTCCCCCCACCTCCCCCGCCCCCGGCCGCCCCTGCACCTCCCCCCCGCCCGGCGCATCCCCTGACCCACATCCCCGCCATATTTATAATAATTGAACCGCGCCAGCGAATTCGAATGAGTAATAAATCGGACATGGTTAGTATGATAATGGTATAGAGTTTGCCAGTTGCCGTACTTTTGGTGCTCACAAATTTTCTTTTGCGGTGGACCTGCATTAATGCGAATATATAAAAGGGGTTTTATATTGCCAATATTTCTATAATCTACTCTACAAACTGAATTGAAATTACACTCATGTGGATGGTTTTCATTTTACAATAGTTTGTTTTAAGTGTCCATTCTTATTTCTGCAACTTTTCTATGACACGTTCGATCTGTGACGTAATCAGACGTAGATTGATCAACACGTTCGACAAAATCGAATCTCAGATTGAAACCTTAAACTCTGACAATGTCAATGCGGTGCTATTTAATTGTACACAATTAATTAAAATGCAAATTTTGTTGGTTCAAACCAATTTTTTCGAAATTGCATTAAATGGCGAACATCCAACATCTTATGTGACGTTTTCTTTATTTGATGTACATGTAAGATTACCTCCAGGTCTTAGTGTGTGTCGTGTCGCATGCGACAGACGCGTGCGCTCAGTCGCGGGACGGATGAGTTATGTGACGGCAGTGAATTATGGAGCCATTATAAATACGCAATCTTCAATTATGACGCGACGCGCTCCAGGAATACCAATTAGTGTACGCAAAAATAACTCTAACAGACATCGATTGACTTCGGTGATATTATCTTTATTTTGATTGTTTAAGGAAATAAACCAGAAGACTTCAAGATCTAATGAAATTTACATTTCAACCTTACAAGGATTAAATCACTGTGTATTTGGTTTTATTTGAATCTTAATTCGATTTCACATCTATACTAATACTAATACTAATACTAATATACTAATAATATTATAAAGAGGAAAACTTTGTATTTTTGTATTTTTGTATTTTTGTATTTTTGTATGTATTGAAATAACTCAAAAACTACTGGGCCGATTTTAAAAATTCTTTCACCATCAGAAAGGTAATTTATCTGTGAGTAACATAGGCTATATTTTATTATTACTAATGTTTAGTAACTATTAATAAACACCGTGTTTCTGGACGCCGGCGTTACAAATTCACTAAACTTTAACTTTTCTCGGCTTACGCTGCCTAAACCGTTAGAGGTATATAAAAATTATGTATGAAAGAATTGTAGATCTTAAAAAGTTCTACAGAAAAGTGCGCGATAGCATATATCTATCTTTAACGGTTTTCTTACAATAATCACTTTTGTGTTTACAAAATGAATTAAAAATCCAACGCTATTTGCAGCGTTCTTTTATTGGTTTCAGTATTAATCCTTATCCAAATAAATGCGTTTGTTATCAGGAGAATTTAATGTAGAATAAAATTGTCATTAACAGTATTAAAATTGGACTAATAGTTTAGAAGATATCGCGAACACAAACAATAAGGGTAACCGAAAAATCAGCTTACAAGCTACCGGACTTAGAAATTTGGAATCTTGCATCGGTAGATTTCTGTTATTACGTAGATTGCTACTAAGTTAATACTTTTGGTAATAGGTTGAAAAAAAGGGCGAACGTAATAGGTTATATTTGTAATTTCACGCGGGCGAAGTCGCGAGCAACGGCTCGTAATAATATTATAAAGAGAAAAACTTTGTATTTTTGTATTTTTGTATTTTTGTATGTATTGAAATAACTCAAAAACTACTGGGCCGATTTTAAAAATTCTTTCACCATCAGAAAGGTAATTTATCTGTGAGTAACATAGGCTATATTTTATTATTACTAATGTTCAGGAACTATTAATACACAGCGTGTTTCTGGACGCCGGCGTTACAAATTCACTAAACTTTAACTTTTCTCGGCTTACGCTGCCTAAACCGTTAGAGGTATATAAAAATTATGTATGAAAGAATTGTAGATCTTAAAAAGTTCTACAGAAAAGTGCGCGATAGCATATATCTATCTTTAACGGTTTTCTTACAATAACCACTTTTGTGTTTACAAAATGAATTAAAAATCCAACGCTATTTGCAGCGTTCTTTTATTGGTTTCAGTATTAATCCTTATCCAAATAAATGCGTTTGTTATCAGGAGAATTTAATGTAGAATAAAATTGTCATTTACAGTATTAAAATTGGACTAATAGTTTAGAAGATATCGCGAACACAAACAATAAGGGTAACCGAAAAATCAGCTTACAAGCTACCGGACTTAGAAATTTAGAATCTTGCATCGGTAGATTTCTGTTATTACGTAGATTACTACTAAGTTAATACTTTTGGTAATAGGTTGAAAAAAAGGGCGAACGTAATAGGTTATATTTGTATTTTCACGCGGGCGAAGTCGCGAGCAACGGCTCGTTCATAATAAAGTACAACACAAAATTACAATCGCAGTCCTAATATACTTAACATAAAAAGCATTAAGGAATCAGTCAATAAATTTGTCTTGAAGGAAAAATTGGTAGAACAAGACTCGCTACAGATGCGAGTGACGAATCGAGTGGCCGGGACAGACAGACCAACAGAGCCGTTCCCTTTGACTCTCGTCTTAAATTATGTCCGGGACGTGATAACGAAACGGGTGGCCACTGCCCGGGGCGGCCGGGCGGGTATGCTGCTAGGCGGACGACGCCGGGGGACAGATATTTACTCGCGCTACACTTCGAAGTATCGTCTAACGGATTGTAATGGACTTTTTGTGCTTGAAATCGCTTTTATTTTTTAATCGATTACAAATTTTATATCTAACCTTAGATTAATTCCTTAAAAAAAATAGTTGATTAAAGATTAATACGTTTTGTGTCCGGTCTTTTACTTTGATGCTCGAATTCGGGCAAAAACTACAGAAAGTGTAAAAGTATATTGTTGAAAACATTTTACAATAAAAATTATAAAGGAAATGACTTCTTTTAGCAAAGGAAAACAATGAAAAATCATTTCACCCAATGGTAAATAATCTTCAGATTTTTCCGACTCGAATTTTATAAAGGCTTCACTCTGCTACGACAGGAACAAGACGGCCCGTGACGTCATCCAGATAACGTCAAAAGGGTTGAGTTCCGTCCGAAAAATAAAAAAAAACCTTATCTGCGACCATTCACGAAATGTTACGTCTGGAAACGAAATGAAAATAATTTGCTTTGAAATGTCGGCCGGTAGAATGTTAGAAATAATTGTTAAATAAATAGAAATCAGGAACAAAAAGGAATAGCGGATGAAGTAATGTTTTACCTAGTAAATGGATTTAAAAAAACTTTTATAGCTGTACTATTTAAAAACACGAATACAATCAAATTTGGGTTTGAGGTTTAAAAAAATAAACGACATTTTTATGACACGTAATAGTCCTGGATGGACAATGTCCATCACTTTTAAGAATAGAAGAATAGTAAACTGTTTTTAGGATTGTTAAACAATTTGGCTCCCAAGAAGGAAATAATTAAACACAATCAGACGTAAATTAGATACATCGATTTAAAATGAATTTAATAAACAAAATCCTTTATAAAACTTCACTACTCTACTCCTTCCCTGTTACTATAGTCGTTCGCAATTAAATGCGAAACTCTTTAAAGTTCCGTCGCGATGGAATTGTGTAAAGACAAAAAAAGCAAAACATATTGAGAGACAAAGACGAGACACGTAGCATGCCGTCTCCGCTGGAATTAAAAGTCCAGGTGGGGTTGTCCGGCATTGATCTGGCGCTGACGAGGGATGGAGACGTCCCCCGCCCCCGCCCCCGCCCGCGCACGACCCCCGGCCACCCGCCGCAAGGACGTGTGGACGCTTAGCGACGTCCAATTGATAATAGGGGATGCCCGCTATTTATTTAGACTTGCTCATGCTGAATAGACAGCTTTTTGATACGAACGCTTTGAGAATTTCAAATGCAATATTTACGGTAATGTGCACAAAGTTATTTACCAATTTATAGATGGAATTGAACCTTTTATAATGTAGATAATAAATTAGATATGGTGACAATTTTGCAACTTTGCGGAATATTCCCAATCGTGTTCATAGTCAGTTTACATTCAATTATCAGTTTATCAAGCATGTATTGTATGTTGACAGGACAGGACAGTAACAAAGTCGAGTGGTGTGCGAAGTGAGACGTCGACCATCTGAGCAAGAATTAGTAGCGCCCGTTGCCACTACGCCGGCGCCACTTCCGCTGCTATGGTGACCACATTGAGGCGAAGAATTATTGGTATTTTTATTTTATGGATGAAATAATTTTTCTTGATTTTTTTGCATCAACGTCCGTCAGGAGTTAGTTTAAAGTGGTGAATAGGAAAGGGTTGAAGCAATATTCGAGCTTCGAGAGATAACTTAAAAAAAGCGATGAATTAGCTTGAACTCTTGATCTGGTACAAGTACTGCTCATCTGATTTTAGTAACTAAATTAGAATAACTGAAGAGCAAACTTTCACTAATTGTAGCATTTAGAAAATAAATCTTATTTAAAATTTGTTCTAGACAGTGGAGATGGTCACCCTGTTGTAACCCGTGTGTGCCGGACTCGCGCCGTCTTGTCGCGTGTGACTGAGCGACTGAGCGAAATCACTCAAAAGTTTTAATGCCGCTTCCGTGGGGCCGCGGGGAGGTCGCGCCCCACCGGCCATGTCACTGGTGTGTGTCCGCTGCCAGTGTGCCGCTGCCACCCTAAGTTCTGTGTCCCACTGCTCCAAACCAAAGATGTATACATCTACATAGGAATACTATCCAGTGTGTACAAGCCTTTATTGTAACGTAACAGAACGCCTTACTATTGAAAACTTTTTTTTTTGCGTTTTGAATTTGCACGTATAAATATAAACTAGACCAATTATATCATATACTCGTATGAACAGAACAGATCACAGATAGTCTCGGGTGCGATTGCCGACAAGCAAAGCCTGTCAGCGGTAAGTGACGGCGCGTAGGTTAATGCGCAATCACCCCTCCCCCGCGCCATCCGTCACAGTAAGTTGACAGTAATCACGGCTGATTAACGATCTCTACATAAATAAATTAAAAAACAAAACCGACTTCCAAACAAAATACACTAAAAACAAAATACACTAAAAACAAAATACACTAAAAACAAAATACACTAAAAACAAAATCTTCTCAAAAAAACAGTACACTAAAAAGTAACGAAATAATTTCTTGAAAATAGTAAACCTCCCTTATTGTAGCTGTTATGTCTATATTGTACAATTATTATCACTTGATGTCGGTGTCATCCGAGGTATATGCAGTGATATTTCTACGTAAGGTTTTCTACATTTTTACCATAACAATTGACAATTGAAAGTATAGTAACGTTTTTAGTAATGACTGACACCGACTTCAAAGTAATAATAATTGTACAATATAGACATAACAGCTACAATAAGGGAGGTTTACTATTTTCAAGAAATTATTTCGTTACTTTTTAGTGTACTGTTTTTTTGAGAAGATTTTGTTTTTAGTGTATTTTGTTTTTAGTGTATTTTGTTTGGAAGTCGGTTTTGTTTTTTATTAAAAAGTTTATTTATTTCTCGATTTTTAGTGAATCTAGACATCGCAATATGATAATCACTAGCTTTCAAACAAATAATGAGTTATCTAAATCGATTATCTAAGAAATTAAGTAAACAACTAATACATCGTTGCGATCATTCACTCATAATTCGGTGCGGCCGCGCGCCGTTGTTGCCCGTGAGTTTTAATATTTTGATAACTTCTAGAATCTTGCACAGAATTACATACTGTAAAAGGCAATTACGATCTACATATAATACTCTATCGTGAAAACATATTTATTTGGATAAGGATTCATACCAAATAAGAATAAAAGCGTTTAAATAAAGTCGATTGCACTTATTTGACGGTTTTCTCGAAACAAATGGTTATTGTGCCACAACCTTAAGAGATAGATATATGCTATCGCAGACTTTAATTCAGCTAATTGAATGACCTACAATTCTTTCATACATCATTTTTATGTAGGTCTTATAGTTTAGGCTACGTAAGCCAAGAAAGCAACTTTGTTACAAGTTGGTATTTTTTTCTGCGACTCGTAATTTGCTATTTATGATATCTCCTAAACTATTTATCGGAATTACACAGTTCCAAGGGTATTTATAATCTACATTAAATTCTCTTGAAGATGGACACATTTATTTTGATAAGGATTCATACCGAACACGAGTAATAGCGTTGAAAGTGGGGTATAGATTTTGATCGAAATTTTAATGAAAAAAGTGGTTATTGTGCGACAACCTTAATAGATAGATATATGCTATCGCTGACTTTTATTTAGCAAATTTAAAGGGCTACAATTCTTCCATACATAATTTTTGTGTAAGTCTTATAGTTTAGGCTACGTAAGCATAGAAAGCAAAAAAGACACCAAATTTCGTCACGCAATTTGTTTTAGTGTATTTTGTTTTTAGTGTATTTTGTTTTTAGTGTATTTTGTTTTTAGTGTATTTTGTTTTTAGTGTATTTTGTTTTTAGTGTATTTTGTTTTTAGTGTATTTTGTTTTTAGTGTATTTTGTTTTTAGTGTATTTTGTTTTTAGTGTATTTTGTTTTTAGTGTATTTTGTTTTTAGTGTATTTTGTTTTTAGTGTATTTTGTTTTTAGTGTATTTTGTTTTTAGTGTATTTTGTTTTTAGTGTATTTTGTTTTTAGTGTATTTTGTTTTTAGTGTATTTTGTTTTTAGTGTATTTTGTTTTTAGTGTATTTTGTTTTTAGTGTATTTTGTTTTTAGTGTATTTTGTTTTTAGTGTATTTTGTTTTTAGTGTATTTTGTTTTTAGTGTATTTTGTTTTTAGTGTATTTTGTTTTTAGTGTATTTTGTTTTTAGTGTATTTTGTTTTTAGTGTATTTTGTTTTTAGTGTATTTTGTTTTTAGTGTATTTTGTTTTTAGTGTATTTTGTTTTTAGTGTATTTTGTTTTTAGTGTATTTTGTTTTTAGTGTATTTTGTTTTTAGTGTATTTTGTTTTTAGTGTATTTTGTTTTTAGTGTATTTTGTTTTTAGTGTATTTTGTTTTTAGTGTATTTTGTTTTTAGTGTATTTTGTTTTTAGTGTATTTTGTTTTTAGTGTATTTTGTTTTTAGTGTATTTTGTTTTTAGTGTATTTTGTTTTTAGTGTATTTTGTTTTTAGTGTATTTTGTTTTTAGTGTATTTTGTTTTTAGTGTATTTTGTTTTTAGTGTATTTTGTTTTTAGTGTATTTTGTTTTTAGTGTATTTTGTTTTTAGTGTATTTTGTTTTTAGTGTATTTTGTTTTTAGTGTATTTTGTTTTTAGTGTATTTTGTTTTTAGTGTATTTTGTTTTTAGTGTATTTTGTTTTTAGTGTATTTTGTTTTTAGTGTATTTTGTTTTTAGTGTATTTTGTTTTTAGTGTATTTTGTTTTTAGTGTATTTTGTTTTTAGTGTATTTTGTTTTTAGTGTATTTTGTTTTTAGTGTATTTTGTTTTTAGTGTATTTTGTTTTTAGTGTATTTTGTTTTTAGTGTATTTTGTTTTTAGTGTATTTTGTTTTTAGTGTATTTTGTTTTTAGTGTATTTTGTTTTTAGTGTATTTTGTTTTTAGTGTATTTTGTTTTTAGTGTATTTTGTTTTTAGTGTATTTTGTTTTTAGTGTATTTTGTTTTTAGTGTATTTTGTTTTTAGTGTATTTTGTTTTTAGTGTATTTTGTTTTTAGTGTATTTTGTTTTTAGTGTATTTTGTTTTTAGTGTATTTTGTTTTTAGTGTATTTTGTTTTTAGTGTATTTTGTTTGGAAGTCGGTCAAAAAGACGTAAAAATTGTACAGTACTATACAAGCATATAATGAAAACAGATCGATCCCTGTACACACATTAAGGTGACCACCTTTGTTAGTAAAAAAATTGTGACCTATCACAATGCATTCAAAAGGATCTGTAAGGCAATCCCATATATCTGTTTCTTGATGATAAAAAGCACGGATATTTCCCTACATAGTATATTCGGATAAACTGCACCAATATTACCTGCGATGGATTGTAATAATTGGGAAACAAGCCGGGATATTGTGATTGCAGTTAATACAAGGTGCTGCGAGGTGATCCCGGGATGATTGGCAATCCGAGGCCCGGGATAAGGCGGATGTTAATGGGAATCCTCACCTGGATAAGTATTACCAAATGAAACGTACTCGCGTTGAAATGACACCCGCCTTGCTGACGCTTGATCCGCCCGATATGACGGGGTAATTCATTCGAATTTAAGGATAAATAATATCACTATGATATGTATTATACCTTGTTCGTTGTAATACAGAGATTCTTCAACTTTATTTGGATAATATTTACCAATCCCTTCAACGTTGTGTGCCAGTAGCCACTTATGTATATGCAATTATCTCCATGATGCGACGAATGTTTAAATATCAAATTACCTGTAACAAAGAAACAAAACATTAATAACGTAAATTCAAAATAATTTCGACAAAGTATGTATATCGGAATATCATGTTTTGATATATACTAGTAATATTGTCAAAGTCTATTAATCTAAAAATTGTGTAAATGTATCATGTTAACAAAATATAAAGGAGTTGAAAGACTAAGGGATCATTATTTTTTAAATAACCCTTGCGAGTTGCGGCGCAAAATAACGAAAGCCCTTTGTTTGGGCGGACACGAGACGGCGCAGGACGAGGGGAGTCCTTTGGAATTCTTTATAGAATGAACTGGATTTAATATCGGCTGGTATGCCGCATCGAGAGATAGTGTCCGTCCCCGTCCGCGCGCCCCGCACACCCCGCCCGCCCCGCGCACCCACGTGCCATGTACAGATTCACTACGGTCTACACATTACATCAATTATACAATATACAATGTCTAAACTTGCACAAATTCATCATGTTAATTCTTCGACTATTAAATAATTTGAAAGACACGACTTCATGACTGTCAGAAAATCAACCATTTCATCAAGAAAAAGACCAAGATATTTAAATCACATGTCTTCAGTTTTCCCTCTTTGTAAGACAGTTCCTTACAAACGACTAGTTATAGTAAATTGTTATAGACTGAAATGTAACATAACGCAACTTCGAGTCCGGAATTAAGTTAACCGTTTCCTTAACCCGGAATTTTATAACAGTCCGCTGCGGGGCGGCCGGCCCTGATCGAATTTTATTTTATGAAGTGCGAACTTTTTATTGAGGCGAGCTGCCGAGAGGCGGAGTTATGTTTTATTTAATGTCCGTTACGTGTATTTGCATGGATTTCACTGTATATTTCCTACGATTTTATAACCATAATGGATGAGTATAACGCAATATATAGAGCATTTGCGGATTCAACGATGTCATACCGATTGTGGCTCGCCCTGAACAGTAAACTGCGGAGTGAGGCTAGTATTGCTAGCATTGGTTCGGAGTGTAGTACTGTCACTATAGCAACAACAAACCGATTGAATAAAATAAGTGTATTTGTTTTATTAGATGCGTATCGTGCCAGTGGCAGCGGCAGCACATTGCGATGAGCGCGTTATTGAGAGCAGTTTGAGCCTGTGCGGAGTCGGGGCGCGATCCACGTCACCGAGCAGTCGACGACGACGCGAGGCCAATATTGTCCCCGCCGCAATCCCGCCTCGGGCCGGCGAATAGCTCCCATACTTATGTAAATCGGACCACGACCGCTTATTGTATATCTAATTTGATTCCTTTTGCAATACCGTGATGGGATCCGACGAGTATCGGCCTACCTGCCGTCCAATAACCCGCCCGAACTCCGCACGCGGCGCGATACCACTACTTTGCTCGCCTTCACTTTTTTTTAAATATTTACGATCGAGTCGCGGTGAAAGGTCGCGTTTCTTCGTAATCCAATTTCGGGTTATGTGTTTGGGAAGTCAGTTATTTTGCGGAGATGTTTTCGTAGGGTTTACATACATTTTAATTAAAGTTAATACGGCGCGCCCGATCGCAGGGTCGCATGTGGTAGTTTTATTGGCGGACGTGTTTTGATTTCGGCCCGAGGAAAATTATAGAGGATGTGTTGAGGGTGTCATCAAATGTAATGATCTGAGATCTTGGGATCTCGGACATCAAATATTCGTTAGCCTCTTTCAAATAACATCCTACGTGTTTTCTCTATATATTTATGAAATACTTGTTTCAAGGGAACTGTAAAAATACTAAACAGTGGATTAATTTAAACAAAAGCTAAATATTGTTTAAAGTTGAACTTGTCTGTGTTAATTAAGTGGCCTTTAAACTGTTAAAAATTTGGTGAAGCCAATAAAAAATATCCTCCACACGAGGCTCACGCTAAGTAGTTCACGTCTAATCTGTCAGAGGAATTGCTAAAAGGGTTTCCACAAAAAGCATCCAGGACTTATTCGGAACAATCTCGACTGAAAACTGCAAGTGATGTTCCGACTTGTCTCTTCCCGCCGCGTTGTCCTTCAGCCGAGCCAGTTAAAGCCTAATTAATTTCGTAACTGAAATTTTCCTTTTTCGGTGGAGTTTTAGAGAAACTTTCATGTGAATGACGGAGTTATATCTGTATCGGATCAAGCAATGAGCCGGAAATTAGAAATTTCCATTGTTTTGACTATCAAAACTGTCGAAGTCATTTCTGTTACTTAAACAACTTCCTAACTTAATCTCATTTTTACTATAAACATGTTAAGTGCAATGAATCCATATTTACTGTACGTATTATCATTTATTACGTAATGGCTTATTTGTAGAAGATTTAACTTATGTGTGTGTTTGTTGGTGAGTTTTGAGGCGTATTATGTCAGCTCGCTAAGCGCGTGGCTCTCGCGGCGCAGTAACGTGGTTGTAACTGCGAACGTCAAGTTAATTAAAACTGCGAAAAGTTGCCGATTCAAAAGCAGGTGAGAGACTACGTTTACATTACGCATGCTGAGCGGATTGAAGAATCGTTTTAGATAATGTAACGTTGTAGTTGAAAAAAAATCAAAGCAGACATGGAAACTATTAAAAATCATTTATAGATATAGTGATATTTCAGTTGTTTTTTTTACCATTTAAGTAACTGTAAACTGTTTCCGCTATACGCTTTTAGCGTGGTCGCTACCGTAAGTAGTAAGCGCCTGTGTTAGCAAACTGTCGAACCAAAAGAAACTATTTCGAAATATAGCAACTAACTACTTATTAACAGAACGCCCCCCCTCATCCCCCCTTTACTTGCTCAACGGCTATTATGAGTCGCAAATTAAGCTGTCACCTGACTTTCTCTTTATGACTGCGTTGAGGAATTTTCAAGGATTTGCACTTATAGGATTAAGGTGCAAGAATTGCATATGATTGAACAAATGTGACATTCCTAAAAAAAACAGAAAATTATTAATGTATTAAAAAAAAACTAAAGAAGCTTTATCGAAGTTAATAATAACTTATGAAATAAAGCGAATGGTCTAATCCATTTTATTATCTATCGATATTAAATGTTTTTTAAAAAAAATTGCATAATGTTCTCGAATAGCCGCTAAGTCCATCACAGCGACCGCGCGGCGCAACTCTTGCTTTTCTATACAAAAGTCGATTTAATCTCCAACTTTAATTTGAAAACTTCCGATAGTAATTCGGGGTGACGTGTGAGCAGACACGCTGACCGTCTGTCTCGCTCGTAATGAGCTGCATTTCCTTTCCTTCCTTTTTCCAAAAGAAACTTTGTCCCGAACGTCCATCGCTTGCAGGTTTCGTATTTGTACTGTTTTTTGCGATACCTATTATTAGTTTGAATGGAGTTGGTTTTCGACAAAGTTGTTATGTAATTAGTACATCAAAATCTATAATTCCATTGCTGAATAAAGTAACTTCGCTTTTGGATCTTTTCTTAATTGTTACCTCTCTTTTTACCAGCTTACTTTTAAAAAAATATGTTTTGACAGCCCTGTGTATGCAATGCGGCGCTCCTAATCGACGGCCGGTCGGGGACGTATGGACGTCGCAGAGACGCCGAGCTAAGCTTTCTGTTTTTAAAGCCTTTCCCCTCCCGCTTCACGTCCCGCAATCGATGGACACGCCAATACCGGCACGCGTCAAGTACACCCGACTTCTTTGATCTGTCTTTGTGTGAAAAGCGTACCCTAGGGGAGGTTTTAAATTGTTTACGCTATTCTAGCGATACCAAAGTGGATTTTAACAAATTTGGAAAGCAGTCAGTACTTAAATTTTTCAGATTTCCAATCGTTCATATTATCAACTTCCAATCCTTTATAGCTGCACTCGCGGTGACATATCGCAAAGATCGTATTTTTCGTACATTCGGTACAAGGCAGCGTTCGGGTGGGTGGCGGGGGGCGGGGTTAGGGGTAGCGTGACGTGACAGCATGTCAGCGGCAGGTCCCGGCCGGTGACACGCCGCTGCACAGCACTGCGCAGCGACTGCGCTCGCCTCACGGATTAGCGACTTGAGCGAGTAAAGAGTTCTGTTACTTCTAACATTTAGGGTTGTCAATGAACACGCAAGAAATAATTATTATGTTATAATATGAAAAGAGTTTCCAATAACTTAGTATATGTTGAGACCAAACTTTTGGAATATAATGAAATTAAAAAGGTAAATAAACATTTTATACTTTACGGTTTGTGAGATATCAGTGACTTTCAGTGTTACCTCGTTATTTTATAACTCAAACGTGATTTTACAATTTCAAGTTTCTCAAACGTCTAGAATAAACAGGTGAAACTAGAGCGGTACAGTCGGCCTGACTTGTCTTAACCATTAAATCTGCAATCAAACTCAGCTACAATCTTCATGGTCTCTACCTACTTATATAAAACAACTGGAAGTGACAGTTGAAAATTACAGAAATAAAATTAATTAACAGAAATTTAATTAATATAAAGTGTCAGTATTTAGTTTTTATTTGGTTAAAAATTATGTTGGTTTTTGTGAGCTATATTTTTTATTTACGAGTTATGTCAAGGAGACATAATGTATAATACATACTGGCCATTAACAAACGCGGCGTAAATGAGCAGAAGAAAAAACCTTGCCCGGCCACACACCTGAGACACTTTAATATTCAGAAACAACTCATATAATGTGAAAAATAAAGAGTGTTCTTTTACACACTTGCAGTCGAAGTATGACTTTATAAAAGTTACATTTCACGATTTTTGGGACAACATATTTAAGGTGCTCTTAAGCTAAAGCACCTTTATAAAAACATAATCTCATTATACTAAATTAGATTTTCAAATGACCAGGTCAATGTTTTTGCTCTTCCAGTGTCCATAGACCCATGAACGGCTGTCAGAATCGTCGACAAGTCAGCGACATTGACGCGACGTTCGCGCGCTGTCGCCGGCAGTCGCGCCGCACCTCGCCCGCTGCCCGGCCTCACTCGCACCCCACACCGCCGTCCGACTTATACACTGTTTCATTTCTATTTATTATCTTTTTGACAATCTAGTGCTGATATATCTTAATATTATAAAATTGCACAATAGCTTTTATTCAATGACGTAAAAAGAGTGACGTAAAATGAAATGGAAAATTTGTATTTAAAATATTTCTACGTACAGTAAGCAATTATTTAAAAAGAACAAAACTCAAAAACCCTCATATTCATAAACTAAATGTTTAATCTTATAGACTACCAGTATAAGTTTAGGTGTATAACAAGTACCAAAATACTGTAAGAGGCGATCAATCTTGTATGAGCACGTGACGGAACGTAATGTGTCAATCTCAGTGCACAGAGCAGTCGATGGCATTGCAATACTGAAATAAACTAAGACAACTGTCAGCGACAGTGGTAGTGGCACAATCCAGTCGCGGCTTGTCATCGCCGCCGCGACAGCACACTGACGTGATAGGACTGACTTGAGAAAGTACGTGGTACAAGATATAAGATGCAGATGACTTTGGTAAATTTTAAGTAAAAGTAAAGACGAAAATATACTCTAAACCGCTTCAGAAAAGAGTATTTCGCCCAAGCTTATCTTTTCAAATTAGTAGGATTAGACATTTATTAACGCTACTACGAGTATGAAAACTTTGTAGTGTCTTTAACTTTTGTCCATTTGTCTCGCTCCGCTTATGCCTTGGACCATTTGCCGTCAAGTCGCGAGTGAAATTTCTGCCGGGTGCCGAGTAAACTTGGGGACGTGGGAGCGACAGCGATGCTCGCGTCATCTCGATGAGAGTTGATAATGCAAGTGAATGCTCCCCGGGGCTGCAACGCCTGCCGCCGCCGCCACCGCCACCACCGAGCTGCCACTCGCGGCGCGTCTCTCACGATAGTTCAACTAAACTGTTTGACGTACTCCATTGCGAGTTCTTCAAGTATGTTGTGACTTATGAAAGTGCACACTTCGAATCTGTTCATGTGGTATGTTCTTATAACCTATTCGATTTAAAAATTAAAAGGCACGTAAAATTAAAATTATATTGTACTTATTCTGTCATACGTTTTTGATTGACAAATTATATTAATTAGCTAATCGTAATCATAAATTGTTACAAAACAAGATTCGTTTAGTTATTTAACTGAAGTTGTTTACATTCTTTGTACAATAACATTCATATAATATATTATTTCCTACATTTGATGGCTATAACATCATGGTATACGTCAAAGTGTCACAGTAAGGTATCGCGTCAGCCTGTATGACGGACACGGCGGCAGGCGGAAGTCATTTGATTAACAAGCTGCTGCGACGTCGACAAGATAACATAGAGCTAAGTAGCCACAGAAGCGGCACAACCGGTCCCTAGGGCAGACATCGAACTAACCTGCACTATACCCAACTACATAATACAACTTGTATGTAAAATTATGTATTATAGCCAACACATTTCACTAACAAAGCAAAACCAAACAAATTGAACGCTTGCTGATTGAGTAGTCTAGATGTAGACTGGTTTAGAACCAACGCAGATACGCAACACGAGAAAAAGTCTAGAAAACTTTTTTATCTGTGGTCACTACATACCTGACCAATGCTGACAACCCTGTCAGATTTTTATATTTCGTATTAACTAAGTCTCGTCTTCAGTATTCTATTTATGTATTTATATGTCTGTTCTCTTTGAATATAACTCGATAATGTTAATCTACATTGTGTCATTGAACGTTGTTATAGGAAATGTAGATAGTTAAGGCGGGGTTACATGGAATAGATAAACTTACGCAGGTACGTGTCGCGATGGCCGTCGCGATTGACGCTGAATGCACGCCGCGAGACAGGGCATTGCAAGCAGGCCGGCACACTGCCACACGCCATCAAAACCGACCATTATCATGTTATAATATGAAGAGTTTGTTTATATTCTAGACCTAAAGATATTAAACACTCCTATTCTGTAAATGAGATGGTTCATGTTATGAATTTTGAGGCGGCAATTGTCAATTATACATTCTAAAAACATTTGTTTAATTTGTTGGTAGGTGGTAACTAGTATTCGAATCTTTTGCAATACAATTGAATTATGTTACATAACGTTTGCAGTAACGTAGTGCGCGCTAAAAGCAGAGATGTTGGGGAGGGGTGTCCCCAGGTGAGTGAAGGTAAAATTCAAAACATAACAGTACAATAAGAAGTAACGAGGTAATATCGGGCGGTGCAGGCCGTCCGTCGCTCCTCAGACGCCGCCGCCCGACTGCACCCGTGACAGTCATTTAAGACTGACGTGAAGCCTCCCCAACGCCCTCGCCCACCACCCCTAACACCACCCTGCGACTAGGGTTGACACTTTTCCGGTAAGAACGACTCGTCTTACTTTATTGATTTTACACAATAAACTACATTTCAACATTAAATTTTAACAAGTCAACTGATCGTAATAATACGCATTATCATTTACTTCTAAGAACCTATCTTTACTTATTTAGGGAAAAATACATATTCACAATTTTAGTAAAGTTCTTAATATCTCACGAAAAGATACAAAACCTCTACGCTTTCGACATTGAAATGTATTGAATGATATAAATAGTATTTAAAAAGAAGAAAACCACGGACAAACTTATCTAAATGCAAAACTCGATACTTTTTAAGTAAATGTATCGTGTGTGGCAACCCTGGCCGCCACCCGCCAGATGGATTGATATTGCGCCGAGCAGACGTAAGACGAGGTGATTGCATACGGACAAATAAAAAAAACACACCGCTCCTACTTCCCGCTCGCTTTGAGATACGGACCAAACTCTCGAATGCATTAGCTGGAAGCAACTTTTTGCAACGCGGAATACAAACTTTTTTTCTCTCATTTCGAAATCAGTCAAATGTTAGCTACATTTTCTAACATTAACTTAGCGAAAGTGTCACGTCGAGCAGACGTTAAACTAACTTAATGTATATTAAAACTAATGAATATTATCATTCGTTCCATTTTGTAAATGTAAAATGAACTTCTCTTTAAACCGAGTATGTTGCACACAAGTTTATCGAGGTAATAAAAAATAATGCACCGTCGCCCACAACGGAGACGCGCACGTCTGTCGCAAGCCTTCAGCTGAGAGTCGGACACAAACGAGCCCGGGCGTGATGGCGAGCGGGGACAGTGACGTGACAGACCGCCCCACCCCCGCCCGCCGCCCCACGGCTGACCCACCCCGGGATAATAAGGGGGTCGCGCAAGTCGCGGCCACTGTCCTGGGAATGTGGACGTTTTAAAAAACTTCTGCCATACAGAGTGATGAAATTTACGACAATTGAACTAAACCTACATAAAACAGTATGTTAGCTTTATAACATTTATATTTATTTTATAACACAGCAATAACGTAAAATATATACAGTATAATAGTTAAAGTTTGAGTTTAATAAACAAAAGTAACTGTACAGCGATATTTTAACAAGCTACTTAAAATTTATTTAAATTTGAGGTTATTTCGATCTCAAAGATCAGGCGTCAGTTCTACAAAAGGCTTCCACACTGTCTCTTGGCGCAAGTATTTTAAAAACAATACTCTAATATCGGCGAGAAACAAGCGACAGCAGTAAACGTCACAGAAACCTGTCTCCGACGGACGTCATTTACACAAAATTAAATACGTCCCTCAAAGACGGCCCGTCTCCCCCCGCCCGCCCCCGCCCCCGCCCCGCGGCCGCCAGCAGATGGATTGATATCGCTCCACGAGTGCAGGTGGCCGATCTTGGAACAATGGCGATTTATACAGGCGAGCCTTAAGCCCTGAGGTGGCTTGTGCCACAGCGCCGCCGTCTGCAATACCTTGCCTCTACTTCTCAAACTTTATGATTTCTGTATTTCAGTGCAATTTTACAAGACATCGACCTCACAGCTATACATAATTCTAAATCACGATGAATCAAGCTTTCTTTACGAAATGCTTTTCTGTCGTTCAATACCATTACAGAATTTAAATTTAAACCATCATGTCCAACTGACATGATTAATTTGGATTTTACGTCGTCACTAAAAATGCAATAAACGTACAAGAATACTTTAAGAGACAAATGATTAGCAGATAATTGATCGGCCATAAGTGATTACAATAAAACATCGAGATGATCCCCGGCAATGGATGTGTGACGTGAACGAATGGCCGGGGCCGGACGTAACGCGACTTAAAAAAACGAAACACCTCCCATCCCTCTTACACCCCATAAAAACGCGACAAAGACACATGTCCCCCCTTATTATCTTCAATTAAGAGGCTCTGATAATATAGCGTGACATACGTTCGGTACATCCAGTGTAACCGGATCTTTAAATTACGTCGGCGCGACGCTTTCTGCGAACTTTGGCGTAGGCCACGGCAAGGCGGCGAGGCTCTCGCTCCGTTGGACAAATTGTCTCAACTTTTTAAGGATACAGTCGGGGCAATGAAATATGAACTCTTTGCGATTGTGTTAAGAGTGTCGTGGCCTACATCACTAGTCGTGGCCTACACGGTGCCGTGAGTGATGCGCGCAGGACGGTGACGAATGGCCGACCGTTACATGTGATTAGTGGGTGTCACTAGTGATGGCTCGTTTCCGTCATACTATTTTTAAAAAGCCAACGTGATTATGAAAACACTCAAAGAAAAATAAAAATAAAAAATGTTTAGACTAATGGTGCATTACTAGTAAGATAGTGATAAATTGTATTGTATTTTTGTCAAGGTCTCGACAAGATTTTTTTTAAATTGTTAAATTGAATTATACTTCATCGCACACAATGTATAACATAAGAAACCAAGACGGACATCATTTTGAAGTCAAAACCAAACAATTGAAGCGCGAAATAATTAAAAAGTTATCAAATTACATTTATAATTCCCGTAAAAAAAAGTTATCAGATAATTCTCGAGACAAAGATCGAGACCGACTTTGTCATTGAATGTTACATTCCCCTCACTAGCCGCGTCACGTTTCCATAATCAGCAGGAATAATGACACATGATAGGTAGAATCACGACACGGCCGCGACGTAGCGGTGACTGACAGCCGTCATTTGTCGCCGACGAAAAATTGACGCGTTATTAGTTAAGATCGACGCAAAGGAAGGACAGACGGATTTAATCAATTATTCAATGTCACCATCAATAACGTTGAAAGCATTTCTGAGAGTGGTAATAATATTGTCTTATATCACTGACGTGGAATTGTTTGTTAGAATGGGGTTCTGTTGAAAATGGAATTTTTTGTCAACGAAAACAACTATTGTAATGACAATAATGGCTGCTATCTCAAGTTTATAATACTGCCAATGATATATTCGTGTTATAAATTAAACAGATTTCTGTATTTATATTAACGTTTAGAGTTTTAAGAGTGTTGTCTAATTTAGGATGTAGCACAGCGGATGGATGTGTACGCGGGGGCGGACATGTTGCCTAACATGGCGACGTCTGCGCGTTAACATAAACGATTTCAAATTAACACTGTTTTATAGTTGTAGCTATTTATTACCACGTAACACGATAATTTCCTGATTAGATGAATCATGATACTAACACGGTTCTTTGTGCTAAGCCATAGGAAATGTTTAAGCCCCTGCAAACTAGACTTCTCATCGGCTGATAGTTTGATCGGGTCGGCTCAAGTCAAAAACATGTGAAAAACGATGTAATACATGTTAATACTGATTATAAGCCCGATTAACTATCGACCGATAAAAAGTATAGTCTTCAGGGACCCTTAAATATTTTCTTATTGTTTAGATTTACGTGCGTCATTTTCCGACCTTCCATATATATTTCTAAAAAAAAATCATTAGTTTTCTACAATCATAAATCACTTAACAAAACATAAAAGTTACATTAAATTTAAAAGGTAAATAGAACTCGTATGCTCGTAAATATTTATACTTGAAATTAGTGATTTTACAACCGTTTAAACGGCAATTTGTTGACTGGCCCGACGACCGGTTTGGAGCGATATGGGTTTCGACTACCGACACAGAACCCAGTACGATAATTTAACTATCACATAGGTATACCAGTTTTATAATAATCGGCTAGTTTTAGATTGATTCGACCCAAATACAACTTGTATGTGAATACTAAACGATGTTTTTTAATCATAGAATTTTCTCCCTCCTTAACACTTTTGACCGACTTCCCAAAAGAAGGTGGTACTCAATTCGTCTGTATGTTTTTATTATTTTTTATTTTTTACATTATTATCTCATTATATACATATTAATTAATATACAAAACATATTATGTTATTATTATAAAAAATGCTAAACATTGATTAGTTAACCCTTTGAACTATTTTAACACTGTCTAAGTTTACTATGGTAAGGACCCATGTTTTGTGCAACAGTAAAGTCCATGGTAATATTTACAAAGTAACTGTATTATTAAAACTTCATTCCCACACAGTAAAGTACTTTGTGCATATCAGTTAATTTTGCTTTAAGTCAGTTTCCTGTATGAAGAAAAATTTAGTATATATTTTTTGTTGCGCTAGGCAGGAGTAGCACACAGTAGGATCACATCGCGCCTTTACGATCGCCGGCCTGACGCGAACAGACTCCCTTGTCGCTAAGGCGAGGAGCACACACCATGAGCGAGCGATTTCAACTACAATATTATGTTTTTAATTTTACAGATAATATTGACTACTAGCTTACATTGTTGATGTTAATACATATAGGTGGTTGTTAAATAACAAAAATAATTTAAAAATAAAAGATTTTTTACTTTTTTTTATTTTTATATCCTAATTTGATCAAAAAGGTGTGGAGTGTATCGCTGTTCCTTTAAAGGTTTTTGACTGTAATTAGATATGTCTGTCTTATTTGACACCTAATGTGAATTTATTAGTATTTTTTTTCTGAATCGTATATAAGTACAGTACAAGTTAAAACGCCAGTTTTTGCTTATCTAATAAGTAAATGTTAGATAAAATTCAATTAATAAACATATTTTCTTGTATCGTGTTTTAATCGCTCCTCTCGCCGACAACACGCGGACCCTAATTTGGAACACACTAGCAATTTCCCGCCAGCGAAATAAGCGAATTAAAATCGCCTCAAAGCAACTGTTCAGTAAAGAAACGGCTGCATACAGTTAGGTTTATTTTTAGCTATTTATGTGGGGTCTCCCCCCTCCCCCTGCACCCCCTTACCGTGAGTGACGGCCGGACAGCCTTTGAGACTGCGGTGGAGGTCGCAGTCGCAGGCGTTTTCACTAAAAATTACGAACATGTCGCCAAGAGTATGCTAGATTTTCGGCAAAGAGAAAACCCGCCTCAAAATTTAAAACAGCAAGTTGTTTGTTTAGAATTAGCATAAGTTTTAAAGCTAGATGACATATAAGTTACGTTGTATTTAAAACTTTCACAATTAATCTATTAGGACGATTTCATTTCCCTGTTTTTCATTTATTTCTGTTGCCCTGAATTAAAAAAGATCTTAAAATAAAAAAGGAAATAAGAGAATCAAATGAAAGGAAAAACAAGTAAATAAAATGAAAAGAAAGTGTCTATTTTCGTGCAAAGACTTAAATACATGCATACATTTGCGTTAAAGCTTTCAAGACTATGAAAGCTTTAATTCTCGTCGAACAAATCGAGTGTCACCGGGGCTGGGCCAATCCGCAGCTCTGTCCCATCTAATTAACCATTTTAAAATCAGCGAGCGAAGCAGTAGTCTTTAAAAAAAGTCCACGCTCCTGTTTTACACGATTATCGAATGGGTCGGAGGAATTGGGGTCGGTGGGGGGAGGGGCAAATGTACACTCGCTAACAAAAATCGCTCGATTTTTAATTAGGAGCCGGAGAAGCGCGCGCGTGATCGGAATGAACCGATCGCTCATTGCATAACTCGTGTCCGTATCACTGCGCGGCTGCGACTGTAATAATATTACCTTGCATTTGACTGTACAATTAGCGATCTGCTTAATCACTTATATACTTCTAATACGTGACACGAGCTTCAATTAAATTTTATTTAGACAACGCGTCTTCAATTTAATGAATGTCAATTTTGAAATTGAAATACACACCATTATATACCTTTATATGTGTGAATATATGTAGAGGTTAGATATAATATTAAAGTCAACGACCCGCAGGTACAGGCAACTTGTACGTATTTCTTTACGACTGCCCCCCATCCCCCGCGCGCCCCGCCCCGCACCCCGCTCGTCCGAGCCTCATGCTTACAAACTGTCGCATTACGGCCATCCCTTGCACAACAACCTCGCATTTCATTTACACTGTGAACAAACAAAACGAGTCTTTACCTCTCCTCTCGTAAGAATTCCGCCGCCAGCAAAACAAAACTTTGTTACAAACCTACAAATGTACATTTGCGTTTGAACATGGGAAAGTGAACCTTAAGTATTAGTGGTAGCGTTTCTTCTGTCTGTATTGCTAAGTTTGCGGACTAATGTTAATTCTAAGGTAATGATATGAGGGAACGGGGTTGTTTTGTTCAATGTTGTTTAGCCTCACTGTTTGAAGTAGTTTTACTGTTGTGCGATAAACAATAATAGTCCACGGGGCTGCGGTCATCGGCAATACTCACAGGGAAAACTTAAGGCATAGTTTTCATTCTATCTGATCAGATCAAATCTCAAGTAGAATATGTACGAAACTTTTAAACCCAGAAGTTTTATGTAAACCTATATCAACTTATTCTAGTAGGATAATCAACAATTCCTAAAGTTTACGTAAACTAAGAGTTACTCGTAAGTAGTTATTACTTTTATATCTCTCTATGTTATAGAAGTCGTATCATAAAAATCTAAGACAATAGAAGCAGCGAGTACAAGACAATGCACTACGAGGCAGTGGTATGTTCTCAGGTCAGTCCGCGCCACTCGCCGCTCGCTAGCGCCCAATCGACCTGAGTGAAAACTGCCATAAACGAAGCCGTATACGAACAACGGCCTCATAGAGCATAAATAAGTAAACAGAACGCCAACGATGCAGTATTTGCCTAACATACGTTGGCATTTCTCTCAGAGAAACTGCATTTTTAAATTTTATGTTTTAAGTTGACTGTTGATCTCTTTACCAACTTATTTAGTGAAATTATTCTAAAATCTTAGTATGGAATCATTTAAAAATTTCAAACAAACTAATGAAATCTTATCGTAGGTACCTTAAGGTATTAAAGACGACTTTTAGTTAAGGATTCAAAAGCTATAATATTTATTTAGTTGACATTGTCATGTACTTTTATATTATACGAGTATAGCATTAAAACCAACTTCATAACTAACACTTAAACTTTACGTTTAGAGTATTTTCTTTAAAATGTCTTTGTGCATCTCGGAGGACATTAGCCGGGCTATAAAATGCCAATCCGCACCCGAGCCCGACCTCGCGGGAACTGGGGCAGACATCAAAATTTAAAGTCAACTTCAAAGGAATCGAGGGGATAAGAAAACTGCACAGTTCCCCCATTAGTCGTAACTTATTATAGACAATTTCCTAGATTCGAGCGCGACCAATCCGACTGAGTGAGATCCGCCATAAAGGAAACGGTTAGTTTCAAGCACGCGGCAGAATTACAGGCCGAGGGAATTAACTCGCGGGTGTAGGTAGAATAGAATAGATAGGTCTGTCTGTCGCGCCCCGCTTATTACTCTTTGATAGCTTTTGCACTTTATGTTCCATTGTCTTTGTGTTTACTTTTAACTCGGACTTTTCTAGTTCAAGAATTAACAGCAATGGCTTTAAATGGACTTTATTATGGACATAATTATTGAACATTTATTCCAAAAGGTTTTGTAAAAAGACAATAAAGTCAATATCTACTTGTATGTTATTTTAAAATCCAGAATATTAATAAAATAAATAAGGGAATATTTTAAGAATGTGTCAGCGAAGGTCTTTGAGTCAAAGCTTGTATGCTATTTAGATATCAATCAGTACAAGAGTTGAGATCGTTTACAGTCGCTACTGATGGACGGAGCTCGTAAAATTAGCATCGAAATGTTCACGACGCTCTAGCTGTATGGGACCAACGCAGACAAAGACCGCTGCAACACTATGCTAAACTAAGCTATTAAACGAGTAGCTTCACAGCGAGACAAAAATTGTTGAGTATTGAAATAAATCGAAAATTCCTTTTGCTTGGTGATGAAACTTAAATAGGATTTAATTAATTACATTCAATACTTTGGTAAATTGAAGAATCAATACCTAACGTCACAAATATCATTAATTCCTTCATCTTGAAGTTTAATTTTATTTTTTTGTTACTAAACTGGTTGTTGGGTTTTTGGAATATACATATTTAAGGTATTTTGTGACCAACACAGATCCATAATACAAAAATCAATTCACACTTCCAAATAGAACAAGAACACTTGAGGATTAATGTTGATTTATATGGCGATATCATAAGTCGACGTTAAAATGCGCAGAGAAACGAATCAACAGAGGTGACATCAGGGCGCGGCGCACAAATCAATGTGTCAATATCAATGACTATTTTTAGCGGTTTTAACTCGCTGTGAATCAATCATCAACTTTGTAATATTAAAATGTTCAATAAATCAGTCGCCTTCAACTTTTATGGTCATCGAAGCGGACGTCAGCGAGACGAGAGACTATAGTTTCCTGTTATCTATAAATTATTGTTTTCAAAACGTTATTTTGTTGCATTTTAAAACATTTGTTCGTATAGCAATCGCTTTACAACTAGAACATAAATGTTCTGAAATTATTTAAGCAGATGTCTTATTCCATATGTATTGTATTGTTTTTTAGCAAATTAAATGTGTCATGACATTTTATAACAAACTATGACGTTATTAAGTTTCTCTGTAAGAAGTTCACAAAATTATTACTATACTAGTTGGTGCTTACGACTTCGTCTGCGTAAAATTAAAAATATAGCCTACATATGTTACTTACTGATAACGTAGCTTTTTAATGGTGCAAGAATTTTTGAAATCGGTCCGGTTTTTGAGTTATTCAATACAGACAAATCTTTCCTCTTTATAATATTAGTAGATATAGATTAATATTGGTTTCTCTTTTTCCAAAAAAAATACGTGAGTCGTTGATGGCGCCATTCTAACTTTTTGGGAAACACGTCTTAAGGACAGAGCTGGGTTATGTTACGAGTCTTTTCGTCACCTATAATTAAAAAAAAAGTTATAATATTCTAACAATAATGATATTGAACCCTGATGTTTGCATTCATTTTCACTTCGCCTTTTGCACCCTTATTCATATCGTGTAACAATAACCATCAACAGTTTAACAAGCCATTTGTATTAAATAAACGGGATGTTGAGAATAAGACAAATGATTAGTTTTAACGCCTTATGTTATTATTATGTTGGTGTAAAACAATTAGTTGACCACACTACCAACATAACCTCTCGTATGATGACTATGGTAATGAAAACCTATTAAAACAGTTCAATATAATTAATTCATAGAAACGTCATATTCTTATGATTTATCCGTCACTAAAATTTGATGTTATTATTTCGCTTTGCAATTCAAATATTATGATAAATCACAAGTCATCATACAAGTCCTTGTAGACTTTTTTCATCAATATCTTGCTTTATGATTTTTGTATCTAACACGTGTAGGCTGTGCAAATTTATCAAAAACAAATACATTTGATTTTATATCGACAAATATCTGTCTGTCCTGTCATTTCTATATAACTTATTTTTAATTATAACTAACATACATTTATTAACGTTAAAAGCAATATATTAAATAGAACAATTTAGTGAATTGTCCTCAAACAGTTGTTATAAGAATCATTGAGTGACTCAAATGGGTTAATCCATTGGCCAGAAATCGCACGACGTGTTCGTAATATCATTTAACATAACTACAAAATGAAAGATTAAACGGCACAGATTATACATAGAATCATATTTCCATAAGACCATTTAGTTCAAATTAACAATAGTGAATATGCAACCAAACACACTTAGTGGTTCGGAAAGAGTATCCATTTCTTTTTCAGAGCCACGATCTCAAAAGCACAAATTGCACAACTAATTGCCGAATTTCAAAAGGCGTCACTTGAAAAAGAAATTAATACTATCTATGCTTCATTCTTTAATTTGCTAGAAGGGTGACATACCTCGATTTCTTTATATTCGATCTGATATAGCCAAGTATCGAAATTAAAAATAGGTTACAGGACGTATCAATAAATAAGACACATTTTAAACTTGGATCGAATTCCAAAAAAAACGTACGTCTCAAAACCGGGAGGGGTCAAACTGGCGCACATAAATCACTCACAGACAGCCCCTAATATATAACACAAATGATATTTTGTAATTTAAAACAAGATAGTTAATTTCATATTCGGTTGTAAATCAAACATTTAATGGTCCGGTGGGCGGCCGCAGCGCCCGCTCGCCGCCCGCTCGCCGCCCGCTCGCCGCGCGTCCCATGTTGTGATCAACTTTTAACTTATTACTATCTTATCATACGACTTGCCATCAAATTGAATTAATATTTAGTTGAATAATATTGGAAAAGTCACCAGAAGTCGCAAAGTAGCTTATTAATGACTACGCTTCGTTGACAGATTCAATTTATTGCCACTGTTTTGTTACATTTGATTACGAAATTGAGGACTTGGTTGGTTGTTGTTGGTTTAGAAGTAGTATAAACTTACGAAATATGTTACCTCAATAACCAGCGTTTTCTGTTTAATGGGATGTTTAAAGGCTTATTACCTGCTGACATGTTTTTTACTTCTTCCTACATTTTGATGGTTCTTATGTGATTTCCCACAAAGCAATTGAGAATGTTGATCTAAGCAAATGAAACAAAAGAATTTTCACGACGTCCCCGCCGAGGACGGGCATGAATAAAAAGCGTCCAATCACAAATCTTGGAGCTTTTCCGTCCACGTCACGCACGGGCCAGCTGTCCGCAACATTTGGAAATAAATCAAGGTGACAATTAAAGTGATCATTAACGTCACTAGCGGCACCATTTTGTTTTATCCGGCACCTGTCCTTTTATTAGTAAACGATTTTATAACCTCCAGAATATATTATTTCTGTATAAAAAGTTTAACGCAAGTAGATATAATAGACTGAAGAATTCAATACAGTTTTTTGATTCCTTATTTTTTTGCGAAATATAACCAGGATTATCCTTAAAAAATACGTCAATTTCTACTCTTGTAAAATGCTTTTAATTTCCATACATTTTGTAGCCCCACTTTGACTTGTTACCGACGTGATGAATATGATAGTGTCGCAGCAACAGTTGCGCGCCCCTGACAGCAAGCGGACCGTCGGCGATCAAGATGTGTGCGTTACCGTGCGCCGGCGCAGGCTGCCAGTGCGGACAGATTTATGTGGGACTATAGCCCGCACTCATTATACCGCCGCGATTGCGTGCCCGATTAGATAATTAACGCTTTTAATGCGCCTTATATTGGAACGTCCGCTATTGTTCTTACATTGTTGCTCGGACAGAGACCTGCTTGTCTCTCAGAGACATTATTATCAGATGCTACTTTTGAATTTTAGACGTAAAAGTTAACTTAGCATACCTGATCTGTGATGATCTTTTGGAGTTAATGTTTAAAAAAGTAATAAGACATTTTCCACATCTTCAGATGAAATAGGAATCAATCTCACCTTGTGTAACATTTATGTAAACTTGAACAATAAAAAATAATGTCTTATTTTATAAGGAGCAAATCTTAAGAGGCTATCAATTGTATGCCGGTAACCGTAGGAGCCGGCGGTATACAACCAGCTCTCGATCTGAAAGCAAAGCCCTAACTCAGCCCGAGAGGAATTCAACCTGCATTGGATTAAATGCCATTGCACCGACAAGTTTACTACATTAATATTTTATCACCATTATGGAGCGGGTTCCGACTTCAATGTTGGTACAAAGGATTACGTAGGATTATCTTGACCAAAGCAAATATATGGAATAAGACTAATAGAAACATAGGTAAGGGGAAACTATATGTTAAGAATGACATCTTTAAATCTAGCTTTTATCGCATTCTTCCTGTGTTCATAGAGGATTTTCAGAAAAATATTTCGGCGTCATTTATTTTTTTGGTTTTTATTGTGGTATGCCGTTGTTACGATGTTGTTCAGAACTCATGATTAATAAGAATAGAGTTGGGGTACTAGTTCAATAATTTATCACAACATCAGTGATGACAAGGTCTACAAATAATGGTAGCCATTACACACATGCACGGAGCACAGGGCCGGGCATGAGGCACGGGGATGATTCGTGACGGCACGCAGACGAATCGAGGGCCGATCGACACGCGACCGTAAATCTGCCGCGGTCGCGACGCCCGACAAATCATTCAAGCCCACATCACAAAAGGTACCTGGCATTAATCATTAAAAGTCGAGAATGGTAGAGCCGCAGGCGCGCTATTGGCTCGTTCTGATCGAACAATTATTCAAACGTCGCTCGGCGATTGGCCGAGGGCGCGCTCGTTTTTTAGGCCCGGAGAGACTGACACGCCGAGGCAGCGACTCCCGCGCAGCGCATCGACTGACGATCGTTCCCGCCGCGCACCACCGCGCCACGCCGCTGCCGCCGCCGAGTGCACGCACATGATTTTTTGTTAACGTTCTTTTGTTCAATTAGTTGTAAATGGAGCCATCGATCATGTATTCAGATATGTAAGAAATATTTAAGGCATTGTATAAAACGATTAGTGCAAACAAGCCAGTTTGTTTTGAAAAAAAAAGATACATAATAGCTAAAGCTAGAAGTTTACCTTTAGTTACATATTAAGGCGATTAGGTATACTTTAGAGAAATGTAAAATTATAATAATTGTAATCCTAGAGAGTGAATTCATATTTGAATTTGCCGTATAAGTGAATCGCAAAGTGGGTTATAATGAGAAAGTCCCTTCTGGTAAATGTCAGCGTCGCTTGAAACGTACAAGTTAGATCGGTCATGCGATGTGCGGAGGAAAGCGAGCTTTCTAAGGCCGGGGGAGTCAATCAGTCACGTCGCGTATGGACCGACTCTCCAACCTACCAATTACATACTGCAAATGGACGTCAATACATTTCACGTAAGGATAAATAGGTGCATTGGGAATATGGCGGCCGAGGTAGTTCGCTATTGGTCTGCGCCGGAGTGCAGTGTCCAGCACTAATGTAGTACTTACCTCCGCGCTATAAGACACGTGTGTACCCTCCGCTCCCTGTCGCCGCACCTCGTTACGACCTTACTGAACGCATCGCTACTTTTATGGCCCAAAGCCGCCCATACCAAAGCGTTGAAAATATTTAAACGCCATAACTTTTTATGGGTTAAACGATAATAGTTTAATGGGGACGAATGTTAAGCGATACGTAATGAATGCTAGTGTTGCTTTATCGGAACCCGTTAACCGCTTTTAACTTGCCTCGGCCCCTTTGATGTCTGACGCACAACTGCACCGCGCTTAGAAAATAACGCTTCAAATCAGAATTATGTTTCTTTAGGAATAAAAGAGTTAATAATGAAGAAATAAACTGATTAAGTTAAGATTTACGTTTAAACAATTACCAAGTAAAGTGTTATGATATAAAAGTTATTTTGTAGATTTGTGGTATAGTTAAAGATATTATTAATAACGCACAATCTTTGAATTGACTTACGATAACAGCATAATCCATTGCTTACCTGAAAACGTAAATAAAACACAAATTAATTTCAAGACCATACTTAACACTGATATTATAAGGCAATGAAAAAATGTATATCAAGGATTAACAATAAAGAACCACAAAAGAATCTACTTAGAAAGAGAAAAAAAAACAAGAAATTGGTCCTTCAAGTCGGATTTCTTGTAATTACAATGCACTCAACAGATAAAACTGAAATAACGAGTAGAGTCAAGAAAACAAATTTAATGTCCGAAAAACTCATTACAAGAACCGCAGCGGAGCAGAAACTGCTACAAATTGGAGGCCGAGGAGGCAGCAGCCAACAGTCGCGGCCGTTGCATTAAATAGCCTGTGACAAGTGCGCTTAGGTCGCGTGCACACTGCACGAAAAACAAACGCCAGGAAAATACTTTCAACAAAAAAGTAAGAATTTTAGATTCTCTTAACATTTTAAAACGTTTTTGCCGTTTTGTGGTTCGCATTTTTATAGTTGTTCCAACAATTAAAAGCACTATTAAATCACTATCACGTATAAATGGACCATTGTTTTACTAAAAATATGAACTTCACACCTTTAAAAGTCAACAAAATAAACACACCTTTATGAATGAGGCAATTTTAGACTGCATTAATTAAAAAGGATTTCTATCAGAAGTCGACGTTTCAGTTTAGGCTGTGACGTCTTTGGGGAGGGGGAGGCTTTATTTCAACAGACACGTGCCCGCAACTTCCAATTAAACCTTTTCTTGGCTCACTTAAATAGGGGCAGATGCACACAAGCCTGCTAATTAAGTCAAAAATAAGTAACATGGTAAGTAACTTAGTTAATGTTAAACTTGTTCATTTTATTAAAATAATCTTTTCTTAATTATACACTGCTTTATTAACTTTTGTGTTGACTATATTAAACAAAGTGGTTGTAGTCATATCTATTAATGTCAAAGAAATTCATTTTTAACAGTTCTCATATTACAAACGCTTACGTAGTTCTCTTTGATATGTATAAACTATCTTATTCGATTTGAATAATAAATTTTTATAGCCTGTTTAATTCTTTCTTAAATAGGCGATAAAATTTTATTCAAATTTGCCACGTGTTTATTTTAAAATCGGAATTATTAATTGTATTTTAAATACTTCGAATTTGATCGAAACCGATTTAATGACTTCGTCGATGCGATTAAATGTAAAAGTTAATGATGCTATGTAGAAATGGTCGTAAAATATAAGCCCACACAAAAATAAACACAGTTAATTGGCTGATTATAGAGATTTCCTTTAAAACTTTTATCTTCAGAATTTTGACCACCATTAGAAGACAATAAAAACTTAAAATGGATATTTCAATGTGGTTTTACGACGCGTTAAAGTCACGTTAATTTAACTGCAATTTAAACGTTCTTTTGAGAGTCGGCGGCAGACGCAGTATCACTCATTAGAAACCTCATCGAGAACCGTGACCTCTGGTGTTGAGGATTTGTCATTAAATCAATACCAATATCTTCTAGAACGTATAAATTAAGTGCACAACTGTCGTGCGATTTTCAGTTATTTCGCAGCCCATTCAACTGTTTAGTTGCACAACTAAAAATCGATTAGTGTGCACACTTCCATATAACCTGATAAGAATCAAAGCGAGACTTTACAGTTGTGCGATAGTTTAGTTTCAGGTGTGCGCACGCTCTAAGAGTGATTTAAATACATTCGAAACGTTAAAAATGTAGATGAGAAATTAAATAAATGTAACTACTCGTATATGACACGTAAGGTAACTTTTAAATAGCTCTTCTCGTTTGTTAGTTGTCTAAAACAAATTGCCGTAGTTGTCTCAATCGGCAGTGGACCGACTTAGTTGTCAGAGGATCAGCTACGTTTGTTTCCTCTAGTTATTTTCAGTAATTCCGCTTCCATCTTAATGTGTAGTGTAACATCCGAGAGTATTGTCACAAAGTCATTACTATTTGTTCTCGAATCGAATTCATGTAACTCGAACGAAACCGTATTTGTTCACTTATACAATAACATTTTGTGTTTAATGTTGTCATTAAAGTACAATATACAGAGTAATCTTTAGTACATATTTACATGATTCACTTAATTGCAAAATATAACAAAAAACTTTTTAATGACGTCTTATTATCCAGGTCATGGTTGTTATTCGGTCACGTGTAAAACTCAAAATCATAGCAATTACGATATAACGCAATCAAATTACCCAGAAACCGTAAGCGCCAACGACAAAACTTTATTAAGCCTAATTGCCTGTTGGTTTTGTTATAAAAAATAACCATAAAATGTTTCCAATCACCAAACATTGAAAGTATTTTGAATACATAATTATAAGTGATTTTATATTCACAGTTACGTACTTATATCGAAATATCATTTAAATTCATTGATTTAATCAATGAATTGGTTTTCGAATTTAAAGTGTTGCATCGTTGAATCTCGAACGCTTATCACTGGTCGTTATTTAATGAAGTCGCATCGATGGTAGGGACCGGACGAGGATATTACGAGGCTAGATAAGATCAACACACATTAGCTCTCAGACTTTGACCCGTTGCCCATTATTTATTGACGACGCCGGCAAAAATACATCGACACGTCGTCTGGACAAATAGAGTACTATTTCAATTCTGCGGCAACACTTTAGCAGGACTTTCCTGACGGCCGCTTTTAATATTGACTGGACAATCGAGTAAATTTTCTATTTACGTGAATATTTACTCGTTCTCGACAGCACGCTTGTCGCGTGAAACCAATATTGTGTTTTAATTTAAGCGAAGGTTTAATACAAATTGCCATACTTAGAAATATTTATTGCATCAACCTGGCTACTTTAACGTTTTAATGGGTTCCTAGAGAACTAAGAGTCGCTAAATGATCCTGCATGACATTTCAGAATTACTAGAAGAGAACTTATAAAACCAAAATTATTTAAAACTCGATTAGATTGAACGTTTTGCTTCGGAATATAGATTTATTTTAATCTATGACATACAAGTGTACAAATATCATCATCTAACTATTGCAGTATAACTAAGTTAATGCACACTGCTCTGCTTGCGGTGGACGCGCTGACGTCTCCGTACGCAGGGCGACACAGGTGCCGACCGCGGACTGGACCCAACTGTTACTTACCCAACAAATGTAGCGACAATCAAATAGAACAATTCAACATTCAAACACATTTTGAGTATAATTGTAATTCCATATTTCAATTGCTGGATAAACTATGGAAAGTGCAACTAGCACTTTCCGTTGTTTAAATTGAAGTTTATTCAACAAAATTTTATTGCAATTAATCTTACTTCTTACTTAATATTATAAATGTGAAAGTTTAGATGGATGGATGGATGAAAGTTTAATAGAGTTTGTAGCCTAAACGGCTGAACAGATCTGGCTGAAATTTAGCATAGATGTAGAGGATAGTCTGTAAAAACACAGACAGCTACTTACTTTTATTTGTTTTAATCCCACGCAGACGAAGTCGTGGGCGAAAGCTAGTAAACTATAATATAAATTAATTAATCAATAAAGAACTCTACATGAGAAATAAAGTAGTAGTTGTTATATGGTGTGACATGTCTTGCAGGTCTTTTAAGGTTAATCAATTAGTAATGAGGTGTCATGTGGTTGAACTTTAGGCGCCAAGTCGATTACTATTCAAATGACACGGTAATTATTTTGTACACGCTTGCATCTGGAATATAACCAGCTGCTAGTAAATTGAACAAAGTCGGACTTTCATCACTTTGTTTCCAGCGACAGTAAAGATGTATTACTATTGGTAATAGTAGGTAGCAATTGTTATTTGTAACAATTTATTTTTTTATTTATTACTAGCTGTTCGTGTGCGGATTCATCCGCGTTAAATTATAAAAACTTTATTTTATTGTTTACATTTGTCAAATTATCAATAGCAAATGTCAAAATGACATGACATGACATGACAAACCTTAGCAATCTTTCTTCCTTGATGTTGGCAGCAACTTATGGTCTCTTTCCCACATTAGGATTTTTATCCAAAATATTTACCCCCTAAGTTTAATGGCGTGAAAATATATAGCCTAAAGCATGACGTAAGTGTAGGGCTTTTTATTAAAAAAAGAATTATTCAAAAATATGCTGTAATTGCTGACATCTTAGGCAACGAAGAAGTGTGTGTTTGCGCTTTATTATAATAGTATAGAAGTATAGATATGGAATTATATCAAATTACTCTTGACTTTAGATATAGATAGAGTTTACACAACATGCACTTTTATTCCTACAATTTAAATGAATTTGTTCACGTAAAAATAAAAGCCATGACATGTTTTTTTCTATTAATTACATAGTTATTTCCCTATAAATATTTTAATTTATGTTTCCTAGACAGGCGTGTTTAGTCAGTGTTCAGTTATAACGATCACTAACGGTATCTAGGCGGTTAATAAGGCTAAAACATTGTAATAATCAGCCTTAATTATTGTAACCGTTAATGTAATTTATTCAAATGTTGCGGCGCACACGCGGGGGATACGCGACTGACACGCGTTGCGGAACCCGTGACGTTTGAAGTAACCTACGACTACGGAATGCAAGGAAACTGTAGAGTCGCTTATAACTTTTTGTATTAAAACTCTATAAACTTTATTCAGATGTATTAGTAGATATCTCAAAAATCTAAAATCTCTTATAAATTTTCTGTATTATTCTTTCAGTATATCTTAGACATGTCTAGGTATAAAAAGTAAAGTAAAAGTGATTATATAGGTAATATTTTTCTTGTCATCGAATGTAAAATTACTGTTAAGTACTTTATAAAACCTTCTCTCTAAGTGACAATAATGTTTATTGAATAAAAATATAACTGACTTCTCAACAGGTCTCGCTGTTCTGCGGTGTAATTCGTCGGGACATCGCGGCGACCTCCCGACAGTTTTTGCATTTTATCACTGTTTATTTTACACCCGCCTTATATTTATACAAATGAAGCGTCTCTTCATTTTCATAAAATAAAAATATAAGCTGCATTTAGCGCTGCGGGCGCTGAATGGGATGAAGAGACACGTCACAACATATGCACATATGTAACATACTATGTTGCCATGTACGTTTAGATGTTAAGTGTGGAAATGTGAGTTGTGAAAGCGGGATGTAACCCGAGGTACAGAATAATGAGGACAACCTAATTAACATAATACTTTTAAACTTTAGGTAACTTATGTTATTAATATATTTGTATGTAATCCATCCCAAAATCAGTGAAAGTCTAACATATTAACAATACTCAGCGTAACAACGACAAATTAAATTATCACAAAAACGCCATTCTGTAGAAGCTCTAGGAAGCATTCAATATTTAGTTGTAATAAACAGTCTGCCTATCATCTAACTATAAGTTCCAATAAGGTATTAAAGCTAGAAAAAGCTGAGTGGCATTTCTGATGTAAACAGAGCGGAGCGGCGTGCACCGCAACTGGCATTGATAGAGTTTTTAAAGAGCAGGCATTCAATACTCGAGCGAGACCGAGAGCGACGGACAGAGCTAAATGATTGAACTATTAAGTCCCGAGACCGAATGATCCGTCGGACAAATCTCCCCCCTTCCCGCAGCGCCCCCACGCCAAGTACAGTCACGGAGGAAAGCTAAAGGTCGGCCGACGATCGATCGCCGCAGATGTCGGTATTAATCGGTGACTTTAATCCGTCGAGCCGCGAATAAATCAACGCTAATTGTGCCTATTTATATTTATCAAGTCGTTCTGCCCACTCGAAGGTGTAATGATGGCGACTGTACCGGGACCTCAAACGAGGGCTATTCTCGATGTCTTTGAAGATCTAAAGTTATCCATCTCCTTGGCACAAAATGTTTCTTTTAACAATCAAGGATATATGACACCCACCACGAAGTCGATTTAATTTATAAAATGCTGTAACATAGAGATTATTGGATTAATTTTATTCACGTAAAAAATCTGGTGTGGTAATTGTTTCACTTTACAATTTAAACAAAATGATAAATATTAATATAATACGCATTACCGTTATTGATATTTAAGTTTTTTCTTAATTCAAACAGCACCTTATTAAATGTTTTAATATGCCTTTTTAATGCGTGAACGTTGAATGGATGCAACAAGGATTGTCTCTTAAGTGTGTGTGTTGATGGTTCCCTGAGTCATTTAAGACTATAGTCGTTATAAAATGAGGTCGCAATTTAAATTAAGTATAACCGCGTGGTAATTGGTTGTTAAGTGAAGATCCTCGGACAATGCTCGCACTCGTAATCTGAGATATTTCGTAAATCGTTTAATATAAAACGATCTTAATGTGTAAAAGCTTTTTTACTTGATTGTACTTATATCTTGAAAGTTAACGCGGAAGGTGTCATCATTGCGAAATTAAATATAACTGTAAATTGGAAATCACCTTCCGACATTATTCCTTAATGCAAGGCTCTAAGACATTAACACTTCCTTATTGAATAAAAATTAATTTAGATTTTTTTCAATGTGAATTTGGAGATAAATATGATAAAAGTATCATCATAAGAATATGCAAGAAAGTTAATAACCGCGGGAAACATAGTTGCCAATAAATCGTAACAAACGGCAGCGGGCGCGGACGGACGCGGCTTGTGGAGATCCGTCACGCGGCGATCTCACATTTACGAGCCGAGGAAAAAAGTCGGACCAACTACAAAGTCGAATTTCATCAATCGCCGCAACAATAACGTATTTCTGCCCCGGCATCATTGTGTTATATCTAATAAACTATCTCCAGAAGATATTCCGGGACGTTTATAGCTGTTTCTGACATATTTGTGATGGTCTGAAGATCGGGATCCCGCCATAGATTTATAGATCCCCGGGCCATTTCTTCCGAGTAACTAGTTTCTACGCGCGGTCATTCTTTGTGGCTGATATTTTTTGTTTTTTTGTTACGTTTATGATTTAGTGTTATGTTCGTTGGTGCTCTTCGATTTATGATGCATTTATGTTTATATAGAGATACCTCGATAACATATATACGAGTATGATATATGTCGACTCCCACGATCACTGTACTGCGTAAGCGCATTTGATCTATTGATTTAATGTGATTCATTCGGTATATTGTCTATTCAGATACTGGTCATCTAGTCTACACTCAATGGCTCATAAAAAAGGTAAACGAAGTAATTACAAAGTTAACTTTGATCCGATATCGTATCGAATCCATAAATACCTGTGATTTTCGTAATATACTCGTATCCGAAATAAAGATAACCTAGTTTTTATTGAATGCAAATCTTCTAAACACGTGTTAACGCACGCCACTTCTGCCTACATCAAACTTTTCCGTAATAAATTAACTCAATATGTTTTGAAATGTTTTAAAAGGGGCCGATCGTAAACCCGACTCGCTTATATCATAGGTAGATGCGCCTAATTCTGTCACTTCAACCATTAAACAACGCGGGACAGTAAATAGTGAATGTCAAAACATTTTTGTGTGCACCGCCGACCACGGCGATCGTAAAACTATGTCTGGGAGAGACGTATCTCTAACGACATAAAACGCATAATACAAAAATATTATTTTATATATTACATAGAAAAAAATCCAATAATACGGCCTTATGATTCTAATAAATTTTACTTTACTAATGAAATTGGATTAAAGTCCTTCGTAGAGTTTTTCATTCATGTGAAATTTTAACAAGCAATCTTGACTTTCCCCATTCATTAAGAAAAATATTAAACCAATAAGATGTGAAGAAGATCATTAACAACAACGTTTTAGTAATAACTATAATTGTATAAGCATGTTAAATATGATTGTAACAGAGTTACATTGCCTGGTACTGCGACCGAAGGCCGAAGCGATACCCGACACGTGTTATCTTCGCCGATCTTTTCTTCAATTAAACTTTCACGATCTTGATAAACACATACAAATTCACTTCGATAATTACAACTCACTGATAATCTAGCGCAATGTTAATTGTACTTTAGTTTATTTGATTAATTCGCAACATAAAACTCTTACATATAAAAAGGTATTTAATATCTTTACACGTTTAATACAGTTAGTTTTCGGCAAACATTTCGCACGACCTTTACTGTAATTAGAGCTAAGCTTGTAACTTAATGACTTGACACTTTTTAATGAAAACGTAAATAATTTGAAGTGATAAGCATAGGTTAGTTGTGCTCCAGGTGGCGTGGAACAGGCTGATAAATCTAGGTTCATGTATGCCCCGCCTTCATGTACTGCCTGTCTATTCAATCGGCAAAGAGTAGCGCAACAGAATCGACACATCGACAATCATTCGTCATTCAATACCTCTCGGGTTTAAAATATAATATTTATAAATAGTACCTCTCATGAAACTTGTAGTATCTCAAACCTACGTAAAACAATGTCAACGACAATAACATAAACAATTAAATGTATTGTAGTCGTTTGATTTTCTCACAGTACCACTACATATATAATTTATCGCCTCGAAGTAATATTTCAAAATACTGACTGCAATAATTATAACGCAATCATCTTCAAGGTTAAGTACAATCAAAATAAAACCCTAAACTTATACTGATAAGGTACAATTTCGTGTGCAAGATATTGACGTAGGCATCAAAGTAACTACTTTGTGACGCGTCTATCCGATGAGCGAGCTTAATATAAGGTGCGTGAGCGCTGAAATACGGGTGGTTTGATACCTAGGGACGCGACACGACAGCTGCACCACTAAAAATAGTCGCCGGACGCGCGATTCCGCGTTTTTCACTGTCCGTGTGCGCATCAATTTCTGTCTGCATTTGTTAGCGAATGACAGATGCTCTACAACACTGACAGCACGACAAACTTAAAATCTACACTTCAGATGAACCTTAAAGTAAAATACTTTAGAGTTCATTTTCCCTTGAACGTGTTATTTATTGATGCTTGTGACAAGACAGTCCCAACGCCTTGTAGTTGTCAACATCATAATGACGGCCGTGTTAAGGACGTATTTATGTTAACCCTTTGAGAGATGCGGTTTTAGAACTGAAAAATTGTCGGCAGAGGAATGCGCTGCGACAACTTGGCGTATGCAAATGAACTATTAAAGTTCAATAGCACAGGTAATAAAGGACAAGTGTAATAATTGAGTATTATATTAAAATCAATTTGCCACCTTAAGATAGTTCATGCAAGTAAATTGTAAATAAATTAATAAAGGAAAAAGTTATAATGTTGCAAAATTCAATACTAAATTATTAACCACGTAGTTTATCACGGGCTTAAACATGTCAAATCAAGAGCTGATTTAGAAATATGTAGTAGTGCGTTTCATCACTCTCAGTACGTTTCGCGTGTACAGTGCGTGTAGTGTCGACAATATTTCAATCAGACCAGATCCCCGCTAAGCTCGGGCAACACCGTCGTCATCTCCAAAACCACGAGAACGTTCTAAAATAAGTCAAGGAACTGTAGTAAAATCAAAATGGCGGCGGTGTTCGAGTGCTAAACGAACAAATGTCAGTTGGCAGCTAATTGCGGGCGCGCACCTCCGACACCGGCACTTGTTGTTTGATGCACTGCCCCCGCACGGTATGCCAGCTAGAGATTTACTGGACCGGACCTGAGTAACGCGTGGCAAGTGACGCTGTCAACATTCTGTCATATGCTTCGGCTTCATTATGAAAAATGTAAGGCTGGATCATTAGGAACATAGACAAACCATTCTTTAGTCTACATCTAGTGTGATTGTTAACAAAGGTAGCATTTTTAATTACGGCTATTGCACTATTTAGATGTCAAATACAATTGAAATGATAATAAACTTTACCAATAAACATCCAGCAAATTCTGTTGCTCCTAGGCTGTTGTACATCAATTAAATTTTCAAGATTTCAATGCACAAGTGCGTCGAATCATCATCGTGTCTAGAGAATATATCTTGAACGATGTCTAACTATGTCACTCTAATAGCACATTACAGAGTGCAAGACGCGCCAAACGCAGCGCCGGCCAAAGTCAACACAACGTTGACAACTGAGTAATCGAGTTTGATGTGGAATTAGCATCGATATAATGACGACGCGACACTAGCTTTTCCTCTCTCTTTCTCTATACGCAAACCAGGAAGTCAGTTGACGAACTGTAATCGTATTTATGCATCACTTCTTTCAATAAGTCAATTTATGTCTATAAATTTTCTATCTTAAATTCAAGGTATCAACTTTTTGAAGAAGATAAGAAAATTAAAACGATGTGCATAATCGTTGTCAAGATACGAGAATAAATTATTTATGTTTATAAATCAATACATAAGAATGAACTCACAAGATAAGTGATGGAGCACGACGTGAGACAGCCCATACAAAGGGCCGGCCTCCCGACATAAACTTGCCCGACAAAAACTATCCGTACACACAAAAAAACCTATCAGCCGTCCATCGCATTGGCCGCGCGGGATACATAAAGCACATCACGGTCCAAAATATCTAATTTAATTTTATGTGCACGGCCTTACCTGTCCGCGACTCTAGCCGACGTCACGCCGACCAATTTATAGCTTACTATATTATTAACTTATGTCTGGATGTAATAAGTTTCGGTGCTAAGTTGAATTTATCGTGTACGGACTGCGGGGGGCGGGGTGTGCGGTAAGCGGGGTGCGGGGATGATTCCATCCATTCTTCGGTGTTATTGTTCGTTCAAATGTTTTGCTCGATTTTCGAAACCGTAATTTCTGATGAGGCGTCACAAATCCTTAGCCCTTTATCCTTTAATAAATGGACCAGTGTCGTCTCCAACATTTTAATATTTCCACACATATTCTCCGGGTGACTTTGACTCATAACTTTTAATAAGAAATATAAAAACTAAATTATCCTGTAGAAATACTTTACATGCGATTTTAATCCTCGATGTATTCTGAGATTTTAATCAATATGACGGTAATTTAATACCTATTTAATATATTAAATTAGAAACAAGTCATGTTGTGCATTGGTCGGCAAGCTGCGGGCATCAGGTGCGCATCATAAGGCGTCACACAAATCAACGCTGCTCGAGCCCCGACCGATTTACATATTTAGAGCCAATCAAGATAATTCATATTTATAAAACGCAACGACAATAACATCAGGGTACGGATCCGTGGCACCGCGATGGCTTCTATAAATTTTAAATATTATGAGGCATTAATATTTGAATAAACATGTCGGAGGGAGGCCGTAACTCTGTCGCGATGTGACATACGCCGAGTGACGCCGCGGCCGGGGACTGTTTAAGACTTCATTTGCATGAGGACCGGTGCCGAGGGCGGCGGGGGTTGCGGGTGTGAGAGAGGGCGGACGTTTAATAAGACAAGATTAGAGCTATCGCTGCTTGACGACATAATTTAAAGGATCTCTTAATGAGATAATGATACCTTGGAATTTTGATTTGACGTTCGGTGCGAGATACGTTAGTCAGGTGCCAGATGACAGATTTGGCCAGTTTGTCTGCTGCAATACGTTTTTGGTTTTAGAAAGAGAGTACACATTGTAAGTTAACACTAATAGTTCTTGATAATTTCTTATTAAAAACAATATTGACTCTGCTCCCTTCATTGTTCTTTGTATTACAATGGGGATGGTATTTTGCTTAGTGTCGTGTCGTATGGCGAGCCACGGCACGTCACGGCGAACAGCGGCCGGCGCGGCGTCTCGCATTGTTTCGTGGAATATCGGAACGGCTGATATACGATCAGCGCAGCTTTAGAAATGCACCAGCATTGACTCTCAACTGAATATCTAATGGGGTCCGAATTAGAATAATTTATGGGGCAGGTCGGAGACAAAAACGGAACGATATGGGGCCGGCGACGTCCGCGCGTCTGCCGTACCCCGCGCCACCCTCGCAGGTCCCGCGTCCGGACCTTGTGTACGATGCTTTATTTTCACGGATACACACAAGTTGAAAGGATTTAGTGAGGTTGCGATCCGCGCCTTATCTGGATTGGAAATAAGAGGAAATCATTCCTTATCTGAGACGCTGATCTGACCTAAATAAACTCTACTGTTTCAAAAGTGTGCTACCCTTTTTCCACCAGCAGAACCATTGCAGTAGATATCAAGGTATGTCGTAAAAATTGTTAGCTATAGACTAAGTAGTATTAGTTATTAATTTATACATTTGTCAAATATTTAACATGTGCATAGATAGACAAAGTTAACTCGTTACAAGTGGCCACATCATTACATCGCCTGGTCAGCTTCTAAATATTTAAATTTCGCATTAGCATGCACCTCGCTGACAGATAGAGGGACATAAAGGGCGTGCGGTCACAAGTGGCCACCAGTTATCCCACTCGGCTGTCAATTTAGCCACAACTTTACAACTAAACGACGGTATTTATCAGCGCGTCGTACGAGCGGCTGGAGGTGCATTAACGACCGCCATTTTCCTATAGAAAATCATAATGGCCGGCGAGGAAACAACGATGGAGAGCGGTCATTAATTACGAGCACCTAACAAGCGGGGAAAGGCGACGTTTGCGATTTATCCGGACGATCGAGTGGTTATTTAGATCGGCAGCGCGCGGCGATAGATGGCGCTGAGCGGCGGCGTATCTGATGCACGCGCCGGCCGCGCCGCATGGCCGCCGTGTCACCGCGGCCGCAACCGCACCACACCGCACTGCCAGCCACTGGCAGATGTACACCCGATAGCCGACGTGACTTCTGCCTCCGCATTGTGTGTGCTGAGCGCTGGATCCTCCCACTAACCACTCATTAGACTTATCGAAACGGTTCAAACGATAATTATTATTCTTATTGTTGCGATGCCTCTCACATTGTGCAGCTACAACTAATTGTAACAAAAAGGTAAACAGTAACAAAACCGATGTTCGATGGTTTCGATTTAACGAACAGAATACCAACAGCTTTCGAAAGCTCGTTTCTTGACTATCGGAATCCCAGCACGTGACGCAAGGTGAGCAGTAACCTACGCAAAAGCACCATTAAATATGTCCAAACAAAACAAAAAGCGCGCGCAGCTTGTGTCGACGGTACGGGCTACAGGCTACAGCGCAGGGCTGTGCAACGCGGCCCGTTAATTAGGCCGCGGCCCGGGATGGAATTCATTAGGGCCTCTAATTAAACATCAGGACATGATTTTCCGGTTAAGGCGGGCGAAAGTGCTCCGCGAGTGCGCGTAGGTGTTCCAAGGGCCAATCCCGGCGCTGCCTGATTAATTAAATCCGGCTAATTTGGCTCAATACGCGCTCTAATTAGGCGCGTGTTTGCGTAATGCACGTCGTCAAATGTGATTTTGTCACGCCACCTCTCGGAGTGGAATGTGAATACAACGCTTTTAATTTCAACCAAAAGAACAAGCCCGAGCCAAAGCGAGCACGCAACTTAGCAAGTATCTCGATACCTTCAGAGTTTAATCTTGAAACTTGTAGTCCTAACAAGATGCATAAGGAAGGTTTTTATTGTATTCAAAACAGATCTAATAAGTTAATTTATTGACCTTACTCTGTCGTGTAAATGATAAATATAGAAAACGAAATCCGAAATAAAAATATAACTTAAGGTCACTACAGGAACAAGCAGCAACCCTATAGGTTCAGAACGGTTGGCAGCAAGGTTCGCTAACCGCAAATAAGTAACGATCTTATAAATAACAGTTTGAGCTATAAGAGTGAGTTATGGCCGCGCGGGCCGCTGTAATGATGGACAGTACAGCCCTGGCCGCGCTGCTGCATTGCATCCGACGTACTTACTGCACTCACAACTAGGGAGAAGGTAGCACGTATAACAATCTTGAATCCTAACGTTTATTGGAACAATATTTCAAACTCCGTGAAGGCTTCTTTTCAAACTCATCTGGAATTGTAAGAGCTATAAGCAATAAGCCCTTGATAGACGAATTATGCAATATTTGTTTATTTTATTCCAATACAATCAAACTACGAAGTTACACCAGAAGTAAGTGACAACTGTACGCAGCACGAAAGGAGAAATGTCTCACGTCAACTGTCACAATGTCACGTCGTGTTACGTCGCCGCTGACGAGCTCATAAGTGACAGGCTGAAGGGACACAACATTAAAGGACATATCGGGAAACTCAATTATATTGTTCCATTTTCGGTTAATTCAGTAATGTTCTTATACATAACTGGTCTATGCTTTACCTACTCTGTGTAAAGCAAACGAGTTGAGGTACGCTTTGCTCCCTCGGGAACTATTTATCGCGCAGCGGTTCAAAGTTCAATAGTAAGAAGTGGGTTTAAGTCAGTCTGAGCAGATTTAGACTAAGCAGTAAGCAATAAACCACAGATCCTGTAAAAACTGCAGTAACCAAGCATCAGCTATTAATATCGTTATCTAAGAATTAAGTTATTAGTAAGGTGAGACTTTTGTTTTACATATCGTTCTAGAACCGAAGTGTTGGTAAACCGCGTCGGCCCAGTTTCCGGCTCGAGACATAAATTAACCGATATCTTAAACTATCAATTTTATCATTGGCTATTTACATTAATTACTTGATACAAGATTACGGAACAAAATTGACAATCGTTAGGTTAGGTTAGTTACTAGATATTCGGGAACCGATTTAAATAGTTAGTTTTATTTTAAAAAGTCGTTACATTTTTCTCACGAAACAAGATACAAGCTAAGTTAATCGTAAAACATTATGATGTAATGTGACGTTACCCAACAATCATCCATTGTTGTCAATTTCCAATGTTATATATTAATGCTGGTATAATAAATTTATTGACTAAACTAACGCGTAAATATCCAATGAACTTCCTTAAAGGAATAAACCAAAAATCTATGTGAGAGCTACGCTGAACAAAAACTATTCGGGCAGTAAACATAGCGGGCCGGGCCGGGCCCCTCCACGGGTTTATCTTTATTATTAGCCTACCAGGCGAAATTATGACAACTGCAAAACGTCCGCCTTCTCTCTCCCACTAACGTAGCTCCTATCTGCCATCCCCCTCAGACTTGGTTATGCAAGTCTTTGCAGTGATTCTGCGAGATGACCGCCGCGGGACTCGCGCGGTGGTTTACAAGGCTTTGAGGGGTTAAGTTTCAGTTTTGTTAGTTGGCGCGTCTTATCTTACAGGTTATTTCTCCGCCAGGAGCGCGCGGCGGAGCTTTTAATTTCTTTTCATTTACGTCTGCGCGGTATCTTTGCTCAAAAGTTGTTGTTATTTTGTTAGGTGATTAGTGAGGGTATTAACGATTTAACTTTCATTTAAATAATCTAAATGATTAATAAGGACAAATTACCAAGCAAGATTTTTCAATAGTAACATTGGACATAAATAAGCCATAATTGGGTGTGTTTATTTGTCAGCGAGTGTAAGACGCTGGTAGCGGGGTGCGGGGTGCGGAGTGCTTGGTCCGAGGCGGGGATAATGCAGCGCGGTCGCAATGGAGTGGTCGGCGTTTGAGCGTCGCCTTCGCCTCTGATTTGTGGTCTCTGCTGGCCCCTGTCGGTGACGTGCCAATTGTCTCCGTCTTGGAAACACACGCAAGATATAAGCTGCAGCGGGAATTAAATTACATTTGGATGTGTGATTGGTATGAACTTACCCACTTTATTACCCCGTGAACTAGTCCTTCAATAAATTTTAAACAGTAATCTACTATTTAGTAATGTCTAATGGAATCTTTATTGTCACCCAGACAACTAATTACTTCAAAAAATATTTTATAATTATTTGCTAAATGTTGTATACTTGAAATAGCAATGTTGTTAGCACTTTTTAATGTGAAAAAACATAAATTAAAATATTTTTCATATAAACGCTGTCTGCTCGTAGTTCGCGGCACACGCCCAGTCTGTCACGAGCAGCGGGCTGTGTAAACGCGCCTTAATGCCGTAATGCCTTGTGTTGTCAAATTAATGTGCATGCCATATTCCGCGCCGTGTCATACGGAATTAGCTGTACCTTAACAAATGTAATGCCTTGCTTTGCCATTACTGAATAGACAAGTATTAACTATTCCTTGATAACTCTACGAAACGAGACTAAAATATTTGATTCTGGGCTCGAAACTTTAGAAACACCTATTCAAACTGCTTCCTATAAAATTCTGTACAAACACTTTCTATACCAAAGTATGGACATTCATGAAATTCTAAATTAGTACAAATATATAACCAATCAATGCTAATATTAGAAAGCTCTTTATTGGTGTTTTGTGTTTAATTGATATGATGTGAGCAATCTACGTCTGATAATGAGATACGTTGCGTCCTAATTACAGCATATCCACTGCCGTCCCGCTGAGGCGTTTGACATATAGATTAACTTGTCAACGCGCAATCGATATTGCGCGTTATCCAGCTGAGGTGAGATGTGCCTACTTAATAACATAAGTAAACACGTCGCGAGATAATCGCTGTTGTCTGGCAATAAAGCTGCACGACTTAATGGAGATTGGACTAAACGCTTCTTAATTATCTAAAAATTGTTTCCAACTTAATACCATTGTCTAAACAAATACATTTAGAATCCCTCGATGTTATAAAGACTTTAAACGTAATGTTACAATTTAAAATGTACTTAAAATAAAATATATCGATGTCACGTGTTACAGAAACGCAGCGTGTTGTAAATGTGACGTACAACATCACACACAACGCGATAGAGCCGTCAATGCGGGACGCTATCGCCGACGTGACGGCCACGACACGACACGATACCGTCCCTCACACGCTTATCGCACACATTAACTACACAAACTTCTCCCGTTAAATTATACACTTATCACTGATACATATTACGTCGATTGACAAATGAATCATTATTAAAAAAAACAAACAAACATCGCTATTATCTTGATAACAAACGCTAACGAAGCCATAAAAAATATCAACAATAGCCGTCACTACAACTTAGTTGAAAGCGGCGACAACTACAGAACATCTTATTCGACACATAATTCCGGATAGAATGGTCGCATAAAAACTATAAAACGGTATAAACATGCCTTGTATGAAGGCGTTCGTTATGCTCAGTGGCCGCAAGATGGCGCTTGCGACTACCGTGTATGCTGCGTGGGCGCACACTAAATGTCACTAGATGGACCACTCGCTTATGTCTAATGTTCCGGCATTAAACATCCGTTTCCGACAACATTAGATAAAGAATTAAACATACAACTATCATGAATGCCAAATGTAATAAGAGAAGTTTTATTTTAATTCAGGATCCATGCACTTTTATTACTTACCAATGCAACGTGAATAATAAGTGTTGCCTTACCTGTAACAGAAAACATAAAATTTTAAATTATGTTACGGGAAATTTGGAATACAGTATTAAGAAACACCCGCTTAGGTCAGCTTTAGGGTGGAGTTTCATTAGTCGTTAGCGCCCGTAAGCATGATGCGAGAGATTTACTGTTCAAACATCCCATAACGTCCGCATGCAGGAATTCCCCATATGGCTATCGATTTAAGAAACTGCGCTCTAAATTTAATCAAAACTAATTTCACTGATTATATTCGATTTGTATAAGTTGAATGCAACGTAACCAAGTTAGTACAAATGTGTTTCGCAAAGAACGTCGTAAGAATAAAACAGAATTGAAAAGAACGATCAATGGAGCGTCACTTAATTATTGATAATGAAAGGCGCACGAGCTCGAGACTTGCGGCAAGCGGGCAGACGCCGGCTCCGGACAGACTCACATACTTAACATCCACTAATCTAACTCCGAAGCGATCGAAGCAACAAAACATCAAACAAAACACTCAACCCTTTCCGACCCCACCCTTAATCCTTATTTCGGCTCCTACGAAAAAAGAGAGCTTTCAATTCAGACGCGAGACAAGAACCTATCAAAGGTAGAGACGTGTTAAAACCTTATACTGGCCTTTAATTAAAGCCTGCAGGGTGTGGGGCAGTGGAGGGAAGGCGGGGGAGACGGGGACGGCGACGTGGCGGCCATTTTACTCCGGCTGTCCACTTCCGTCGTAACGTATGGACGTAGCTACTTCATTTCGGACTGACGAAGGGGAAAAAGAAAATGCAGGTGGCCCCGCGTCTCGGAACACAAGCCTCCATGGAGACGTCTAATAATTGTTATTCTAAAAATATTTTTGGATAACTCCATACACGGCATAGGTAATGTTTTTTGAAAATATTATTTTCACAAAAACATTTTTTTGTGATAATGTGAAATTGTTCGATAGGAGATTCTTATATTTTTCATGAATTGAAATTTACCATAATTGTAAGATTCAATATGTATAAGATTTTACAATAATAGGTACTACAAGAAGGATGTCTGTACGCGATAGTAATTCGGAAATAATGAAAAGCATAATTTTACAATAGAGTCGACTCCACACACGTGGAGATCACGAAATTAAACGAGTGCGCACAATCGGAGCAGACGTTTAATTGGTTCGCATAAGTTATAGGTTAATTTGAAATTGCCGCCAAAAAAGATGCTCTAGTGATTTATAATGAACTGAATATCGCCTTGGATACAAATTCTTCTTTTCGTATTATCATATTTGCTTATTTTTTTATCGTGCATCATACATTTAGAGTAAGAACAATGAATAAATAAAAGTCAATTATACATTTGGATAAGTATCATCAATATGTTGGCGCGTGTAGTAACAACACGTAATCGCAGGCCGCGTGTTATCACGTCGCCTGTGCTTACAAACAACCCATTGTTGAGCTCAGGCGATAGCAACGGAATAGGCGTTTTCTTCTCTACAAATTGTTAAACTAGTCACTGATGTGAACTGTACTATAGCTTCCCATAACAGAGCCGTGTGTGCGAAACATGTAAACCTATACACAAATTACTAATTACTATTTTACACTTTAAAATGTTAAAACTGCTTTAGTGTAGTTAACATATAGTTTAAGCTTTGATACTTCATAAATATTGCATATCATAAAATATTTTAACCTCATCTTTTTCGACAGTTTGATTCGCGGATATTGAATCGTAGACAGCTTTTCGCATTTCAATATTAAACGACAGACATACGTTAGATTCACATTTCATTGTATTATTTATATCAAATAATCTAAAATTTTATATTCTACATCGTAGGTTACCATTGAAACATTGCGTAAATGTATTCCTCCATTTCGCATCGCCATGTCCAAACCAAATCGTCCTAGAGCTACTCAAACACCATCGCCGAGAGCCGTGCTATGAATTATCAGTTATTGGTGCGATGTCCCAATGAAGACAGATTAATGGAAAGTCGCTCGCCGGCTGATTGTTGGGACCTAAGTGGTCTTTTGCTTTTGTATTTGTTTGCGTCCGTTTGAATCGTTAATACCGAGGTCGGGCGAGGGCGAGGGTCCTCCACGTTTCGCAATGAATCCGTTATGAGGTGGATGGAGAGGACGGGACGATTAACTGTGTTTTTTAACTGAATCGCAAATCATGTGTCGCGTGAATTTCATTTCTTATATTTTCTTTTTTAATCTGCATTTTACATTGACCATGCCGTTTGTAATGGCGTGTTGTTTCTTCAATTGATGAAATGTACATAGTTAATTCCGAATTGGAAATGTATCATGGTGATTATACGCGTCTATGTTAATTTGTAGTCAAACATTCCTTTTCATTAGCACGATTTGTTTAAGCGCGCGCCGAGTTCACCGCATAACACGACTCATTCACAACCATTGTTGCCAAGCGACGACAACGACCTCAACACTGCTCGTAAGGAAACTATTACTAGTTCAAACGTTCAAACAATATGTTTTCTAAACCTCAAGTACATGGCCTAAATACAACTTGAAGGTAATCTGATTTTACTGCACGTGCGTTTTCCGTTAAACTTAACTTATAAGTCATGTGATAAACGGGATTAGATATCATAATTAATATGATTTATATTAAAATGAAATATATATGAATCTACCATTGAAAAGTCAAGACGCAATAAAATAAACAACAAGCAAAGTAGAGTTAAAAATAAGTAAATTGTTTTGTACACTTATACCTTAAGGATAATACAATAATACAAAACAATCAAAAGAATAAGAACAAATGAAAGTACGATATCTTGGAACAAAGCCGATACTATAATTAAAAATGAGTGAGCCGTTAAAAAGAAGCTATAGAGATTCCTTAAAGCACGTCTTGCTCAAGGCGACATCCATCGGTTAATAGCAATAATTCCTTAACATCATTATGTGAGCGGAGGTAATTGGATTCGATACTTCCCGAGTCCCCCTGTCTCCCGAAGTCTCCCGGCTCCCGGATGTGCTAGTTTTTTAAATGCAGCCTTTGATATCCCCCTCCATACATGCAGGCTCAAGACTCTTTTCACTTGAAGAAGTTAATTAGATCTACGGCCAATGAGAATTATTTTTATTTCATGTCTATCCTCTATACTTGTAATCAATTTCTGAATTAGTTGATTAAAACGTAAGGATAGAAATAAGCTGATTATGTTTCTCAAATTATTGAGGTAATCAATGATTTTTAAAATTAGTAGTGTAAATTTTTTTGTTCGTTAGTCTGCGGTTAAACATTTGTAATTCAAGGGTTACTTAACCCGTAAACTATTTGAGATTCGTGTTTTATAATTTTTATTTTAGTTTATAATTCATTAAAAAATTTCCTTTAAACTCGATGCAATTTGAATTTGATAAGGAAATTAAACATACGATTACTCATCGTATTTATTCGCAGAACATTTCAAACGAATTGTGGCTCAAAAGATTCACATGAAAAATGTATTTTATGGACACGATAAAAGACGGATCACTAATTAAGCATCAAAAATACAAAAATTAAATCAGATTGTATTTCAAACTAAATGTTATCCTAAATACAAATTCATAAGGTTCATAATTCTTTGCATCAGTTTCGTCCACGAATATGAATGAAAATAAAAGTAAGTAGAAAAAACGCGTGGGTTTCCCTGTTATAAGGTTAAAAATGTCGTTCATAAGTTGTGAGCTTACGTCGCGGTGACACGACCTGTAGCAGCTACACATGTCCGCGACAAATCGACCACCTTCATAAATAAAAGATGTTTTAAAGGTTTCATATGCAGGTTTATTTTTAATTATCAGAAACCCCGGTATATGTTGTAGCGGTAGTGAGTAGACAAAGAGTAAGTGTGGCGCGCTCACACGGACTGTTTTATGTAGCATTTTCTAATATCAATTACCATCAGATTGACAATATGAAACACTACGTTTTTACTGATATAAGACATAGAAATGGCATATAACATAGCGGTATGATTGATGTGGTCAAAACAAAATTATGCATATTATTAAAAAGGATGATCGCATATCAGAAACGTGAATCTCGGACGGCGCGTCTTTAAATGCTAATTTAATTCGAATTAGTCCATTGACATTTGCAGCTCCATAATGAGACAACTGATGGAAAATAATTGCTTATCTTTACAAAAAGGATACGTCAAGAGAAATAATCACCATTGTGTCCCAATTATAAGCGTAAAAATAAAATATACGAACCAACTGAGTTTTACGACACGATAAAACGAATGTTGTTGATTTAATCAAATATCAAAATAAAGTTTTTAATTTTAAAATATCCACTGTCGAGTTAAAAGAAAATATATCTCCGGAATGTATAATACTTCGTATTGAACTGATAAATTATAAAACCCAGACCTAAAAAACTGTTGTTTGCTTTAGAAAAAAGTAAATTAACCTTTCTATATTTTTTTTCATTTCCCAATCAGCTAAACCTCATTTAAGAACATATATGCCAAGACATGACATCTATCAGTCCTGTCGCATGAGTTCGCTGCTGTCCCGACATCAGAGCTTTTGTACGGCTCACAGTGTATGCTGTGACTTATCTGACAGGGAATGAGACTATCGTCGCAAAACACAAGCGGTAGCGAGACATGCGTTATTTATTTATTCGTGTTTAATGTAACATTTTGGTCAAGTTAAAAAAATCTTGTTTGTACTTCTACGAGTATAATAGTCGAAAGTGTGAGAAAAAACTTGTCGTGTGTTAAAATTACATGTATTAGCTACGCAGCTTTACCACGTCCAGCGCTCATCTGCTCAGTACCGCCAGTTAACGCGTGACGTCATTAGGCCATAGCAAAACTTTTGAGCACAATTAAAATACTAAATACATCTTAGTTTTCTTATATCTATTATAAATATTATAATAATTAGTAAACAAACGACATATTCAATTAGTGCCCGCGAGTGCTCATCACTTGCGCCACCGTGTGCAGTGGGTGTAACTTATTTGTGTTCTTTGGCCGATTTCAAAGGGTTTTGATTTTATAATAATACAGCGACACACGGACGGCCATTCAGATAAGTGACGTACTTTATTGCGATATAGTCCTTGCAAATGTAAAATTCCACTTAAATCTGTCCATAGGCAGCGGCGAGTATAATCTCAGTTACACACAAATCCTCATAAACAGTATACGTTATTGGCGAATAAAAATGGTAAGAGACACGACTAGCTTTGTATGAATAGTTAATACATAACGCAATAGGCGTAGTGATAAAATATTATTTACTTAAATTGTCAAAACATGGCCAACACGAATGCGAATATTGTACATTTTAGCAATAAAATTTCCTATGTAGAGAAGGAATCCAATTACATGATGCTGTGACATTTGATTAGTAATTTTGTCCATCTTAATAAAATAGAAAATTCATTACTATTTCCAATATCTCTGACATTTTTCTTTAAAATTATCATTCGATCACATTGAAGTTGCAATATTTGCCAAATAATAATTAGAATTAAATAATTATAAGAATTCTCTCATGTTGCGTGCTTTTAGCACTTTACGCGTCGCGATCAAATGTCTTCAGTACAATCAGGTAGCATTACTACGTGTCAGTATTCCAGCTGAGAGCGATGCGTTAGCGATAAGCTAGGTGCAGGAAAAGAGCAGGATTTAGCGCTCCTATCGCATTGGTAGCGCGGCTACTTGCCTGCTATACTGCGCGATGACAAACTGCACTGATTGGTGCACTAACGTTGACTTATGTCGAGAGATCACTAATAATGCAGTATGAGAGAGGGCATTCGTTTTAACGTGTTAGACACATAAAGTACATCAAAGAGTAAGGATAAGAATAACTTTCCTTTCCCACCCTTTTCTCTTAGGAAAGGAATGGAAAGAGGAAGTGGATTTGATAGAGGAAGTGATGGATTGAAAGGGGGAAAATGTCATCTTTCTGTGCATCCCCTACTCTGACGATTGAGGGTAGTCAACGTATCTGCATTTGCGGATGTCACATGGGCAGTGGTCGCTATTATAGCGAATGTCGATGGCAGTTTACTCGTTTGCCGCCCTATGATAAACAAATAAATTAAATAGGAACAGCAAAAAGCCATTGTCATTCACTGAATTAACTTGTATACAAATAAATATACAGATAATACTAGACTAGCCTGCACAACCATATATAGCGTGTCTCATCAAGCCGGTAATAAACGTACATAAATAAGAACAAGCAGGTGACATCAGCCAGGTACTAAAACAAAAAAGGTCCTACAATAACAACAAGCAGTACAAATTGAAATATACGACGCTTGTCAGCCTTCACTTAGCGCAGCTCACTGCTGGACTGTAAGGAACGAGTGGGCGTGGGCGCGGCGCCTTCCCACGGCTGGGACATGATGCCTTGTTTATTACAATGCAGCTAAGCAGCGCTGTAACGCGCTTCAAGTGATATGTTGCCCACGGCGCGTGTACGTGATAAACTCGGTACAAACGGGCTGCGTGTCCGACATGCCACATGTGAGATCCTTCCTTTATTACTATTAGAATTTTTTGAATCACTTCATTTGGACATAGTAACCTCCTTAAATGCTGAAGCAATTTGATTCTTACGTCTTTGTGTAATAGATCATGATGACCTTTGTCTTGTCATTGATGAGTCAAGATTAATGTTCATTTACCGAGTATATGAACTTAAAACTGAAGTCTCTTATCGACAATCTTAATTTGCTATAAATAAAACACATCTATGTTTCTAAGGACTAAGTAGAATATTTAATTAAAATAACAATTTGCATACAGATTTGAGAGCTGTCACAATTAATTCATTTGATTTATGTGTGTAGACGCGAGACGAAAACATCAATTTGTTTTGTAGAAAAGGACCTAAGTGAATATTTTAACATGATATTTCGGTAAATCATTAAAAACGAAGAAAAGTCATCAATGTACAAAATGACCACATCGAAAGAACCGATGACAGATATAGAACATCAGAGGTCGCTTGGAGATCAGAGAGGTGCAGCCGGTGATGTTTACAAAACGAATAAAGAAACCATAAATATAGAACAAGTGCCATTAGTTGGTGATGCCACAACCAGACATTATAAAAACAATTTATTAATCAGATCCTGTTTAGAAGGTACGATAGCTGGGACGTTTTTCGTTAAGTTCACAATATCGTTTACTGCAAATGTCACAATGCATCATACCATGACTGAAATTGTAAATTATAACACAACATTTCACGAATAACGTTCGACATTCAAACGAGTCATTTACACGCTGAACTTTGATAAGTTCAAGCCACGCCTGTGAGAGATCACTACAAGATGGCGCAGGCGCTGCCTTTTAGACCACTGGAACTAGGAAGCCGTATGACAATAACATTATCTCACTCGGTCTCGGCCGGTCCGGACCACGCAATAAATCCCTTTCAGAACGACTACAATTGTACAAACATCTTTATATTCCCAGCCATCATATCCGATAAGTGTGTCGTAAGTTAGATGAATTAATGTACAAAGATAGCTCGTAAAATGGTTCTGAATAAACTACATTGCGACGATTTCGACCTTACTACGAATGAATGAGGGTCTATAGTCGTTAAGCAAAATATCCGAATCGATTAGGATAAATTCCATCGATCCCTGTAATAAATATTTCTCGCATATGAATTAATGAATTAATTTAATGATGATGACCTTTTACCGGATTTGGGCGACAGCGACATCTACAAATATATAGTGCAACTATTGTATTTGCTTGGAAACTAAGTTTAAAAGTTTTAGATATACTGGATTATGGCTACTTAAAGAGCGATATTTATAAATACGTGAAACAAAAAACGGACACCAAGTCTTGAAATTATTGTGAAAAACGAGAGTTTTCTTCAACAAAACATGCAAAACCATTCCTCATTATAGAAATTTACGCAACGCCAATTCTAATCTCTAGTTGCGCGCGCTTTCAATACGAAAATCGAAAAAACACGGACGTATTATCGACATCATCTGAAATTAAGTAGGCAACTAACAATAAAAAAATGAACAAACACACAGAAGGCATCAACGTTAATTTCCGTGTCTCCTCCCCGCGCCCCCCGCACCAACAAAGCGGTCCAACGGCACCGCATCGAAGACAATGCCTCCTTTATGCCAAGATTTGGTCTGAATGGATGTAGGTAATGAAAGAGCGGCCGATCAGCGCCAGATTACTTCGGCGCCCGATCACGACAGATTAAACAGGGTTTGTTGTTCCGATTAAAAACGCGTTTATTTCTATTTTATTGTTAGAAGGTCCGTCGAAGTCGCGGCCAATTACACCGCTTATAAAGATCGCTTACAGATTAGCGTGCACTGGGGAATAGTTACAACTGACATTCACAGGACATTGTCATCTAAAAGCACATTTCGTCTGTGAAAAATCAACCAATATACCACCGCATGTTTATCGTTAAAACAGTGAGTACTTTAACAATATCGATCATGTAGCAATATCTAGTAAAATGGTCTGCACGTCGATAGTAATCTAATTGAAATAGGGCTAAATTATATCTCTTAGGGCTCCGGTAAATCACTCGGCGAGCGGCACACCGAGCGCGGCGGTAATTAACGATAAGACGCACCTCCACGCACACCGCACGCGTAATAAGAGACTACGTAAAGTTGCTTATACACTAGGAGAAGCTAGAAGATCGATTTGAATTACATATGGGCAATGGAATATACATAAACATAGAATGAAAATTGGTGAAGCATCTTTTAATTATATAGTTTAATTTATTTATAAACAAACGGTGTTGTTTAATGAGCGATAAAGTAGTCCCGTAGTATAAGTTTCTCAAGATAAATCTACAATAAGAGACAGACACTTAAAGATTCTTAGTGCGGCAATAAATATTTAACAGTAGCTTGTAATGTGTAAGTGCCCGGTGTGCCACCGGCCGTAACCTGAGCGCAGATAATGCAATGTTATCGCTGCGTGTGCGCATCCCGCGCCCTCTCGCGCTCACGGGACCGTTTACTCGCAATAAATTATATTGCGAAATCGCCGATAATCGTCCCCTACAAGAGATTTCATTACCAACCACTGTACTTATTAGGGAATTAATGTTACGCTGCGTGGCGCATCCCGCGCCCTCTCGCGCTCACGGGACCGTTTACTCGCAATAAATTATATTGCGAAATCGCCGATAATCGTCCCCTACAAGAGATTTCATTACCAAGCACTGTACTTATTAGGGAATTAATGTTACGTGCTCGTAATTCTGACCAAGTAATATTAGGGCGGGAACACATGCAGGAATTCACCGTACTGATGATTACCAGAATTATAGGTATCATATATGAATTGCATATTGGATTCCATATGGATATTCTTGTGGGAAGTAATAAATGAACGTTCAATCTACTAGACATATACAAAACTTTTTGAGAAAGTAGCGTCGATGAACTATGAAATTTATATCAGAATTACGTCTTTTACTTTCCAGTTCATTCTATCACAATTCATCAGTCTGCGAGTCGTCTCTAAATTTTGATGAAAAACCATCAGTTATCATTAACAAGTACCGTGATCAGAGTTTATGGAGAGCGTTGCATCTTGGAGCTTGGTGGTGGAGTGGCGACGGCGTCTTTACGGTAAATGCGGGCTCAAGGAACCGGTCACCGCTGTACATGACGCGTAATGGCCTCATAAATAACATAGACAACGCACTGACGATGTAACGTGAATATATTGAGGGCCGCATCTTGCGCCCTTCGCCTGACCGATATAGCGGAGACTGCGAGTTGCCGCGATTTATGCTACTCAGTGTACACTAAACGATTCGCAAGTAAATGTTATCATCGGAAAGTGTTTTGCGTGAAATATTGTTAAGAAGTAACTAACAAATATATTATACATCCAGGGACAAGTTTTGCGTTTATTATATTGATGGATTAATTAAATTTAGCCTGTTTGAGTCTTTTATACAGAAAAACAAATGACTATGACCCTTTCCTATCTACATTCAAGGGGTAAATTGTAAAGATAAATTGTCTTAAATGTCTGTCGTGCCGAGCGATGTCTTTCCTCGTGGTAAATATTGCTAAAAGATGTTAGGTAGGACGAATGGGTCGCAACAAGTGGCCCTCCACAGGTGCCCCTCGCCCCGCACTCTCCCTCCGCCCGACGTCTTGATTCCATTAGTCTCGTCGAGAAAGTAATCACACGAGACAGTGACTGGAGAGGGCGTCGAGATTGATCTGTTCTCAGTTTAATGGTAACTCGACGATGACGTCATTTAAACTTACAGATTTCTTTTTTGGAATTATCATGCGTAAAAAATTATGCGATATTTTTCTTAAATTTCGTTTGGAAAATGAGCTCTTAGTTTATAGTTGTACAACTATTATATCTCTTAGTGTGATCATTTGTAATCACAACATCAAAGCCCATCATCAGCTAGACTGGGTTATGCACATCGTTTAGTGCAAATGCCAAACGCGACACCGCGTCTACTGCACGCTGAGATATCTCGTTCGTGATTCTCCGCCGCGCGACCCGCACTTTGATCTTACGACACAATTAGCTGATCATCATCTCATAACGTGTGAAGACCATTGTTTAGTCTCTAATTAGTAACAACTTGTCTACGCGACTGTACTAAAATTATTAGCACACGTATATTGTCCCACTCAGGTACAGTGATTTACTACGGCAGTGTACCTACGGAATTATTTCTAAACTTTTCGATATTTTATTATCAATCAATTAAATTATACAACAAGTAATTGTTTTGTTTATTGTATGTTAAGATGGATGTGTGGTGTGACAAGAATGGATAAAGTTAAGAATGTGTATATTAGAGGAAGTTTGAAAGCAGCGCCAGTGGTGGAGAAATTGAGAAGCAAAAGGTTAGCGTGGTATGGACATGTTATGCGACGAGACGATGGGGACATAAACCAGAAAGTGTTAAGAATGAATGTGGATGGCTACAAAGGAAGAGGAAGACCGAAGAAAGTATGGATGGATTGTGTGAAAGAGGATATGCTTAAGAAAGGAGTGGATTCAGATATGACGGCTGATAGAGATGTATGGAAGAGCAGCACATACTGTGCCGACCCTCCATAAGGGATAAGGCCAAGTTGATGATGATGATGATGATGATGATGAACGAGTAATTGTTTGAAACCTTAATTAGTTAAACACTCAAAGTTATTTTTTAGTTTTTTTTTTATAACACACTTGTTTCTAACAATTCTTTTAATCGAACTTGTTTATAACTGTAAATTTAAAAATAGATTTAGTTGAACATAAAGGTCAATAAAGTATTAACACTGTATGCATATTAGACTAATAAATTACATTTAAAACACAATTTATTTCTATTAATACACCTTGGTTAATACAAACATTTGTCAGTAAATACTAAATAACACTAACTTCTAAGTAAATGTACAGGACTATTGCAGCTGTCATGTCGACGTACACATCAATCCCGCCAATTAATCCTCGAACGGGACAGTCCGACGTGATAGCTAACTGCGCAATGTGCAAACACGTATTCGAACATTTAAACAAAAGAGAAACAGCATACAGTTTGCTCCTAAATTCGATTATAATCTAGATATATTTAAAGTTAATGCGATTTTAAATACAAATGCCTTGTAAATCTATATCTATACTAATATAATAAAAAGGAAAGATTTGTATTTTTGTATTTTTCTATGTATTGAAATGACTCAAAAACTACTGGCCCGATTTCAAATCTTTCATCATTAGAAAGCTACGTTATTGAGTAACATAGGCGATATTTACAAAAAATCACGTGGACGAAGTCACGAGCAACAGCTAGTATACAATAACATGGAAGAAATTATTGATTATTACACAAAATTATGTCTAAGCATATATTTGTACTGATAAAATTAAATATACTAGTCATTGTTCGGTGAGAGAGCAAATAGAAAGAGGCGCGCGGCTGCGGTCTGCACAAAACCGTCGGAGTCAACTCGAACTAAGCGTCTTAATGCACATTTGACGAAGTAAACACTAGTGAAGGCGCCAGACTTCTCTCGCCTCCCTTATTGATACAATTTATCAACTATCGAGCGGTAATATCGTCGTAAGTGATAGGAGCATAGCGGAAATATTCATGAAGCCATTCAATTCACGTTCAAAGTTAAATCGTTAATTATTCCGCTTTAAATATAATACATAATTTTTTTCACTAAAAAATCAAAGTAATTTTTCCTAGCTGAAGGTACTGACACTAGTAATCTATATGTCTAGCAATAAGAGACATAACGATGCAAGAAGTGTCTGCCAGGATTACCAGTTAATCGAGGAGAATTTGTCAATGTGTACTATAATTTATGTCAGAACAAAATTCGATGTAAAATTAATAGTTAATGCTCACAAGCACAGTAAGCTTATGACTTGCACCACGCGCGCTCGGCGAGCGAGGAGCGCGGTGACGTCGCAGCAAATTACGATCATATAGCATACCTGCGCCGCGGATTGCCGCCGGGAGGTAGGAGGTGAAGAAAGCTTAAAACTGAATGGACAAAGCACAGGTCACAAACAAGTTATGGACAACTTAAATAGGTGAAACTAGCGACTAAATACGTACACAAAATGCAAAATTTTAGTAATCTACATTTATCAATACGTCATTGTTGCCACTTGTACATTATTATAAATGTATAAAGATATACAAAATCTTTACCAAATCTATGAATGACAATAAAACACGATACAGTATTAAACAGCAAGTCGTTAAATCTAAACATAAAAATTAAAAATATAACTTCTCGTAAGACAGTAAACTCAGTTTATAGAAACTTAATAAAGTTTGGGCAACAAAACAGATATAAAGATGTCGGCGCGGTGAACACGCTCTCTGATTTAAGCCCCTTTTAATTCACTGAAATACTTTTAGAACGCTTCCTGAGTAATTAATATGACGCATCACGGAAAATACAACTACTGCACAAAAAAGTAACGTAAATAGAAGGTTGCCCATATTACTTTACAATTAAAACTTTTAGAAGTAAAAAAGTGAAACATGCAATTCAAATTATAACATTAACATGAAAATTATCTAATTAAAGCAATAAATTCTAAAACTTTTAAATATAAAACAATAAACAGCGTATTTTTATAAAAGCGCTATTTTAGCGCCCCATGTCGCCGACTATCAATGGGGGACGCTTAAAATGGCTCAGGTTGAGTAGACAACATTAACATCAATCGAGTCCCGCGCCGGTGCCGATTCCTCTCACAATTGAAGGGCCCTAGGGCTGCCACCTGTTTTGAACGCGCAAACCTGCCAAGATTCAAACGTGGACATCATTTTATTATTCGTTGTCCAGTCACAGGTCCATTTTTTTGTGATAAAGATTCTATGTTTTTGAATGTTGGCACCCCTATAGCCCTATCCATATGAACACAACGACTTCTCAATAAATTGTCATGTTTGTTTTCGTAAAGCAATCGATACTAAGTCAATTTTATCACTTTGAAAAATGACATTTTAATTTAAAAGACACTTTTATCAATTCGTGTGGAAAGCAAATTTATATTTTTAATGGTTCTGTGGCAAAGGAATCAAAGCAGTATTTTAAAATAGAATTTTAATAGTGTTATAAATCTAGTGAATCACGGTAGATGTGATTTTGGCAACAGATATAATTAGGAAGCACATTTTATTCTGAGACCACACAATATCACTCACTCGATTTCGAAATTTTCGAAATTCGCAATCGAATTTAAGTTAATATTAATTGTGTGTAATAAAAATCCTTCTCTAGGGCTATTGTATCCCTGAAATAAGTATCGTGACGTGGCTGTAACCTGGGTGTTATCGTATATTTTAGTGGATTGAAGTCTCACAAATGATCGCCTGCAGTCGACTGCTCGTGAAAGTCAATCGTAACGTCAACGGATCGCACGGCCACAGCGAGATGTAAAATAAAGATAAATCCCATCAGATATTTATTCGATTGTTTCTATTGCCATCTCTGAATCGGTAACTCACGTCAGCAATAACAATATATCGATGCGGAACGGTTATTGAATAGGGCATCGATTGCGATTCCGTTCCTAGAATCGGGTTAAGCGAATAATCGAGCAACTTTAAATTTGTGGACGTTAAAGTGTCATAAACATTACTAAATGTACCAAGAATGTAGACCACGGTTCGTAACTGTTAATCTACGGATAACATTTATTGATAACTAACTTTTACCCGCGACTCTTTCCGCAAAGAATTAAAATAAAATTTAATAAGTATCGTATGTGTTATTCCTGGCTATGTACTACATTTGTGTCAAATTTTATCGAAATTTGTTTAACCTTTTCCACATCTGTGCATCCATCAATCTAAGCTTACATGTTCATAATATTAATAAGATTGAGTATAGGTTTTAAACAAAAGTCTGTGTCTGTGTTAACCATTTACATAACCTATCTTTAGACCATATCCTGACCGCTGTCATTGGACTTTGGTATTTTCATAGAAAACCCGACATTGACCACCTGCTGGGAACTATTTACTGCCTCCAGGCAAACTTAAGAGTTATCAATAAGTTTACATAATAAATAGGTTTCGAAACTAAACTATGATATAATAGTTAACTGAGAATTAATAAATCTGTCGCGAACTTTGATTTGTTGAATTATAACTTACAAAAATACTTTGAAAACACTTTATTAAATATGTTTATTTTAAAGTTGATGTTTCGTTTTTAGATGGAAATATACATTTTTACAAGTAAAATCGCTAGGTATATCGATGCATTGGCAGAAACTGTCGCTGGCTACTCGCTCTGCTGGACACTTCTGATATTTAAATAATTTATAGCGATATTTGGTTCGCTAATAAACATGTCTCCTCTAATGTCAAGTCTGTTGGTGATTGTAAATAGTTAATTCGAATGATAATCGCCTTGTACATAATTCAGACCTATTTATCGTCACTGTTAAATAGTCGACACTTTTACATAACACCATTTTATCTATAACTCGATTATTTTTAACTTATCAAATACATTTGTATATCTCTACCTATAGTAATATTCATTCGTCTACAAATTCTTATACTATACATTTATGTCCTTGAACTTTGTATGAAATGTAACTTTATTTAAAACCTGACATGACGTAAGATTCTCTGTCACGTTATTTTAAAAAAACCGTAAAGGTATAAGTCCCTCGTGTAAAAACAAAAAACAGTAGTTGAAACGTTTAATTCAACATTTTATTTATGGGAACTTATAAACCAAACACAGTCGTAAACATTATATTTTTGTTGAACATTGAATTCTAAATCAACGTGAGAATAACTTAAGCGGACCACTGCTATCTAAACTGCCTTTCAGTATAAAGATAGCAGATTCGAGATGTCGCCAAATCAATTTAGCGTTAAATATACATATGTATGAATTTGAATAACTAGATACAGTTAAGGACAGAATGTTTTAAATTTAGCGAAGATAAATTAAGCTGCACGTTATTTGGTATGTTTGATAACGGTAGCGATAGACTTATAGATATAATTAATAGATGAAATATTTGACGACGTCCGGACGAGATCTGTGACCATTTAAATCAGAACTGATTTGATTGCCGTTATTTTTATGTTCCTTTTTAAAATATTTTAATTTAACTAACGTTCAAACTCCATGTTCTTCCAGACTGCTATATCTTTTCCAATTTTCAATGAGATCCATTCAGACATTTAGGCGGCAAACTCTAAAAAACATCAATTCATTTAAACGTAGAAAGAAGTAAGATAATAGGCTTATCAACTATTACGTAGGTATATTTAAAACATATTTGAATGCTTTATGAAATTTTAATGCCTTGAAACGGCATAAAATGGCACAATTAAACAATTCAAGGATTCTTCAACTAGTTTTAACTATTTTATGCCATTTTTGCTCATCTGTCTGACGTCTGTATGAATAATTCCGTTATTTAGCAAATAAGGATGTTGGCGTTAAATAATTTATTATTTGATAGCTAAGATATCACGTCTGCGATGGTAAAGATAACGAAAACCTATTAAATACTAGATAACAAGGTACAAAATTTTTATATAGCCAGTCATTAATTTAGTCAAGTGGAATTAAAAAAAACATTTTGCATTATTTTACCATTACTGCGTATGTTTACGTCAGCAGTTTCAACGAGCGTAAGATAGATGGCGGTGTACGAAGAAATTATTACTTCCTCCTTTTAAAGTAAATGTGTAACCGTCTGATTAAACAATTTATGTTAACCTATAAAGCAATAAATATTACGTAATCCATATTAGTTTTAAGCCACTTTATCTACCCATCATTCTTTTTAACGAAAGGATGGGAAGGGAATAAGAATTGCCATTTATATCCGCTTTTTAAGCGTCCCTTTCTCTGTGAATTAAAGATAGATAGTGCATCTGCAATTTCGCATGTCTAAAGACTGCTGTTTTGCAAATTCGGCGAATTAAGGTTTGCCGGCTTATGACTAAATACGTGAGAAGGATGACTCCAAGTCTTGTCTCTTGTGTCCATTCAGAATGTTATTACTCTGACCAACGGGATCTGTCTAAAAGCCGGATAAATCAATCCAAGTCAACCTTTATATTGCTCAATCGATATAAAATTCAATCGTTTCGCAAACAGGAAATATAAATTACTAATTAAGTATGTCAAACTGATGTTTCCGTTTTGAGTTTAAATGACTAATGAGTAAATGGAGAGGTAAGAATGACTATTGACAACCATTAGCCACGGAAACAAAAATCTTTTTTCCACTTTGAGCTAAATATTATCTTACGAAGAAAAAAATGATCATATTAAAATCGTAAGGTAATTTGGTAAATAACTTTGTTTTTTAGAAGCTTATGCGATGAGGTGTGCTAAATCCATGTAAACACATCCTCATTGCTAGAGTACGAAGGAGTACAGTCGCTCCCAGCGCCCTCACGACACGCGGCGCGATCTATAAATTAACTTCAAGTATGAATTTATTAGTGTTGTAGCCACTTGATGCATAGTCGGATTAACTGATTTGAATGTAATTTAGCTAATAAATATACCCCGCGGCGGCGTTTGTCTCAACGTTAGCTGAACAACTGTCGTTTGCCAAGCACGGGACAGATCGAGGAGTTATGAAATCACGGTCTCTATTCAGTCATATTTCGTCACTCTAATTCATAAATCACCTTCATTTTCTAACGGCAACATTTATCAAAAACAGATTCAAAGGCAATAGAGGTATCTGAAGGGATTGGGCTGCAGCCAATAACGGTATCAAGTACCACAAGTAAATTATTTACTGAGTTGTGTTTTAATGTCGCTTATCATATTGATGATTATATTTGAATAAACTATTTTTTGCTAAATTAAACAACGAAATTATTTAGTAACATATCGTTTTTGATAACTATGTTTAACGCTGTCAGAAGCAATTATTAAAAAATTCAAGCTAACCAAAGCAGTGTCGGGCCACACAGAAGGCGAGTGGCCGGTTTACGAGCGCGCGCTATCCCGACAACTGTTTACGCGCTTTTATTGACAACTAAACGTACTTTATGGCCCCAAAGCGTCCTAAATCTATTTTACTAATGATTTACAGCCCACCCCGCGTGGCATTCGTCAGCCTTATTATGCTACGAAAAAAAAACTCTTAGACAGCGAAGAACCTAGTTTCCTTCCAATGGTACAAGCTAATTAGATTAATTTTCACTTTTAAAATTAATCAATCTATAAATTATTAAATTAATTATAATAAGTCTATAAACATGCAACCACATTAATAAATGATTTTAAGATTCCGGAATATGATAACCTTGAAATGACTAATAATGTGGTTTAATGATTTTAAGGTCGAGAACACATTCAATAACATGACACATACATCTGTACATATATAAGTACATCAGAGGAAAGGAACAACGACAAAGTAAATTTAATAAAGTACGCCGAGTGTGCCGGCGCCCTTAATGAAAGTTGACCAAATCGCCTTGTAAAACTTTACGAGGGATAAAATCAGTTATAAAACTCTATGAAGCCGTAAATTCAGTGATCGGACGCAGCGTTTAAAAGACGGGAGCTATTCCGAAGTCCATAAATCTCGCATCGGCCGGCGCGGGGCCTATTCCGTCCGCGATCGTTAACATTAAAACGCTCTGTTTGTAAACACTTTTACGCAGATTCGACAGATTTTTTCCGTTTTTGACTTTTATTGACGCGACGATATTGACTTTTATTGGGGCCTCTTGTTATGCGATGAACCGGAGCCTGCTGGAATTTCACGGTGGTTAATGTTGGATTGTTTATTGAAAACAAAAATGAACGTTGATTTACACGAATAATAAATTGTTATATACTATGTATATAAATGAAAAATAGTAAAAATAAAATAAGCGTTTAAATAGAGACGTCAACACTTTAACGCAAGTATGAAAAACAAAGTGTGACAAAACTGTCAACCCTTGTACTGTCAATTACTGTCAACGCTCAGAATGCCGAACTGAAAGAAACCCTAGAGAATAGACTACGGCCAAAGAAATAATCTGAGCGGCGACTCCGCCGCAAACACATAAAGGATTGCCAATAAAACTTAAAGACGAGGAGCCACGCAGTCGCTCGTAAAAACAACAAAAGCGTTTTAACCCTTCGCTTTATTGGCGCTTCGGTTAGCTCTGTGACAATTGTTTTCTCACGTGTATAAAAAGACGTCATAAAAGTCGCCAGTTAACTCTCGGCTGGTAAACAGCAGAATGATTTAGCCCCTGTGAATGGGATCGCTCTATAAAACATATGGCCCATACAGAAACAGCGACCTACATCCGAGTTTTTTGAACCAATTTTTATCGTAAACAGGTTATAATTAATTCATGAATTACTTCACCGAATTATGAAATTATAGATGCTCTAAAGTAAAAATAAACATCACTGTATCTTAAAATACAACAATTAAAGAATTTAGTCCTGCAGCCAGGAATCATAATAGTTGCGTAACAAAAATTACTTGTAATTTAAAACTGCACATTGTCCCATTTGACGCCACGTTGGAGAGTACACAATAAGAGAGAAAGCAGTATAGTCCCCCGCAGTGGACGGGGGCATGTAAATCAAAGCAGCATAAAGCAATAAATTAGCCTAAACTATTGCGGCGCAGTTTTTATTGGTCCGCTGTGGGATATTGTTCCGGCGATGCGCTGATTTCCGACCGGTGTGATGTCACTGTATGCAAAAAATATACCAGTCAAACATGCTTCGATCAGTTAAGCGAAAACCGACACGTAATTCGGTTATAATTGATATTTAAAAAAGATGTGTCAAAACAGTGTTACATCTGAAAGTGCATGCTCGAGCTAAGCCGACAATTCTATTGATTTTTAAAACAAACACATTTCTTACATAATTAATCACATGATAATTATAATTATGATTAAATATTGAATGATACGATAATAACGGAAAAACAATGGCTTGAGAAGTGTTGAGAATGAATCGCTAGTTAATAATTAGATGCATTGTAGGCGCCGCGCGGACAGAGCTGAGAACAGGGCAGCCAAGTACTTCTAACTATCTTGAGTTTGTGGAGTGTTGGGCCACGAAAATAGCTATATATATTAATATTTAATCTATTTATTAAAATTAAAACACACGAGTGCATACATTTATTATTCTAATTGGAGCATCTTAACAATCGTTATTCTAATATTGTTATCTCATAAACTGCATTTTAAAGTGCGATATAAACAATTTCCTGCGCTTTATAAACTCAATTATGATAGCATTTAGAATAGTCAAATAACAACAGTTCAATTAATTATAAACATGTTTAATTAATAGCCCAATAACGTAAGCAATTTATTTTACTGTGTACGAATTGAATTCTAATGCTGATGATTGATAAATATGCTAATGTTTTAAACCGTAAAAGACAAAATTTGAAGACGTTCATATTATGTAATATGTATGTCTATGATCTTTCAGAGAATATTTTAATTGGTTAACGGATCTAGATTTTATATTCACGTCTTGATTTTATAGTTTAAGCTCACAACGGTTTACATCAGAACGAACAAGAAAGATGCGTTACTAATAATTATTCCTTTAACATTCCTGTTTTTTCGTTATAATTAGAAGAATATGTATAACTGCATATGTCGTTTAATTACAATCAAATGTAACATGCACCGCGCTCTGCGGCCGCTCGTTTCATGGCCCGCGCGCCGGCCCGCACTTCACACCCATTACAACTGACAAAAACGCGTATAATAGCATAAATAAATATTATTTATCGCTTCACGGTGGCTTAGTTCTGTACAAAAAGACCTATGAGTTATTACGCTGTATTACATTTGCGTTTTGTACAGAGCTTTTTTCTACGCTCGTAACTTAATATTTATTGCGAGGTTTAGTTGAATATTCAGAGTTGTCACGTCACGGTGCCGCTTTCAATTCGACCTCACCACTACCCCTCACCCCTCCACACCCCTATGCACTTTTATAACAATATTTCAATCCAATTTAATCCTTATGGTACTACAAAATAAAGCAAACACGGCATAAAATGCGTATCAAAATGAATAGATAATAGCAGTTGAATGTACAATTTATTGCTGTAAAACATATAAAGCATTAACTTTTAAAGACGTTGAATATGTTGGCAGAAATTAGTCATAGCTAATTGAGATAACAGAATCGCGTGTGAACAACGACCGGACACTTTTGTCATAGAACGTGATATTGAAAAGAATATTGACACTAGTATTATTATAATCGCTTGCCGTGCGAACATTTTACATAACATTTATTATACCGAATAATCAATTTTTGTGTTTTTCCAGTCACTAGATGTCGTAACATTTTGAATGACTTCATTTTTTACACATATTTTTTTAAAACACTAACTCTTGGTGGCCCAAACAATACCATCACAAGTTCACAAAATTAACCTGTATAGGAAAAAGTAGCTAGAAAAAAGATAAAGGAAGGGGAAGGAGGATGCGAAGGAAACAAATAAAATGCATCATAACATTTATAACAAGTTTTTGAGGGACGTTTTCCGCGCGGATATAAAAAAAATCAATGCCAAATTTAATCGAGTTCCAACTTTTCCTTTCATATTAACCTTCTTCTGATTGATACTCTGAAAGTGGAACAGCGGGGAGTTCCGCGACTGTACATATAACGCTAAAGCTTATTAATTAATTGTTAATATGATGGGTTTTTGGTACCGTTTTCGTTGGTGCCGAGCCAGCGGTAGGAGGGCCGCGGCTGCTGCTTGGAGCGCATCTCTGCCGCCGCGCACACTAGCGCCGCCCGCCGCACGCGCCGCCTCGCATCTATACAACACACACTTGAATTACAACATGTTTAGTAACAACTAGGATCGATAACACACACTAATTATGACGAATAATCAATAAGTAATAGGCACACCGGATCACCGGCTCGTTCGGTGCAAAACCACGACCACACAGGAGACAGGCGTGAAGTAAAAGCAAGCAAGGGAAACGGATATGGCGGAGGAGGGGACGCATAGGAAGGTAAAATGTCTTCTCTCAGTACCGAGTAAAGGTAGGCAACGCATCTGCAATTGCGGATGTTATGGGTAACAGTCGCTTCGCTATTTTGGCGAATTAAAAGGCCGTTCGCTTGCTACATTTTGAAAATATAAGGATATGTGAATTGTCAATCTTATATATCATTATATAATTTAGTTTAATTTAATAATTATAAAATATACTGCCAGTAATCACTTGCCGACGCAAGAGACATAAAATTATTATTACCAAGCGTTTAAAATTATAGTTTTAATCCGAAGCCTCGTCTCTCATCGTAAACAAAGTAGTTCAAGACAGGTAATCACTAGAAACTGCTTCTTGAAAACGATGACTGTACGCAAGCGTCCCTAAAGAATCTACATTAAAAATATTCTCGATAAATTAAAAAAAAAGTCAACCGTCATTAATATGAGACAAGACGCGACGATATGCCGCAGACAATGTTATTACTGCTGTCAATGCAGACGAATATGGATTTTACTGCTCTTAAAATAAAGCACATTTATCACATGCGATAGGAAGTGGTGGATTGTTTTAAACAGAAAAATCTTGGAGCTCAAACGATATGTCACAGAATTTATGAGCGGCGAGCGACGCCGGGTGACGTGTTCCGAGTGATTCGAATACGGCCTGTAATAAATTCCATATCAAAGGCACAATGTAGTAATGCGATACATTGACGTGCGATGCGGTGATAGGGGCCCGATTTATGACGAACGCTGTTCCTCTCTCACGACCACCGCAAATGATTAATTCCTTCCTTTGGAGAGATTAAAACATGTGTGTCTGCTAAGGATTTAAGGGCGAGTTTGTTCTATTCACAAGTGGATGAAATATATTGACATATCGATAGATTTAACATAAACAAAGTTAAACTAAGTGGACATTTATGTTTTTAAGAAAGCAATATCAACTGAAAACGTCTTGGGTGAAATAATCACAATTTATATTGGATCACAGCAAGCGGTGCGGTGTACTCGGACCTCACAATCTTGATACGTTATTTGGACATTTCACTGTCGCAATTATAAAAAGCTTTTAGTGGAATGAATGACTGAATTCATTTTCATCAATATATAAATATTTTTAAATCGTTCAATTTACTTTGTATTAATTATTACCGATAAACGAATGATTGACTTTCAATAAAAACGTTCAATGTATTGTTTCAGAAATAATATCTAGTGAAGAATCTTTAAGAATAAATCGGGATGCACGATCATGGTATTAAATCATATGCTTTCTCTACGTATGTATTTTGTGTAAAACAATCTTTCAACTGATACCTTGAATAAGTCTATGAGCTGTCGCCATACAGCCTGCGCTCCTACTTCATTATAGCAGAACTGTAGTAAAATATTAACACTCTCCACTGTGAATCCTATTCCAATTTATGCTACTTTACTTTAGTATGCTGTTACGTGTCCTGACATCTCATTGTTGTATTAAAATTGAGTCTTCAAGTGAAATTGTTAGACGTCAGGAAGTTCAAGTGTGATCGGTAGAAGCCACTGGTGGGTACGTACGGGGTAGACAGCGCTGTGACTGTGAGCTGAGTCTGGAAGGCGGCATGGCGTGGCGGGGCGGCAGGTGCCCGCCGGCCGTATCGACTGTCAAAAACTTGTAAAATATCGCCGCAGCGCGCCCGTCGCCCGCCGGGCCGCGGGCGTCGCGCGTCCCTCACAAAGATATCTCCAAGATTTATTCGGCCGTCTACAATGGAACGTTTTAATTCTTTTCATACGCGACAGATTTATGCACGGACAGATGCGGACGAAGCCAAGATAACGCTCTCTCGCCACCCTTTTGGGGCAAAAAACGCGCCGATGTCGATTCCGGGGACGCAGCTAATAGAAACTTTCAATAGTTCACCTTTCTTTGGAAGTCGCAAATCAGCTCGGTGACGGGGCCGTTTGAAATGTTCGTAAATAAATTCTAACACACTATGAGACGGTGTTAAAAGACTACGAGAACTATATTTATAGATTTAATATATTGTGTATTTCTGAAATAGATAAAGTTATACGGTGGCGATAAATACGGAGGACCTTATTGACATGAAAGTTCTTAAGGCGTAGACCGTCTGTTTGACGAACAACGCGTGTTTACATTGTCCTATTATCATTAAAGAATGGTCCTAAATCGGCTTAACATTGGTCACGTATTGTACTTCCTCAGTAACTTTGTTTCTGCATTTCTGTAAGTTCGTTGTCCCGCTGTGCCTTATTGTTTCCACGCTATTGTTATTGTGTTTGTGCAATTTTTGTGCAAAATACATGTCATATTGAATAAGTGCTTTTGTACAGTCAGCAACACAAGTACGCTGTTATGTTTAAATATTTTTTTAAAATTGCAAACACTTTAATGAAGTTTATTGTATATTTAGACGAAGTAATATTTCAAATAATTACTGTAAGACGATAAAGGTCATTTTATTTTTAGTAAGTAATTTGTATTACAAGAAAAAGAAACAATTAACTTCACAAATAATAGAATTTGCGTACACGAGAAACTTTTAAAATACATAAGGGTGCGTGGGGCAGCTGTGGCGCCATCTGTACACAAGAAAGACTCCGACTGACATGTTTATTGGCGCATAAATCCAACTCGTCATACATTTAATTATATGTCTCCGATGGCATTGGGTGTGATTTATGATTGAGAGCCTCCCCCCCCCAGCACCCCTTCACGCCGCGCTCCCGCCCGCGCCCCGCTGGGACGAGCGGATTTTTTGCTAATTAATAACCATTTGCCATCAGCAATCAGTCAATTTACGACTTATGATGTGTTTAGATTAGGAATCTCAAGATAAATGTTACTATTCTGTTAATAAGAGGATGATGTCACTTTTGTATGCTGATATTGAACTAAACGACTAGAAAATTAAACCGCATACCACTTGATTACCCTTATCCTTACGTTTATTTAGCTTGATAGCGCTTCAAATTCACAGCAGCAGCAGTAGTTGGGCTGCTCAGCGCTGCAAGCGCTTATGGTGTCGCATTCGAGATGGGTATCGCCTAAGAAACGCCATAACTCCATCAAGTGCGACACGACATTGGAATTATAACGAGCGCTGACTGATTTGTGGCCGCGTGTCGTGTGAGAGATTAAAATGATTGCATTTCTATTAGTATTATGTAGCTCTACAACGTCTCACTATACCCACGGTGAGACAAAGAAAAATAACGTTATTATAACCATTTAAGTATTATAATATCACAAATTAACACCGCAAAAAAAAAACAATTTATTGTCCAGCAAAAGTATATACAATTTGCATATCATTAATCAAAATTTGTTTGGACTCATTGTCATCAATTTGCAAAAATTGAATCCATCAGCGACCACGAGAGGGCGCCTCGGCTGTGTGACGTCACTGTCCGCCATTTTGAATGTGTATAATGTGACGCGGCGACGGCGAGGCTTTGACAGACGACATTTAATTACCGACCCTCATTACCTGGATATTGGCGGATATTGATATCCGGACATTTATTATCAACGTGACGATTACGACACGACTTGAAGAATAAAATTTATGACTTAATGTACTTTTAACAGATGTAGATACTTTTAATATCGGAAATTGAAAAAAAAATGTTCTTGGTTACAAGATTTAACTGTTTTTTTTAAATAAATATCGCATTTACCGTCCAGATTAGAACATAATCTGATAGTTGATAACCAAAACGTCTTAAATTAAAACCACGTAACTGTGACCTTTTGCACTGGATAGCCACTACAACTAATAGGATAAGAGATTATCAGGATGGATTAAAAGTGTAAAGAATGTACGCAAAAGTCGTATTTCAGCTCTCACAAAGTCGTGGGGTGTAAATTGCCCTCGGGTACTCATGTAGATTTTCATCCAAAAATGTGCAGTTAATTCGACGCTCTGGATTTTTAATAATAAAGCGTTAATTAAGATACCTCGTGTCGCCTGTGATTAATACGAATGACGGCCGATAATATCAGTGATTAAAAACATGTCAAAGCGGAGCCTGCACGAGCGGACATTGAAAAAGCTTTTTAATTGCCACATTAATAATTATGTCCTTACACTGATTTCGGACATTTTTGCGATAGAAGGCAGCGGGAGCCGACTGAACATTGAGTGACAGGATAAATCAATATATTTGTAAAAGTTAAAGCTGAAAAATGATCCTTTTATTAGCAATTTTAAAAAAAGACTCCTGACAATTATTCTTAACTGTCTATACCAAAAATGGATTCGTCACACATATAACTATCATCTTTACATTAAATTATTTATCCTAATTACATTCCGTTACGTTGTCGTGTCGTATCCTGTAAATGCATTGTTTTAACCCGCGCGATCACCTGCACGCGTCATTGTCTGTCAGCGACACCTAGCGTTGTTAGGCGCGCATTATTTATCTGGCACTTGTCTGAAGAGCGCGTCAAAACTACTCATATACACACATCTAGTTCAATTAGTTTTAAACGAAAGTTTGATTGCATTTAACTCTATTTTGTTTTTAGAAACGCGTGTGTCACTTTTATTTGAGAGAAAAATTTGATAATAGATTGCAAAATTTAATAAATCTAATTTACATTTCTAAAGTCTCAGATTACCTTTAATTCCCATTTCAAGTACAAAATACAAAACCAAATAGTAATTACATTTAAAATAAATAATATGATACTAAACATATGCGATTCAACAACTATAAAATCCAAAGTTTAAACTTGTTATGATATTTAATGTTCGTTTGTAATCCGGCTGAGCCACAAATCGGTCACTTTATTACATAAATAAGAAATTAAATCGTACCTATCCAACTAAAGTGGAAGGATCGTAAGCTAAGTTCGCTCGCTTGAGAAATTGCAATAACGGATTAGTGAAATAAAAGGCAATGTGCAGCCGACATCAGCAACTTTCGCATATACAACTAGTTTGACCGGGCTATCGGACCTACGCACTTGTCTCACTTATTTAACTCTGCGGTCGCTCAAGGGAATATCGCCTCAACACAGACCGGCCACAGACTATCGCACCGGCAGAGAGTGCGTGGCGCACGCTTATGAAAATATCGCATCTCGCAGCCACATTACAAAATGAGGCAGAATTATGATGGATGCTGATGCCTCGTTTCGCGCTTAATAAGACGAGATTCTACTTTGATATTTCACGTAGGAATTTAAACCTTATTTCATCATTTTATAGCTTACAATCGTCTGCAAGGTTGACAGGAATCAATCGCGGGTGTCAGTCGGCGCGGGCGCGAGTGCTATAGTGTAATGAATGCGACAGAGCGCGCGGTGTTAGGTTACGGCTTTAATTCTGTTATGTCTAGTGCAGACAATCCGTAGTTAAGATATCTGTGATACTTGAAATAGAGTCACATAGATGTATCCTGTCTAAGACAGGATGAAAACCTTTGACATCATGACCACGTTCTTAAAGTATTGAAAACAATTAGATGAATCACTTTTTAATATATGAAATAGACCACTTACTTAATTAATAAGGATTATTTATTGAGAGCACAGTATAGCACAGATCCAAAGAGCAAGAGAGGGATGTTAAAGAAAGAGCGAGACAGATGCATCTGAAGAAAAGGTTGAGAAATTAGTGTGGTATCTCACACATGTCTTTTTTTTCTATTAATGTATTTAAGACTAGCTGTTGCTCGCGACTTCGTCAGCGTGAAAATATAAAAATGTAAAAACAAAAAGCCTATTTTACTCACAGTTAAATTACCTTTCGAATGGTGAAAGAATTTTTAAAATTGGCTCAGTTGTTTTTACGTGAATCAATAATATACAAAAATATAAATCTTTCCTCTTTAAAATATTAAGTTTAGATATAGATTCATTCACTGATAACATTCATGCTAATTTAATAATCGTAAAATGTCGTAAAAATAACACAATGCAGCCATTCCAAGAATGTCGGTTGTTAAATTATTTAAATATACAGTTTTAGAAATCATTTTTCCGACTTCTTAATGACTGTGTTAATATTTAAAAAGTGGAACAGTTAAAATACGTAACCTTCGTCTGATTCATTAAAGTTCCATTAAGTGAATACTAAACTATGGCTAATAAATTTATTTATTCAATATATTCGTCACAATGAGCCCGTTAAGGAAGTAACACTCCTATATTTGATCATACAAGATTATAAGACAAATGACTAAATAAAATTTTATCACTTTTATGACGGACAAAGAAAAGTAGGCTAATGGAATTCAATTGATTTTTTTTTTATAATACAAGGTGGCAATCGAGCACGCGGCCACCTGAATCCACCGAAATGGAAAGCGACCGCTGCCCATAAACATCCGCAATTGCAGATGCATTGCCTACCCTTAATTGACGGAGGAGGAGACGCACATAAAGAGGATATTTCCCCTTCCTATGCGTCTTCTCCAACGTCAAATCCACTTTTCCTTCCCATCCTTTCCTCTTAAGAAAAGGGTGGAAAGAGAAAGGGACTAAAATTAGGCCTCCGGCACCACACTCATCAGACGAAACGCGGAATCGCTTCCACTTCACGCCTGTTTTCTGTGTGGTCGTGGTATTGCACCGGGCGAGCCGACCCATTAGTGCGAAGATGTTAAAGCGGGCTCTACCATTGTCAAATTCAATTCAAATTCAAAATGTTCACATTAATATCTCTTTATTTAATTCTAAAGTTCTTGTAAATCACTTTTATGATAGCTATCATCGTTCGATCGTATTGATTTAAGTTAACAAGGTTTTACGTGTTTTTACAAACGTATAAGCAAGTACAAACACAAAATATTACATTTCGACTAACGTATGTTCGAAAACGTAAGTTCCGAAATAATTTATTTGTTTTGATATTCATTTAAAATATGATCCATTCGTTATGACAAATAATGCGTTAAAATGCAACGACTGCGATAAATTGCAAGGGAAATAAAAACAAGTGGGTTTTTGTTTGCCAAGTGACCCGCACAACGAACGACATGGACTTCTCTGATAATATAGTGGTCGATATCTTTGCCAAAATAATTTGCAAATAACTAACAGTCCTTGAATATTGAAACAATAACTTAACCCATAATGATGACAAATTCTGTATGACTCATACGTTCGTAAAGCAATATTTATGATCTGTGTGATTTCTATAAGTTTTATTTTCAAGAATTAATTTTCGTATAAAGCGTGAGTCCTGTTAATGTTGTAATGAGCGATTTCCATATGAATTGGAGACAGCTACCGCAGCTGTTCTAAACCGGAGTTAGTTGAATGGTGACACCGTTCAACGAGTCCAATTATATACCTACGCGTATACGGACAGACGGACAGACGCGCAGGCTGACGGACAAATTGCGGCAATGGCGTTGGGCAACGAAGTGAAAGATTGACGAGCGAAGATATGAGTTATTTACGGGATCATTTCACACTACAACGCCCTCTAACGGCATACAGTTACAACTTAAGAATAAACACTGTTTAAACCATCATTAAAGTTCATACATTGGATTAACGATTTAGGAATTGATTCCCAAATAATTTGACATAGCAATCATATTTTCCTACATGGTAGTAACTTCTGTAGTATTTTGTTGCACGAAAATTTCCAGAAGTCGTTGCTCGCTGTGTGCTGTCTGATATATTTTGATTAGAGGCTGTCATCGTACAAGTAAATCAATCACAACTGAACGCAGACATGAGGTACAGTCGCGGAAATCCGCAGTGTTCGAAATATATCCCTTATTCTTTGCAGCGAGACAAATTCTGCCTATTTCTACAAATAATTAGATAGCAGTGAGTGGTGCAAATGAAGGGATAATAAATCACTAACCGACTTTTTTTCTTACAGACACATTATTAGCTGCGTTGTATTAATTTTTGTTCTGCGTCTCGTTTGAAAATGTTTAAACGATTGTAGCTTTTAAGGTGGAACACCGTTAGTTTCCCTCACTGTACATAGGGAGTGCGAAGTCAAAAAGCCCATCAATACGACTATGAGGAACGCAGTGACGGGCGTTTATTAGCAATCTCATGAATCACGCACCCTTTCATTGATATTGCGGCGCGGACACACATGAATCTCAATTCCTCAGCCGACAGCAGCCAGCGAACTTGACCTGCCCCCCCCCCCCCCTCCCTCCACATGACACCAGATCATCTGATAAAACTTACACTAATCGCAGTAGACAATTGATACCTACAGTTTTAATGCTGGTGGCATATTTCTTTGACATTGCAAAAAAAAATATTATTATCTGAGATACGTATTATAATCTGAGAATAATATAATATTAGGATACTTACTACTTAATTTATAGTCATCAATGACAAACAACTCTATTCACATGTAACATAGTGCTATATTTTAGCATTTTAATAGTGTAGATTTAATTGTGTCGAATATATAAATATATATGAAAATGATGTCTTCGTGATCATTCACACTTCCAACAGACTTCAAGTTTATTTATTATATAGTAATCTATACTAATCTATATCTATACTAATATTATAAAGAGGAAAACTTTGTATTTTTGTATTTTTGTATTTTTGTATTTTTGTATTTTTGTATTTTTGTATTTTTGTATTTTTGTATTTTTGTATTTTTGTATTTTTGTATTTTTGTATTTTTGTATTTTTGTATTTTTGTATTTTTGTATTTTTGTATTTTTGTATTTTTGTATTTTTGTATTTTTGTATTTTTGTATTTTTGTATTTTTGTATTTTTGTATTTTTGTATTTTTGTATTTTTGTATTTTTGTATTTTTGTATTTTTGTATTTTTGTATTTTTGTATTTTTGTATTTTTGTATTTTTGTATTTTTGTATTTTTGTATTTTTGTATTTTTGTATTTTTGTATTTTTGTATTTTTGTATTTTTGTATTTTTGTATTTTTGTATTTTTGTATTTTTGTATTTTTGTATTTTTGTATTTTTGTATTTTTGTATTTTTGTATTTTTGTATTTTTGTATTTTTGTATTTTTGTATTTTTGTATTTTTGTATTTTTGTATTTTTGTATTTTTGTATTTTTGTATTTTTGTATTTTTGTATTTTTGTATTTTTGTATTTTTGTATTTTTGTATTTTTGTATTTTTGTATTTTTGTATTTTTGTATTTTTGTATTTTTGTATTTTTGTATTTTTGTATTTTTGTATTTTTGTATTTTTGTATTTTTGTATTTTTGTATTTTTGTATTTTTGTATTTTTGTATTTTTGTATTTTTGTATTTTTGTATTTTTGTATTTTTGTATTTTTGTATTTTTGTATTTTTGTATTTTTGTATTTTTGTATTTTTGTATTTTTGTATTTTTGTATTTTTGTATTTTTGTATTTTTGTATTTTTGTATTTTTGTATTTTTGTATTTTTGTATTTTTGTATTTTTGTATTTTTGTATTTTTGTATTTTTGTATTTTTGTATTTTTGTATTTTTGTATTTTTGTATTTTTGTATTTTTGTATTTTTGTATTTTTGTATTTTTGTATTTTTGTATTTTTGTATTTTTGTATTTTTGTATTTTTGTATTTTTGTATTTTTGTATTTTTGTATTTTTGTATTTTTGTATTTTTGTATTTTTGTATTTTTGTATTTTTGTATTTTTGTATTTTTGTATTTTTGTATTTTTGTATTTTTGTATTTTTGTATTTTTGTATTTTTGTATTTTTGTATTTTTGTATTTTTGTATTTTTGTATTTTTGTATTTTTGTATTTTTGTATTTTTGTATTTTTGTATTTTTGTATTTTTGTATTTTTGTATTTTTGTATTTTTGTATTTTTGTATTTTTGTATTTTTGTATTTTTGTATTTTTGTATTTTTGTATTTTTGTATTTTTGTATTTTTGTATTTTTGTATTTTTGTATTTTTGTATTTTTGTATTTTTGTATTTTTGTATTTTTGTATTTTTGTATTTTTGTATTTTTGTATTTTTGTATTTTTGTATTTTTGTATTTTTGTATTTTTGTATTTTTGTATTTTTGTATTTTTGTATTTTTGTATTTTTGTATTTTTGTATTTTTGTATTTTTGTATTTTTGTATTTTTGTATTTTTGTATTTTTGTATTTTTGTATTTTTGTATTTTTGTATTTTTGTATTTTTGTATTTTTGTATTTTTGTATTTTTGTATTTTTGTATTTTTGTATTTTTGTATTTTTGTATTTTTGTATTTTTGTATTTTTGTATTTTTGTATTTTTGTATTTTTGTATTTTTGTATTTTTGTATTTTTGTATTTTTGTATTTTTGTTATCAGGAGAATTTAATGTAGAATAAAATTGTCATTAACAGTATTAAAATTGGACTAATAGTTTAGAAGATATCGCGAACACAAACAATAAGGGTAACCGAAAAATCAGCTTACAAGCTACCGGACTTAGAAATTTGGAATCTTGCATCGGTAGATTTCTGTTATTACGTAGATTACTACTAAGTTAATACTTTTGGTAATAGGTTGAAAAAAAGGGCGAACGTAATAGGTTATATTTGTAATTTCACGCGGGCGAAGTCGCGAGCAACGGCTCGTAATATATAATGATAAACTTTATTACATGCCAATTAAGTATTATAATCTAAACCAAACCTTACAATTCAAGCATACATGTTACTTATATAAAACACGCAAAAAATACATAATAATGCCGTATGTAAATATCGATGACCTTTGCGAGTGGAGTTCAAATTATTAATTAACATAATTATATTCAATTACCACCAGAAATATTACCTCCAGGTGAGTCTAATTATATTCAACGTGGCCTGTTGCTGCAGTAAAGGAAGCGAGAAAACATTGACCATGCAAGATTGACTCGAAACATACTTTATGTATTTTGCAATTTGCCTTAATCAAGTATGTTGCATTTTGCTATCAATTACAAATTTATCGTAAAGTGATTTAAAATTGAACCTGACAAACATGCATTGAGGTTAAGAACAAACTAAATGGTAGGTAAGGCATACAGGTCAGCGCGGGAAGGAAGGAGCGCGGGGGGGCGCGCTAAGTGTCCGTCAAGTTTCCATCGTCTTCGAATTACGAATTTATGCAGATTGTTTACTTGATAAGTCAACTTAATACAAATTCAAAGCGGCCAGTTTAATGTCTATAGATTAGAGTGTTTCCAACCTTCGGAGTGCAATAAAAGAAAAATAAACTTATAACGCAATAAACATCGAATGATTTTATCGCGGTTTAAAATATGATAATGCGAATACGGCCGCGTCTCAATCATAACTTAGCCACTAATGTCAGCCCGGTGACAGCGGCACCTGATTGGCCGGACACAGACAGACGTACGCACTAAATTATTTTACAATAAAAATTTTATTGCGCCCGCAAGAGATAATACTCTGCACTGACGATGAGTCGCCGGTCGCTGCGCGCTCGACATATCACCCTACGCTTACCTTTATTTCAGTGTTTACTTACATTATCACGCACCGATATACTCGACATCGATGTGGGGATGTATCGTTAATCGAGTGGTGTCTATTGTAGAACGATAAGAAGTCTATTCGAGACAGGCACACAACATTCGTCCCTTTCTCGCAGGTCCATTAGACATCGATATCCCGCGGCCGGGCGATTGATCTCAAACTTTACGAGCTTGATTAAACGGGGCATACTGGAATCGAAATATATTCATTTAACGACGGCTATTACTCCATGTAATAAAATTTTTTACTCGCCCAATGACTGTTTAATTCATATAAACGCTGCGGACAATTTTTGCCATCAGCCGCGGCCGGGTTCAGGCGCTCTGCGCGCGGCGCCCGGAGCGAATGCTATATTTTATTGCAGTGAATATTTCAATGCACCTATAAAACCAGATAGGGATTATCTAATGTATTTGCATGAATTATGTTAGTGCACTCAGAGTCATTTACCTAACCCCAATGCATAATAACTATAGGGGCCCGGGTGCACTCACATACCAATTTTTCTAAAGTATAATGATATCTTAAACATTAAAGACTTAAACATAATTATTCTCATATATCACATTGTATTTAACCTTAGTTTAAAGTAATAGTGTATTTAACATTCACTGAAGATGCGTTATTACAATTAAAACTTTTTCAAATCAAAAAGGCAACGTCCAGTAAATAGTGCTTGTTATTTTTGTATTTTATTTAAATCACATCGAGAGGGTCTAAATATTCATATCATATGAATTAAATAAAATTTGCAACTTGACAGCCTTCGCAGATACACATTATTGACAAAGTGTAAGTTATTTTCAAAAGCTTTTATTCAAATCGCCTGCCTCATTTCTGCAAATTGAGTTTCTCGACAGTCGTACCTAATCGTACATATTGATTTTTAATCTTAATAAATGTACTTCATTTAAAATAATCAGCTTAATTGATTGCGATGTCTTGTTGTAAAAATAAACCGTCGTCACAAATGACGTAGTCACATATTTTCATTACAAAACTCGTCTCGAGGGTACGTAGAGTAAGGAATTGGCAAACGTGTGGAAATCAATCGGCGGCGAACATCTGAGCGCGACTCCGCAAACAAACACGATGCAAAAAAGCGAGAACCGAACAATATGTAGAACAAAAAAACGAAGGCAAAGAACAAAATATAAATGGTGTGAGAGATGTGTGGGGAGAGGGGGGAGGGGGGGAGCTGGTCGGCGCGCTATCTTCATATCCGGAGGCCGCGCAGCGCCGACTGAACCGGCTCAGCTGAGCACGTGTTTACGTAACATGAGATTTGATGATCCACTCAGATCCGACTCAATCATCGGTACTGTCTTGTAGACAACTCAATAATCTATTAATTAACACTTGTTAAATTATTTAATTTTAAATATACGAGTATAACACGTTGGGTGTAAAACTAGTTTTCATTACTAAAAATAGAGCAGATCTATTTATACGTAGATATTCATAGATAACACGATATTCTTAATCTTAGAATAAATCTCTGTCCACAATACAAAAGTTAAATTTAATCGGTTATTAATAAGCGCACCAACATATGAGGTGGGAAAACGTTGACCGTTGTCATCTAAGGGTCTTGCCGGGGAAACGGCAGGGGGGTTGCAGAGTATATCTCTAGAGAAAAAAGTGTACGGAGCGAAAGAGAGTTTAATGAAAGCGACGCCGGTGGCTTCTGAATTTTCTTGAATGCGTCGCCGCCCGCCTACATCCCGCACCCAGCACTGCACCCGCTGCCAATATTAGGAATTTTTATTTGCTATTGAACAAACTCCATACTTCAGCATTGTACGTTCACTGTTTATGAAGTCTTTTCATATAACTAGATAAATAAATAATAGAAACTTATAGTGTTTGAATAGACTTTACTTGGGCTTGGTATCCGCGAATCTCAGTCAACGCCAATAAATCCTTCTTATCAAATCGAGCCAAATGAATATAACGCGGTTGATTACCGCTTACTGCGGAGATCGTGACTTCATTTGAATTTAGTCAGTTAACGACAAAGCGCAAATATCAATTGTGTTTACCTTTAAAAAGCATTTAATTAACACAATAAACAACGGCAATAAATAAGCTAGATACCATTCTGTTAATCGGAGTAAAAAGTAGTAATATTTGATAAAGCTTTGACAATTTCCAAATTTGATAGGAATCATAGAAATGTTCCATTTGACCTGCGTCTGGCCGAATCGTCTGCTATCGAAATATATGAAATAGCATTTGAAATCTGTCGTTATCAGTTGTGATAACATCGGCGGTACCTGCCGGCTGCTGCAGTTGCTGACGTCACGTCGCCGCGCTCGCCCCCTATTGCCGCATCTACTCACTACATGTAAATGACAGATTCTGATAAAAATATCCATCTCTAAATAATCAATTAAACGGCTGAACCAATATTCCCCTATACAATTAAAATAACCTCAAACTTAGTGCAAGCAACGAGTCTATCGCTTAACTTCGAGAACCACTTGGTGTAAAAACAATCAATTGCCTTAGAATAAAGGAAGTCGTTCTTATCTGATCAAAGTTGTCACTTTTAAAAGTAAATAAACACGTCGTTTCGTGTCGTATTTCTATAAAATATCTTTAATTAATGATCACTTTAAATGTGTAAAAAGTAACCCTTGCGTGACACGAACTGCAATTATTCAAATGTGTTAAATATCAATAGAATAAGGCGATACTGTCCACTAATTGCGAACGCCAATAAATATTTCATAAACAAGCCGAAATACGATAAGCGGGCAGGTCGACTTCCGAGCGAGTGATAAAGAATCGATAGTCAATTAAACTCGATTAAATGAAGTAGACACGAATCGATTGGGAATTTCTGCGCATCGATTACTGTGCGCTCCCGACATCTCTGTGCGGGCTTGGAGTGTTGCTTTGTGCGGGGGAGGGGCCAGGGGGCGAACGCGCAAGGGGCACAAACGCGCCGGCCTGCGTGGGCGCGTGCAATTTGCATAGCTTCATTAGGGCTGAGCCGCACAGACGCTATCAAGGCGCGTTATCGCTCCCCTGAATTGCATCTTAGTGCTTCGTATTTATATATTTATTTTTTGTCCCTTTTCAACCTTTTTAAAAATCAACAGCTGTTAATTAAAGCGCGCGTGAGGTCCCGCACCTCGATTATAATTGCGCTCAGATACTGTATTGGTCGCGACGTTTTTTAATGAAGTCGATTGCGCCGCAGTTAGGGATCATTAAGCGTAACAACTCGACGGACGAGTGTTGAATTTGTAACATTATAATCTGTAACATTGATGAACAATTTAGAATGCTACCTAAACAAATATCTATAACTAGATTTCGCCCGCGACTCCGTCCGCGTGGATTTAAAAAAAAACAAAAGTAAGTATCCTATATGTTCTTCCAGACTATCCTCTACATCTATGCCAAATTTCATCCAGATCTGTTCAACCGTTTAGGCTACAAACTCTAACAACATCCATCCATCCATCTAAACTTCCGCATTTATAATATTAGTAAGATTAACTAGTATTCACACTCTAGTTCAAGGTAAGAAAGTATTTATAAAATGTAAGCCATGTCAATGACTTGCCTATTGCCTACGTCAAATGTCGTCAGTTTACCGAGCGGCGAGTGTACAGTGGTCGACACAAACAATTATGTAATGATAAAAATATAATTAAGTTAATGCTCGGTGCTTATGTTAAAGGTTACGCGAATGGTTGTTGCGCACGCGACGACCGGCAGTAACCGCCATCTATTGATTAGCTAAGTAAAACTATAATAGATACATGCGAGATATCGTAACATAAATATTATATTGTTTATTCAACAAAACTAAGTAGACATCTGCGGATTGGTTTAATAACTTTTAAATATTATTCGAATGTTTATAGTACAAGAAAATTGTTTTCGTTACTTCCTACAAACTGCTGAAGCATGTTTCACGCCACTTACACAAGAAAACAAATCTAAAATTATAATTAAAACTGCACTGACAAACTACATTTGTTTCGTGTTACAACTACTTGATTCAAACATTAGCTTGTCGGTTTATATGACGAAAAAAAAACAATCGATGTTGGTAACTATTTTATATTTAGCGACTACTAGCGCCATCTATTATCATAAAAGTACAATGTCAATATTAGTAAGTCGCGTCGTTGATACTATATCAAATAATGCGTCCTATGCTTGAATAATTTATTTTAGAAATAAATATATTAAGAATGATTGAAAAAGGTCACTTGAGTGATAATCGGTCCGGACTTGGATAATGAGATCGTGCCACGACAATGCGGACAAAGCGGACAATATTAGATCTGCCTACACCCGGACGACGATTAACGTTCTCTTTGTGATCTTTGATTGCCGCCGCCAAGACGGGAGCGATTCCTTTTGAGCCAGCTCTATTGAAATTCCCAAACCACTCTCGTCAATTTATTATTGGTCAAATAAACGTTTGAAAAGTATTGATATTTACTCCTGACATTTTCTTTTAATTATTAATTATAAAATAAGCCAAGCACATTTTGTATAATTGTACAGAAACGGTTACAATTGCGAATTTAAATATTGACAAATCAATAGTTCTAAATCTGGGCTGAACGAGAGAGGCTGCATATTAATTGGGACAAACAGATTGACAGGTTATATTTGCGAGACGAGAACGAGATGCCTCAGTCTGTCCGGGCTCCGGCGACAGACAGACATACACTGTTCGTACTTGGATGCCAATCGTGCTACATTGCTTACATAAATTGATTTCAACCGATTGTAGGAATTGTTGTGAATTGTACGAACTATGGAATTATTTCTGTGACATTATTAAGGTGAATCACTTGCTAATCTGTCACATCGATCGCTTTAATATAATGGTGATGCAATAACAGTCCGCGCCTCTGCGTCATGTCGCTGGACAACTAAACCTTCATTCGACCTCACCACCCACGCAGGACGTTAAGTTGGGGACATAATCTAGAATCTCTACGGTAATAGAGACAAGAAGCCATCCGTCCTCATTAAATTACAACCGTTGAATACTGGCATCCACAATAACGACATTAATAATCAAAATATCAATAAAATCCTCAACAGGCAAAGCTTGTCACAGCGTATATCATCTGAGTGAATTACAAAAATGACATGTGACATGACACGAAGCAGGAAATACCGCGATGCTAATTCGCGACGATAAATCAGCTTAGATTTAGCGTCGCATCAAAAGGCAAGCCACATAAAGCTGACGAGAAGCCGACTGGCGACGGCGACTGCGACCCGCGCGCGAACTTTACGATTACCCAGAACCCACTGACGGACGAAACACTGTCACATAAATCAATTTAATCTCCTCACCAAAGACAATCGGTTCTGCTATTACTCATATCCAAAGAGCCAACTATCAATCGATTTACATATCTATCGTTAACTACACTCGGTTGCTTTTCAAATGAAGCCAAACGGTCCGTTACGTCGAAGACGCGAGAGTTGAGCGCACGCATGAATCAAAAGACGACGTCGTTTCTCGATTCCCGTCTCTGAATTAATGTCTAATACGGTACTGCGACCGTGTAATTGTTGACTTTTATACGGGACGGTTAGCGCTGGCGGTAAATCAAAGGACGCAACGATACAAATAGCCAGAAACGCCGCGCCCTCAGCCTGCGCCTCACTGCGGTACATTGTCGCAACTCGCAATTCTAACATTTTATAAAGTTCAAGTATTCTGCGTGATAAGGAAGTAACCATGATATGCTCTAACCATCGTATCGAGGCTTGAGACATTGATTAATGTTTATACGGATTTAATATTACTATTATAAATAATATTGCAGACCTCATCGTAATTCTTATTTAAAAACAAACAACTAAAGCCAATATAGTACATTCCTAACTTTAACAATATTGCATTGTATTAGATAACTAAAGATACACAGTCTAAAATGTCAATTTTAATTAAGATAAGATCAGAAGACAAGAGATTAATTCTTCAAGTATTCTTAGCTCAAAGACAATCTCACAGCGAATGCATTAGACTTAGCCTACGACAGGCAACAAGCTACAAGCTAGGCTGCAGGCTACAAGCGAGGCTGTCGTTTGAGGGACAAACCTCTTCAATAATTCAGCAGCGCTGTTCGCCGTCACTCGGTGCTATTATAGAATTAGCTGAGCGTCGGGCAGCGCTTATGTCCTGCGTCTTAAGTGATGGACGCTTTAGTATTTAGCAGACAGATACTATACTATTCTAATCTATTTACCGATATGATATTGTTATTAAATTTTAACTAACAGTTCAAAGCATCTTATGAATTTATAGATCTCATCAGGAAACTTCTAGTAATGAATTCTTTTGAATCACACCTTACTTTTGATTTGATTATTGATGATATGTTAGGATTAGTGCTTTATGTTGGCTATTAACTTATATATTTTACGATAACTTGATGTAAACTACAAGTGATTAAGGCTACAATGCTGGACAATTCTGAGATCCACAGTGAAACATTAGCATTGTATTGTTGGATCGACTCGGAGATGAGACGTGTATGGACATGTGGCATGAATACTTGAACGGCCGCTAGATGTCGCACAAGTCGCGTAGCAATTAGCCTCAGCCACGACTCTGACAGCGCTATTACACACGTCTGCAGGACTTACCTCCATTAACTGGCGATTTAATTGACAATAGACGAAGTGCAAATTTTACATTCAACAATTAACGTTTATAAACCATTTTAAAAATACCCAAAAGGTGCGATATCTTTTTTGGTGAGATAAGCTACTATTTTATGTTTGATTATAATATATATAATGTTCTGATTTTGTAAGAAATAAGAAGTTATTTTTACTATTAGCTGTATGGAAATAGTTAAATGTAGTTTTTCGTTTTTCAACACAATCTGTCTCGGCCGAATAGAACGAGCGCGTCTCTCGTCGCGCGAAGACGCGGCAAATATTTATAGTGTTCTAGGAAACCTTAGCGGACCTGGAAATAGCAGCACGCATCATCATTAGTGGTAAATGTCGAATGTCCGTCTGTTCACAACTTACACTAACACCTAGTATCAACACGTGTAATCATAACTACAGTTAAACAAAAACAAATATTTTTGAGAGAACTTACGTTTTACACCGGTCTATATCATCTTCACTTTCACAGCATCCAGATCTGGAAGAAATAAAAAATAACATAAGTAATAGATACATTTTGTATCTATAAGGGCCTGTCCAACCACTGGCTGATAGAGGCTCAGATAGCTTAAAAATGATGTCACTGTCAGGTAAGGTAACTAAACCCGATATTTCCATCACATATTTTACACGTTGGATTGTTATCAGACAATTTACAATTTGGTGGCACAAGCCCTAAGTCTTACTAACTAATATTATAAATGCGAAAGTTTAAATGGATGTTTGTTAGAAGGTATCTCAGGAACTGCTCGACGGATCTTGATGAAATTTGTCACAGATGTAAAACGAAGTGTGGAAGAACACATAGAACTTTATGGTTATTCCGCACGAACGAAGTCGCGGGAGACATCTAGTATATTAATTTGACATCATCTTTGAGAAATCAGAAGCCCATTTTTATCCAATCATAGTGTTGCTTATCCTATTAACAAATATTTAGAAAACTTTTATGTTTATTATCAAACCAAATATAGATAAAAAAACAATAAAACCCGAGCATTAACGGTGCTATCGGACATTTAGGGGATAAATCGGTCGTAAAATTTTTAGAAGCAACAAACACGTTGCATTTATTTGTGACTTCGCTAAAGAATTTAAAATAAATCTTTGTTTTAAAGTTATTACAAAGTCGTAAAAATTAATTTAATCAATGATGAACGTATTAAAAATACTAAGGTTATCGATAATCTTTAGGTCGTAAACTGATCGAACAAATAGACAAAACAAAATTTAAATATAATTATGCATCTCAGAACATTTCAATAAATAAACTGATGCCTTGGTGAGGATGTGTTTCTCTTGAAGTATCAAGAAATAACTAAAACATTTCAAATTAATTAAATGCGACCCCATATGGGTTTATGAATGATTCATCGTAAACGAGAAAGTTCAAGATCCTTATAAAACAAATAAAGTTGCTGAGACAACAATAAAGCTGTCGTTTACAGTTAGCGTTAATTTGGCTCACGCGAATTTTGACAATTATTATCCTAATAGTGGACATCCCGCGGCCGTGGCCATGGCCACTAGCTTTGGAAATCTAGACATCAACTTTACCTATATACGGCCGACTACCGAATCTAAAACACTTCGTAAATGCTGCTTACAATATGACGTCAACATCTAAGACGCTGTTCCATGTTTAAATGTCGTTTCAGCATTTGTAACAGAAACAATTTTTATGAAAATTCTTCTTATTAAAATCTAGAAGGTCTTAGTTATGGTACCTCTAAGTCCATCTTTATAAAGATACGATAGTTAAAACGCCGAGACCGAACTGCACCGAAAATTAAATTCGAGAATGTCTGTAAAAATAATAATGTATTTAATAACATAATCCCGGTCGATTTGTTTCGCCAGTGCACCACAGCTCCCCTCCCCTTCCTCCAGCAGTTATCGGCGACTGTCACGCAACACCACCATAAATCTTCTTGCAAACAACTCGTAAATACCTCCCTTCAACCTTAGCCCGGCTTCAGGTACACTAACTTCCTAGTCATTAAAAACTTTTACCAGATTCAACTTTTTTAATATCAGATTATGTTCATTAAAGAAATCCCAGCTGGCAATCAAGGAATACAAGTTTTTTGAAACCGAGTTTCGTCAGACTTTGTTAATTGTGTTTGTGCTAACAAAATGCGGTATTCAATGAATGTTTAACAGAAAAACAGGAGCTAAATAGTCTACTTCAAGTCCAATTTCAACCTGTATTCTATGTCAAAAGATTATAGAAACAAGCCTCAGACATGTCTGTCATAAAAATACAGCAGTCAGCAGTCAGCAGTCCAATAAGCAATAACTCATACATACAAAACATGTCACTAATTAAAGTTAAGTTCATTCTGCATTGGAACTGCACATTTAATTAATTCCTGGCGAAGCGCCGGGCGCCGGGAGCTCCTCGTAAAACCGCCATAAAACCTTCCGCGATTCGATTCCCGAGTCTCCGCACTACACTGATTGTGAACTTCAATCTGTAGTAAATCATGTCTAGTTTTACCTACCATTATCAGATCAGTCGATGAAATAGAACTTTGTTTCGTGTCAAAATTAAACGTTCAACCTTATGACAGCAAAAATAAACTCTGTATCGATTATTTGATAAAGTGGTAGCTTCTGGATTGTGAAGTCGTGGCTTTAAATCAACCACAATTTATGCATCTTTTGCTCGCGAATTAAAGAAATAAATTAAGTAGCTTATGTGTTCTTCCAGACTATGCTCTACATCTATGCCCAATTTCATCGAGATCTGTTCAGAAGTTTAGGCAACAAACTCTAATAAACATCCATCGAAACTTTCACATTTTCAGCATTAGTAAGATTTAAATAAGCGTCTAACAAAGTTACTCTATTGTTGATGAACTGTGGATGGTGTTTACTCTATACAGTTCTTTACCTCTTCATCTCATTAAAATTATAAAACGTTACCCAGATCAGTTAAGATATGTATATTTCTTAAAACTTTTCCGAGTAACGAGAAAGCAATTTATGTTTATCGTCAAATAAGATCAGAACCGCGGAGTCGCAGACGATTCTGAATTATCACACAAAAAGGCAAATCTATCGAAACTAGAAAGCACCGTTTTGTTCCGTTCTATTAAATTATGATAGAGACGGTCGCGACTTCACCATTTTAATACAACTGGATCTTTAAAGTCTAAGAATCTTCTATTAAATAATTATTGAAGTAAGATCGTGCTTTTTAATTATGAACGACGTATAGGACATTCCAAAGTTGCTAGTATTCTTAAATCTTAATGAAAATAACATTTTTATTTATATGTTATGTCCGTTGTGTTAACTATGGTCGGTCGCGGTGGCGTGGCACATCCCTACAGTCTCCTAAAAGTCGTGAAACGAACGAGCGAGGCGGACAAAAGATAAATTTGTTGTATCTATCGTATCGATTATGATGCGATAGAGATTTCTTCGCGGTTAACAAAGCGTTTTCGTATCAAATCACACAATTAGAAGTGATCGGAGCTGCGCTGTCGGCCGCTTTGTCGGCGCGCTGTCATTGCATTAGGTGTGTTCAGCTACGGGCCGCGGTATTCCTACCTGTACATTAAATTAAACACATGACCATGTCTAATCTCTTATACTAATAAAGTCTGATTGACTAAAGTGCTATGTATAGTTAATAAAAATGAATAACACCCTCGTAAAATAATAAAGAAAAACAAAATAAATGAGTAAATAACATCTAGATAAAGAGGATTTTTCTTAATTATTAATTTGATTTTTTTTGTTTTAGTTTCTCGTTAAAATTTGATGGTGCCAAAAGGAATAGAGCTGTTTTGTTTGGCAACGCAGGGCATGGACAAGCGCTGTCGACTCAAAGGAATTACAATGATCGACGGCGGAGCGTGACCGGCACTTTGGTGGCGGGACACCGTGATAGCGGGACCACGTGATGCCGCGTGATAACGTGACACTTGTACTTAATTAACTCGTCATACATAAACATTGCACTTATGGCCTTGAAGACTCAATGAAAAATCAATACCCATGTACTGACATATTCAATTTCCAAGAATTTTAAAAACATTATACTTTATTAGAAGTAATCTATACTAATTTTATGAAGAGGAAACAATTGTATTTCTGGATATTGGATTTTTTTATCTATTGAAATACCTCAAAAACTAGTGGACCGACGTCAAATATTCTTGCAACGTTAAAAAGCTACGTTATTACTGAATAACATAGGCTGGGGTTTTACTATTTTTTTAATTTCACGCGCGCGATGTCGCGAGCTACAGCTAGTATGTAATACAACTATTCTCAAATTAACCAATCTCTTTAACATCTGAAGTACAACCTAATTACGAAAGGTTAAATTAAAACGTACATATTTTACGTTAATACAAAACTATACTATTCATAGATACTAGAAAGATAAACATCGTAAGCTTTAGGTTTGAAATTAACGATACTCTCTAAAAACGTAATTATCATTAAACAGAGATTAAACTCTTTTATGAGATCAACTCAGTCTAAGCCTTATCATTGGATCAATGTTTTAAATCGTCTGTTTCATTAAGCTTTCAAATAATCTTCAAATGAAACAGCAATTAAAAAAGAATAGCCGATAGTCCGACATGTCTGCAATGATAGCTCATTGACAGTGTCTAATTCATATTATTCATTTATTACAATAGTTTATTTTGTTATAATTAAAACTGTTGTGCAACGCGGCCCCTACAATGATTTGTTGTTGCACACAATGAAGTTTTTATTGATAACTTACATACTTTTCTTTACAATACACTCTTAAATTCTTCAATAATAATCGTAATTTTCATACTGATTGCTTCAATATTTGACATTTTATTCGTAGAATGTATGCATAAGTACTTAAACTAACAATTCGTCTAAGCGGTCGAAACTCGATCGTAAAACAAACAGATCTGTCGAGAACAAATAGTAACTCGAGCCGTCAAAGCACGTCTTCACCAAACCGCACCGTCATTATTATTGTGTAGTACGACAAACTTCCCTGGCCCGTTGGCAGACGCAGTTATCGAGATTACTTCGATAAATATGTAAAGCCTACTTAGGCATAGGAATATGATATGACCGCTACAATTTGCCATCTTCTATAAATTTTGAACAATCACAAAATAGCTCTTATTGGCTATTACAATTTGTTTTCGTTTATGAGCACCGGGTCATATAATTTTGTCGGAGTGTTAGAAACGTCAGCTGATTGCCTCGAATTTGCTTTCGCAGTCAAGTCGTCGATCTCTACAATGTTTGTCCTAATCGCTTGTTGAACATCAAGCGCTTTGCCAATAGCTGTTACGTCAAACACCAGTCATTCTGGTAATAAAGTCAAGTTAATTATTTTGTTGTTTATTCGCTAGCAATTGTTTGTAATCAATCACCTTTTTGTTGAGGAATTTCATATTATTTCATATATTTATATGAACTTAGGTAATTACAATACTTCTGGCTAGAGATCGCTGTATGAGTAGCCGGCAAGCTTCTTTCCCAAATAATTGCGAAATGAAACAAAAAATTGTCAACAAAATATTTTCTTTATTTTACAATATTCAATCATAATTGGCAAGTATAACTTGTTTAAAAATATAGAGTACGATCGTTATAACAATGTATTATGAAGGTAGAACTCAGTAGTTGTGTAAAGTATCGCAGACAAACACTTGTTCGTAGCGCGTGTGGAGAGCGGCGAGGGCCGTGACTTGCGGAAACTGCGCGCCCTGTTGAACGCCACGGTGACCACGTAACGCGCGGGACAGGATGCTATCACATTAAACTTTTTGTATAATATGCATGGAAAAGTTAAAAAAAGTAATATGTTTTTTATGACGCACAACTCAAAACATATTGCAAATAGATTATGTAATCATTGGAAGTTGTTAAGACTTTACATTTCGCTTTGTCTTTTAACGATCAGCTACAGAACCTTTGCAAATAATTACAATTGTCAGATTTTGCATGAGTTTTGATAGACTAATAATATCGTGCTTTAGTAATTTATTTAATATTCGTGAATTTGTGAGAAACACAGAAATTGTCGATGTCCCAAATTATGTATCAGAAATGATGGTTACAGTAAAAACATCGAGCCGGCTAAGTGACGATGATCATCAAAAAGGGATGAAGTGCGATTTTATTAACAGCTTTCATCAATGTACAAAAAACAGCGCTGAATGCGTATAACAAATGATGTTGTTTGCAGCAGAAAGCCCGGCGTTGGGAAAATGGGCCCCGTGATGTATCACCGGGAGGATCCATTCTGTTCGCACTTACACACCTATTGACTAGTGACGCTTTGACGCGAAGTGACGACGCCTTTTTGCTTTCACGGTATTTTTTCTAAATCTGCCACAGATGTTACAATCATAATTGTTATTAAATTCCTTTTGTGTATAATCGTCTATATGCAATTTAAAAATAGATTGAATTGTATACTTTAAATATAGTGCAAAAATCTAATTTATTATGTAGCGTCATTCAAATAACTCGACGATAATATGGAGGTATATTTTATGAAGCTGAAAAGCTTTGTTTTCTAAAAGAAAATTGCTTTCAGTTGCAAGTACTCAAGAGATATTTTAACAAACTTCCAAAATCAACATAGCAAAATAGCAATACCAAAAAAGTATGGTTTTGCAGTTTGTTTTTAAATGTAATTTCTTCAGTTATAACTATTTTGAAGAATAATAACCATTTAAAGGAGGTATGGCATAGTTGTAAAAATCCAGGTGTAAGTCGTTGTTGCGGGCCCAGCGGCATTGGCGCACGGAATGTGCTGACTCACCACCAGCCAGCCGCGCGCCCTTCCGAACAGACGAAGAATAGATTAGTCACAAGTACGACGATTAGCTGAAGAGGAACAACCCCTGCAATTATTTGTCTACTCCATTAATACAATATTATTTATTAAGTTGATAATACAATCTATTTTATCTATGTCAATGTTCACACTCAAATTTTAATTAACTTGTATAATTTAACACTAAAACTTTTTCAGCAATATTTTACGAGACTGTTCCAATTAAACATCATCATGAAAAAAAAGAATATTGAACTTATACAAGGTTATAAAGATAATTAACAAAATCAATAATTTAATATAATATTTAAGTAACAAACTAATAATAAATATATTTTCATGACTGGGCGTTGCCAAGGGAGACTAAGAACGGAAACAGCGACCTTGAGAACCAAAGAAATTACTGCGAGTAAGACCATATTGTTGTTAGCTGCACTCCCTAGACTTTGGCTTATGTTATATGACTAATAATTTAATCTTAAAAGTTACATAAAAATTAGTAATCAAAAATCATGACAAAAATGTTCCAAAACAACTTAAAGCACCTAATCAAAACTGCTCAGATCTCTTAGGTACTCCAGGCACTTGCATATGTGTTTATTGTTGTCATCGACACACCAATCAAACCACAACGAGCATAATTCGAGATTCCATTCCATTAAAAATGTAAGAAAGCGGTCGATATGCCGGACGATTAAGTTTCCTTCGTCGTTCCGTCGTCGCGATGTGATGGCTCTTATAAAATTTTAATGACGTCTCGTCCTCTTTAAATCGTAAAATGTAAATTTCACGAGCGATGCTATTGTCAGATTGCGAACGTACGGACTGAACGTCAAATATTCATAACGATTTTAAGACGTGTGTTCACGCCTGTGACTCGAATGAGACAGACAGACTTTGTACAATCAATTGCTAAAAGTTGTTTTGTATTGAAAATAGAATTCAATCGCTTCTTATTTTGATGTAATAGATCCACCAAGGCTAATAGATTAATGAAGCATTAGTTTTAAGAGTGCCTGAAGGCACGCATAGTTCGTAACACGCGATACAAGCTTATATCAAATATTGTGTTATGTGTGACTGGTATATAAAATCTTTCACAATGAAGAAGACTTCTAGCAGAATTACTACATAAATGTTTTATCTCAATAAAATCTGAGAAGTAACTTGTAAGCAGTACTTTATGTATGAAGTACCGTTAAACATTGGTTTCGCACGCCTTCACACATCAATTCGCTAAAGAATTAACACACTTCAAGTTGAGATAATTACAGTATTAATATAGCAGTCGCTTCATAAATCAATGATTTTATTTAACTTCTATTTTAATATGATTTAAGAATGTTAGCTCAATTTAATATAGACAATGTGTGGTAATGACTTTGGCCTTTTTTGGTTGAAAATTTCACTGTAGTTTTCTCATTTCATTGTTTAGTAGAGTTTAACATTACAATATCGGGCATGTTAATGTATCTAAGCAGTAAATTAGCTTTGTTAACATCGGCGGCCGCGGATTTTCCGCAAAATTAGCAGCGCGGTAGCTGCGGGCTGCGGCAGGGGGGGGGGCGTCTGATTGACGTGCAGATATTGTTTTGTAAAACGCCGACAGGAACAGATTTGTCCCTACCATTGGTAAAAACTGACCACATAACTCGATTTGAAAAATGTTTGTACAATGTCGCCTTTTCCATGATATTTTTTTTAAACTACTGACCTGTTATTTAGATAAATTTTGGTGAATGGGTGTTTTAGATGAGCTTACAAATAAGACTAATTATAATAGTATGCAATAATATACTCGGAAAACTTGCATGTAACTACTACTTTAGATTAAGCGGTATGTTATATTGTACAAAGTTATCATTACTTCAAGTTCAATACCTAATAACATTACTCTTTCGATCATAAAAAAACTATGCTAAAAATCAATCAAATACGCTACGTAAAAGCTACCTCGATTCAACATACATCGAGTAATATTACAGTGGTAGGGGCCGCGTAGTTGATTCGCGGCGCTTCGCTGCTGAATTTCGGGCGTCCATCGAAAATAGTTAATTTGGCTGTCGGTGCCGGCGTGGCAGCGGCGGACGTCGCGGCTGGCTTGACGCCGACAGCAACTCAATCCGCGCCCGCAGCGTCCATCAGATGTCGCTATTGTTGGTCAACACGACAACATTTATTGTAAACATGTTTATTCACTATACTATACTTAAACACAATATATTACAGTACTCATCTATACTATTATAATAAAGCGTAAACACACACTTCTTTGTTGCCTAAGATGTCAGCAATTACAGCATATTTTTGAATAATTCTTTTTTTAATAAAAAACGCTACACTTAGTCATGCTTTAAGCTATATATTTTCACGCCATTAAACTTAGGGGGTAAACATTTTGGATAAAAACCCTAATGTTGGAAAGAGACCTTAAGTTGCTGCCAACATCAAGAAAGAAAGATTGCTAAGGATTGTCATGTCATGTCATGTCATTTTACATTTGCTATTGATAATTTGACAAATGTAAACAACGAAATAAAATTTTCTTAATTTCATGCGGATGAAGCCGCACGGGAACAGCTAGTACTCTGATAATTGTGATTGATAGCGGCCCCGTCCTTGACTTGTACTTCGAGATTTATGTTCATTGTTTCACGTTGAAATAAGCGTTTCCATGCGTGGATTCGAATAGACTACTTGTTAAGATTAGGCATGTTAACACTGTTAGGACAGATGCAGCGCTTTACATAGTAACAATTCAAAGGTCCCCATTGAAATTCACACTATAGTCAGTCCGGTGCACGCGGCGCGGCGACGCGAGGCGTACGATTTGCATGCCGGCAAAGGTCAACGCTGCAATTATTTCCCATGTCGATACGCCATAAAACAACCGACGAACGACCTTTTATACCTTACGACTTAGCAACGATTATTTTTAACATTCATGTTATTAGTAACGAATAATGTTATTTAAATGTCTAAGATTGTATAATATAATACAATGACGGTTGTACCGTTTAAATGAATTTGTTTGTTTTTAGAATAATTATTCTATGTGAAGTGAAGTGAAAAAAAATACAAAAATAGCCTATTAACATCTTTAAAACAGAATAACTTGAATAGACGTACATTTTAATCGTATTTATATTAAAATATTCCTGACGTGTCGTAGTCGTGTCGTGAGATGTTAAAGGTCTCTCAGTCGAACGTGCTAATAAAATAGGAACATATCAATCACCTCTATAAGGAACATTCAACCGATACATAATAATTACATGGAGTTTCACGCGCGGCTGTAAAAATGTCGGCGCTGGATATTTACGAAGGAACAATGCCGACGTCGAAATGGCGTTTCAATATTTAAATAAGTTATTATTGTTTTGAAAGGCAACATTTGTGAGCTGCCAAGTTTATAGTGAGTACTCGTTAAAACGTGCGCCGCGTGAACTGTGCCCGGTGCAAGTGAAAAAAACGTTTTCACGACTTTAATGTCCTTTTATAGTAGTTAGGACTAATTTATACGAGTATACGAAATGTTGCAGGGATCCAGACAAGTCAAAATGCATTTTTAAATATTCAAACGTTTGTCTTTTAACAACTAGATGTCACTACAAATATAAATCCTTCAAGAGGTGGTTGATAGTAGAGACAATCTTACTAATATTATAAATGCGAAAGTTTAGATGGACGGATGTTTGTTAGAGTATATAGCCTCAACGACTGAAGGGATCCCGATTAAATTTATCATATAATAGATGTAGAGGATAGTCTGGAAGAACACATAGGCTACTTGCTTTTGTTTTTTTTTCGCGCGGACGTAGTCGCGGGCGAAAGCTAGTTATAAATAATTTCTTGACTATCAGAGACAAACAAACGAAGCTGAAAAGTCCATAATTAGTAATCTGTCTGTCTGTTGCGCGGACAGTTTTTATACAGACTGATCTCAATCAATCGGCATCACGGCCGCGTCGCGTATTGATTGACAGACGGACAGACGGCGCGTCTGATTCAATATAATTACGATGCATATAAAACATGCCATTGTCTTCACATTCATTTAAACTGAACTCTATTATAATACTCAAAAGTATCAATTTAGCATGATCTATTCGAAGACATTTTTGCATATTGTTGCTAAATAATTTTTATCACATTAAAATCGATTTAAATCAACACATTAGTCAAGTAGGACTTCTCGTCGCAACTTCTACAGCCTAGTTTATAGAACAAGGATAACATAAATGTAAATGTAAATGTGTTGATTCATAAATGTAATTGACTTTCAAGTCAATGACTTTTTAATTAAAGACACTTATTATTTATGTTCATAGCCATTTAATAACCTGAAAAGATTAAAATATCTATTAATGCACGTAAAAACGTAAGATGAAAACAGGCGGGACCAGACTTCAAAATATACTTACTGAAGAATGTATCTTCGGCCATACAGTTTGTTAGTTTTAATTTGACCATCAAATGCTTGTAACAATGATAATCTTGATCAATTAAAAATCAATTTTATCTGCCATAATTAGCAAAGTATAGCTAAAAGAGAGTACGAAACAATAACTAATTAACTTCGACAACAGATGAACAAAAACCCATATTAATTTACACACATACAGACCAGTCCGGCTGATTGATACGATGAATGATTGACAGCTGACAGACGAAGCTGTCGCACGCCGTAATGAGCAAATAGGTCGATATTCACGAACACGACGCCAGCACATGTAAATCGCTGTTTTTGTGCAGAATTATATAAAGTTATATCTTGATCAACTAATTAATGTAAAAACTATTGTGTTAATGAAGGTTATTATTCTGTACAGCAGATTTACATGAACAATTAATGCATTTCGTATCTATTTAAAGGGCTCTATAACTTTTAAGGGGACTATAAACTTTTATATGATAAACTAGCTTTCGCCCGCGACTCCATACGCGTGGAAAAAAAACACAAGTGAGTAGCCTAAGTGTATTTCCAGACTATCCTCTACATCTATACTAAAATTTTATCGAAATCTGTTCAGCCGTTTTGGCTACAAACTCTGACATACATCCATCCATATAAACTTTTGCAATTATAATATTAGTATGAATAGTATGATAACTTGGTCTAGCAATCAGCAATGCATCTAAGTGCATATTAAAGTAACAAATAATTCAGACAAAACACTCTGATGCTTTTTATTCTAAAAAGCAACAAAGTTCATCGTTATAAGAACTTTAAAAATTTCCATTTGATGTCACCAGGTGTCGCTGTGGGCGTGCAGGTGCAGAATGTGTCACCTGATCACGATCCTTGCGTTTGATTTATACTTGATAGGGAAGCGCGTGCCGCTTTTACAAAACTGTTTTAAAAACATCTGACAATATTTACTTCTTGATGCTAACAAATAGATTAAAAGACACGTTTTATTAATTCAAATAATTATATCTATAGTTTTAGTTCTCAATTACATATCTATTCAAAGCTCCGTCAACGATACTTACGAGTATCTACGTCATACCGATACCGATCTCAAAATATCTGTATCGATCTGATACTTATGAAGTTAAACTTTAAAGTAAATGTCACATAGATGTTATCCATTTAACGATTTATAAGCAAATATAGCTATTTTAATGAGTATAATACAATTTATGGAAGCAGTAATTTCATGATCTGTCTACCCAAATGAAACGCTGGTGTGAGTGCAAATTTTATTATTAAATGCATTTTTTCTAATCTTCTTTTTTCTCTGATAAACTAAAATTAAGATCCAGTACAACGGAGTGTAAAAAATCAAATATAGTGTGATAAACTGGTTTTGATACTTGCAATTTATTATAATATTTTCTAGTAAATCTCTCAACAAATGTTCGTTACGTAATAAACGATCATGTTTTATGTTATTTACATTATACTTAGCTGTAACAGGTTTGATACTTTAATAAACAAATAATGGTTTGAAACGAGTTGTTATGTCAGCTATTATTTTTTGATTGACAGTGGCTATGAAATTGTGTTTTCTTTGAAATCTCTCAATACCAATGTGTGTGTTGTTGTGAAGTGCCAATTACTCAATGGTTAAAGGTACAGGTAGCTATATAAGTTCGTGGGTTCAAGTCCGTTTGAAAACTTATTACGTCATAAACCCAATACCAATGACTCAATTGTACAATATGAAATGGGTTCCCATCAAACATCCTCGGGCAGGCTTCAATCGACTAGGCACCAGATAACGCACTCGCGGCATCTTTACAACTCATTAGACGTGTCGATTCCCCCCTCGCCCCGCTCCAGCACCGCGCCCCCCTCGCCCTGCCGCACCCGTTTGTAATTAACTGAGGGCCATAAATTGACCGTAACTGTCATATCATATTGATTTAGTCCCGTGAGTGCGCCGGGTGGCGGGCGGAGCGGGCGCGCGCCTTCCGCACTTTTGAACAACTTGCTGCCTCTCAGATGTGCGATTGATGATTATTCTAATCATTATTTTTTATATTTATTCAAAACTAGCTGTTCCCTTGCGAATTCATCCGCATGAATTTATGAAAAGTTTATTTTATTGTTTACATTTATCAAATTATCAATTGCAAATGTCAAAATGACGTGACATGATGACAAATCATGGCAACCTTGCTTCCTTGATGTTGGCAGCAATTTATGGTCTCTTTCCCACATTAGGGTTTTTATCCAAAATATTTACCCCCAAAATTTAATGGCGTGAAAAAGCATGATTCAAAAATATGCTGTAATTGCTGACATCTTAGGCAACAAAGAAGTGTGTGTTTACGCTTTATTATATTAGTATAGAAGTATAGATTACAACCATAGAAGAAAATTAAGCCTAGATATACGCGTGTATGGTTATACAAAAAAAGCCCAAAAAATACATTTAACTAATAAAAAGCAGATCTGGTGTCCAGTAGCGTCTCCTATAGAGTCCAGTAACAGCACTTTACTTCAAATTATCGCAGACGTCACATGGAGTTGCTCGAGTGTGGGTGTGCGTAGTGAATGGGATACATGAGTCACGCACACAACGCGCCGGTGAAGACAACGTTATTGCCGCGCCGCAACGAGTGAGACTGTCAAAACAACGTTAACTAGCGAAATCGAACAAAACATTTGGCTAGCGAGTGATAGAAAACAAACACTCACTTGCCATTCTGAAACAGATGATCCGATTCAACAAACACTATCGAAGGATTTTACGAGCCGACGAGATCAAAGTTGCCTCGAAATATGTGTTCGATCTAGCGCGCGACTTATTCCTTTAGCGTGAGAATATAAGGCGGAGATTTGTGCGTGCGGCCGCTGCGAGCTGCGAGCTGCGAGGAGCGCGGCAACACTCGCCGCCATGTTGTTTCCGTCGACAATAGCGCGCGCACAGTGTTGCCACACTGATGACGTTTTTCTTTTTCTCACAGTTCTTTATTGCACTAATTCTGATTGAACATACTTTTTTCTTTTTTTCTGTTTATATCACGTCCCGAGAATACTTGTGATCAGATATCGGCGATCGGCTACAGCGATGGCTGATCAAAGACGCCGTCGATTTGATTTAGGAATCGAACGCTGCCTTTATTTGAATGTTATCAATTCTTTGCAGCAAACATAAACTTAACGGAGTTGTTTATTTTTATGTGGCCATATTGAACGAATTATGATATTGTATATCGGTACGATACCGTTTCCCCGCTGTAGCCGTATCAGCGGGTAATCTTTTATGCGGCTGCGAATCAAAACAATAGGGGAAATTAGTGTTTGAGATATTGTCAACGGATACATTAATCTCCTCGCTGCATACGGAGTCATATAAATTACGCCTCTCGAAAGTTCCTTCGGACTTAGTCACGAGACGAGTAGGTCGCTGGGAACTTATTGGTTTAATACAGTTCGACAGGCCGCTAATAAATTTATTGTTAGAAAAAAAAGAAACTAGTTTCCGAGTAACGATATCGAAGGCACTAAAAATTCCTTGTGATTTGGTCTGTGTGTAGCGTAAGGTATAAATCGTGAAATGTGTCAATTAACTCAAGTTTAATGTTGTATTTATGTAAATCATCGTCTGACGGACGTTGGGGGTTAGACAAAAAGAGACGTTTGACCGCGACACGACTCAGCATTTAGATAAATTGGGTATTTTTCCCAAATGTCAGAGTGACTCCGAAATAAGAAGAAAACATTCGTGCAGGCAGACATGTGTCCGAGATCCTGCGCGATGTAAGGTGGTCGGTCGCTGTTAATAATTACTAATAAATAATAAAATCCTAATGCATACTGGACACATACATTTTGACTAAAGCCCACGTTTTCTAAACATATCTATATTCGATTTTAATTGATTTTTATCAAAGGGGAGTGTTATACTGTGCTCAGTTCTTACTTAGGAAATTCAGTTTGGGTTTCTTTTTTATTTTTCTACGTTATTTTTTTCAATTCAATTCAAATGTACAGCATCAATATATTCATTAATCAATATTTTCTTTATTTTAGTTTATGTCTAACATCGGTAGAAGTTTGTAACACGTAACTTACTATTTACTAACGTATTCTTTAATCTTTTTTCTCAAGATTTATCAAAAGACTAACTTTCAACGATTGTGGAGAAATATACGAACTTAAAAGTAAATGTTAGCTGAATATTTTAACAAAATAAACAGAAAAAGTTTTGTTTCTCTTTACTGTTTAAAATTAGACTGTTCTGCTTTATGTTTAAAATATGTGTATGACTAATAAAAGTTGCAATAATGTAAATGACTAAAAATACGGCCAAGTTAAAAAACAGTCTTGATACTTGAAATTAATATTTTCTAAAAACATTTTGCTTTCAACTTTGTTTAGGATAACAATATAGGCTAAATCTTTAAAGAATATAGTTACTGTATCTACACAGTATCATAATGCAAAGTATATTTTTTGTAAAAAATTTAGTTTTGTCAGACCCAAAAAAAGTCTAGTATTTATCAAGTATCTTATATAAACAAATCTAACATGTATTATAATCTAACAATATGTAGAGTATTTAAAAGTAGAAACTATTTTGAATATTACATAACTTTTCATCAAGTATTAGATTAGATTTAATTGTTAGATATTTTAAACATTAAAACAGTTTTTGAAGTCTTTTTTATGTGATTTTAAACACATAGCAACACTAAACGTATTGTCAATAGATCGATAACTTATAAATAACATGGCTAATTTAAAAGAAATCCTGAAGGTTGAAACGGCAATTAAAACTACCGATCACGTTTAATATACAAGCAAGATAAAGAAACCGGTGAACAAGAATAAATATGTTCAATAGTCGAAATAAATATGGCGGATGATTTGTGGCGGTATTGACATTGGCGTCGCGGGCGCGGGCTTGGCCGCCATCTTGTTTGCTAATTGCCGGTTTGTGTCATTAAATCAGTCACGCGTCGGAAAACAGACGGATGTGCGATTCTTGATCGTTTGTTTGATCGATATTTCTTGTTAATTCATTTTTTCTATTCGATTGCGTCACTATCGACAAACAAATGGCATCCATTGTTCATTGCTGGTATTTTTTTTGTCGTAATCTTACAACAGAGTTTCACTACGGATGAGAAACGTAATCAATAAAGTGATCTGGACATTGATTCAGAGTTTTCATTAATCAAAATCTAACTAAATATATCTTTTACAGAAATGTTTGTTGTCATCAAGACATTGGAGATTTTTAAACAAGCAAATGCTGAGAATACGCATTGTTGGTAAGCACTAAAATTGTTGAATGTTTGAGTATCTTGTGAATAAGAATTAAAAACATTAACGTGACACATACATATTTATAATCAATACAGTTCACAAGTTAAATAATCGAAGTTGACAAACAATAGAACTATGAAGTCTTACAATAGAGAAGGCTGATATGAGCACAAAAAGGACCATCTTCCAATATTTGAAATATTATTGCGTTCGACTTAAACCCTTATCTTAATTAATTCGTCTTAATATAAATGACCTGGTATATATTTCGAAGGAACGTTAGTTCCGATTTAATTAAGAAGCAAGTTTTGTGTTTAAGGGGTTGTCATAGCATCAGTCTTAAATTGCTAAACATTCCAACTTCTAACATACCATTTCTGTAGCAGAAGGATCAAGAATGTTTAGACATTGTACACAAAGAATAACATCCTAAACAAATTGTTTGTTTATTTTTATTTTTAAAAGAAAGGAAAGTATATTTATTGTGTAGATTAAAACTAGTTGAAATAAGAAATTCGCGCGATAATTTGTAACAAGTTTTATTAAGTTTAACAAGTTTAAGCATACAAAATACATAGAATTATTTACAAGCTTTTTAAAACAATTGTAATGCTCGACATTACATACAAATTAAAGAAACTTTTGCAACTTAATTTAAAGTAATAACCACCAAAACTAACCTATTGACTTTAAAGTTGTAGGAATTCCACAAGGAGCAGTTTCAGGTCCTCTTTTATTCAACGTTAATGCCGTAACGTATCAAAAATTACCAAAATACATACATTTTTACGCATATAAAAATAACAAATTAATGCATAGGCATTTTGTAATAAGATTACGATTGAAACTATTATAGAACAATGTAAATAACGCTATGAATAACATCAATAAAAACATATTTTATTATGTAATAATCTGTCATTGAAAATATCTAATAATGAAGTAAGAATAATAGACATCAAAATGACTCAATCACACATTCCACGCTAATGGAACAAAAATTTTGCAGACATACAGACCGACAGACAGGCTGCTTGTAATCTCGGAAACCTTGAACGTTGGAAACACAAAAAAGTGCCGAAAGATTCTAACGACCCGATATTATATCGATCTATTAAGAATTATATTTTTACGATCAGTTCGCGGGATATAAAAGCCATAAATGTAATTACTAATATTAACGAATATAGAGACATAATCAATTTACAAAATCAAACATATAAAATATGATCAAAGACGGTCGACTATCATTTATTATAATTTACGTATTTGAATTAGTTCGTTTTTGAATTAACTTTATGGTTATGTGTTTCGTATCGACAGTTTTAATATCGGAGTCACGAAACCGCCGGCGACTTGCGCTTGCATAAATATGCTAATTAATTGTTTATTAAAAAAAATCAACTAATTAGATGGAAAATAATAAATTAAATTTAAAGTAATGTAATAAATTGAGAATAATTATTAATAAATAAACAGATATAATGATGCATTTTTAAGATATTTGAATGAACATAGAGAATTTGATAAGGTAGAGATATGCTAAACAAAATAACGTATATATGTCCATAATTCCCATGGTTATTACTAAAAAATACTGGTTTATTAAGAAGAATAAAACGAGATAGAAAAATTATAAAATAGATTTATTTAATTTTTAAATACATACGAAATTCAACTTACTGTTCCTAGAATCATTTACAAAATTAAGGGCATTGTAAGAACTATTAACTATTCTTAGATCTCTATATTTCATAGTTTGCTTATGTTACTGTTCAATTGTGAACTTCGTCTATTCAATATCAAACTAGGCATTTATGAAATGTATAAATTAATTTTGGCAACATCTAAAAAGTAATCCAATTTTTTTAACCAAATTATTATTAGATAATATGAGATGCGTTTTTCGATTTTTAGCAACATTTAATATACATTTTATGAAATGATAACAGATTCACAAATTTTGTAGACTCCGAATGTATTCAAATTAAATGAAAATTATTCTATTAATTGGTTCGTTCGTATTCAAAAGTCCAGTTTGTCTAACGAAAGAAAGTATCGTTTGGAATTCCTAACATAATAATCAAACGCTTATTTGTGAAGAGAATGGGTAATCATTATAATTCTATAGTAGTTAACATATATTTGTGGTTTCCTAAAAACAGGAAAAAAATCTGAACGTGTTTTGTATAGTCAATAAAGTTATTAATCGACTTATAATGTCTAGATTAGTATCAGAAGAGATGCATAAAACTAGATACACACTTTGCCTAAAAACTTAAATGAAGTTGTTTCTTTAATTTAATTTTGTATAACTCAGCACTAATATGAGAAAAAGGGTCTATATATGTAAAAAATATCTACATATAAGTTAAATCTGCAACGAATATATATTTAACACTTTGGTGATAGCTCTATATTTTTCATTTACCTATCGTCCACTACGCTCAATTTTAATTGTTTAAAATAGTCTAGGCAAAACTTTAACTCTACAATTCAACTGACAGTTTCGCCTACATACAACCATTTAATTGATCTGTAAGGCATTTTAACAATTAAAGGCTGTAATTTTTTAATAAAATAATATATTTATGTTAAATGTCATTGACCCCTAATTATTAAATTAGGTAATAAAATGAATTATTAAAATTTTCCTACATTAAATTATCAAACTATTGCTTTTGAAATATAGTAAAAAAATAAAAGCTTGTAAAAACATCAACCCCTATCGTTTGTATTTACTATAGCTGTCTCGCTCTCGCGGCCCCTCCCCCTCCCCCTCGGTGGCCCGTCGACTGCACACAACTAAAGATGGCGGATTGGCAAAAAAATATGCTCGCAAAATAAACTATAGTTAAGTTTGACTCTAACGTTTGTAAACTTCAAGACCAAATACCAATTGTTTCTTAAATAAAACGATTCGTAAGTCTCATTCATATTTGATTTAATTACATATCTAGTTAAACATTTTTGTTTTATTTTAAAACATTTTATAAACTTTAAAAAATCATCTCTGACTACAATAATTTAATACTAGTAAACATGTAGCCACATATATTTGTTTAAAATCGTAATAAAAAGTACAGCAAAACTGTCTAAATTTACATACTATATGTTCATTGTAGCCTCTATTTAAAATCTATTATAAAAAAAAACTAACAAAAAAATGGAGCTGTGAAATGTTTATTTGAATTAAAAAAATTTCGTATTATAAGTAAGATTATTGAAGTTTGTTGTGCAGTGGTACCAAAACACGTGGCGCAGCACCGGCGCCCGCCGTCGCCGCGCAAACACTGAATTACAGACAACTTTCAGCAATAAAACCCGCACCTTCACATACTTTTATTAAATTTAATAAACTTTTACAACTTATGCTAAAGTTTTTGAATCGTTTTAACATTTAAATATGTGAAATAGAGACGTAGAGATGTATGGAAGTTGAACGCCGCGTTGATGTTTGTTCATACCTCAATGTTTGAAGAGAGCTCGATATGTGGACAGGCGAATGCACACAGTTCCACCTGTCACTCGCACCTAAGCAAGCAACGCTCGTCTCAAGTATCCTTTGTTTTTCGATTATTTGTTTATGACATACATGGAAAGAATTCTGGAATTCTAGAATTTCACTTTTGTTCTTACATCCACGGCACGTACGGTGTTATAGAAAACTTTATACTTAAGGCAATATGCACAAAGGGTCACATCACTGGCACTCGTCAACGGTCACTAAGTTTGGCGGGAGCGCGCGTCGTATCGCGTTATGTTGCAAAGGATCGCGAGCGCGCGTGCGGTGTGGGCGCGCACCGCGGCCGGAATGCCGCGCTCGCTCCACCGCCACCGCGTCACACTAGCGCCAAGCGGACAATTGCAACAACACAAACATTGTTTTTGCAACGCCTTGCTTTGATTATTGCACTTGTCACACCTTGTTTTGATTGATATTTTCGAAAAGCTTATTTTATTAATTCACATTGCATTAAATTAAATGTGTGTGAACTTATACGATAATTAAAAGCTGACAAATAAAAACAAACCTAAAATATTTTTAAAGATATACCACGTTATTTAGTTCAGCATATAAATAGTTGTAGTGTTTTGTTTTCCTTCTATTTTTTAAAACATTAAACTATACTCCATATTTTATTATTAATAAAAATGTGAACTAGAAAACTGATAATTCTTCTTGTATTTTAATAATAAGCATAGTTATATCTAAGAAAAAAATCTAAGTTCTTCATTAGTCACCAACCCTTCATGAAAAAGAATAAGCCATAGTGGAGAAACAGCGAGTGAAATCAAAACAGTGGTTGCGACGTGACCTTGCATCGGCGTGCACTCGCTGCGTCTCGCTCTGGCGCGGGGGCGGGGCGCGGGGGCGGGGCCGTGCGCGCTCGCCCCGCCCCCCGCGCGCCGCGACCCGCCCATCGCACACACCCGCTGCGTTTTCCCGCGCAACTCACTTTCGTTACGACCAGTGGTTGTGCCTACGCTTTGTTGCTCGCTTCTTTATTCCGAAGTCACCATTGTAGCGAAATGCCTTATTTATTCTTTAGCGGGGAGCAGAGTGCCGCACCGTGCGCCCGCTACGTAATGTTCTTCTGCGAATAATTACACAGGCCGTGTATTTAACTTAAGTTCACGTATGTGATGTTTAATAGAAATTAATAAGAATGTTTTTATTTGTTAAAGTTGTGTAAGTTCGCTTTAACCTTTATTTTTAGTCTAATTTCGCCAGTATTTGACATTTTTTTTTAATATTTGGCATATTCAGTTTCTGTTGTTGGTAATTTCCTTTATATAGAGTCACTGTGATCTGTTTATTTTTTAACCTTTTATACTAATTCTGTAACATCCCAATACACCTTACTAGCTACCTAATTAGGTAATAAATGTTACACAAAGCCGGTAATTCATATGAATCATTACGAATTTTGTCTCACAGATCCTGTCGCAACAATTTTAAAACCGTTATTTTAATGTTTTGTTTCCAATATAATTTAATTCGGCCGTGTACAGGAGCGAGGTGGACAGCAGTTTAACGAGCGGCCGCGTTTACGAGCGAGGAATCGAACTGTTGATGAGCTACATTTTATAGTTCTTCATAATAACACGTCGGCCACGTTATAAACAAGGCACGTTACATTCGTGGTATTTGCAAATGAAGGCTGTTCGGTTATAATTCTAATTACCTATGTAATTATCTGTTTTATATCCTGTGACTTCATATGTAAATACATCGATAATGGAAGAACTATTATACAAGAAAAGGGGGCAACACAGAGGTGGTCAACGACGCCCATAGACATCCGCAACACCAGAGGAACTACAGATGCGTTGCCGGCCTTTTAAGAAATTGTAGGCTCGCTTCTTGAAGGACCCTAAGTCGTACTGGTTTGGACATATCGATAGGACAGACCGTTCCACAAAGGTCAATTATAAAACATACAAAAAGAAAGTTTGTATGGATAGTGTGAAAGAGGATATGCGGATAGGAGTGGATTCAGATATGACGGCTGATAGAGTATGGAAGAGCAGCACATACTGTGCCGACCCTCCGAAGGGATAGGGACAGGTTGATAATGGTGAGATAATAAGAGCCGAATGAAATATAACAGAAGCTTACTAAAAAAGCTCCTTCCTAAAAAAACAAGTGTGGAGAAACGTTTTACCTTTAACATTAAAAAATCTGTTTAAGTTACAAACACGACCGTACTCTAAAATTTAATTGGACATTTTTATCAATAAAACATGTACTATCTCCATACTTATTTTTCTCAATTTATTTATTAAAAAAATCGATAAATAACATCAAGTTATTTGGTAAAATTCACAAATTTCCTATCTGATAAGATATAATTAAGTTGTTAATTATGTTAACAATGTAGGTGACGCCTCCACAGGTCACGTCGCAGGACAATCACCTCTACAAGGTCAGATATCTGCGATAAACCCTCTTAATTAGCTATTTAGATAATTGATCTTGCATAAAACATTATATAAAATAGAACATATAAATAATTTTGAACGAATTCTCACTCCAATTTTTATTAATTATCTTAAAACTAGCTTTCGCCCATGACACTGTCCTGGAATTAAAAAAAAAAAACAAAAGTGAGGTGTCTATGTTTTCTTCAAAATTATCGTCTTTGTCTATGCCATATTTTATCGAGATTTGTTCAACAGTTTAGACTACAAACTCTAACAAATATCCATCCATGTAAACTTTCGCATTTTGTATTGCAAGTTTAAATAATAATATTTTAGCATTTAAGTGAAAATTATATGTATATTTTGGCATAAATATAAATCAACACATTTTCGACTTAACTAATTACTAACTTAATGCATGCAAAATTAAATGCACACGTCGCGGTGTCCATTAAAATTTTCGACGTTCATTATCGTTCCATAATTATACATCTCAACACAACCTTCTCAGTCGACGGCTGACAATAAAATGACATTTTTATTCGTGCGCAGGCGCAGGCCCGCGGCCCAAAGACTATCTCCTTTATTATGACCATAATGTATCGAAGCCTTTTTTCAAATCCGACGCAATACATTGGCCGAAATCTATATCCAAACAGGTGGACAATTTTCTGTTTAAGTGTTCTTAGGAAGTAAGAAAGTCCATCGATTATAGACAATGCAAACGCGTAGACTATTTTACCCAGACAGTTCAGATGTCTACAATATTAATGTATCATAAACCCATTAAATCCATTAACCTAATTTACAGATCAGGTCGAATGAGAAGAACGGTGCGCGGGCGCATAACCGCTGCGCGTCTCCCTGTGTAATTTGGCGCCATAAAGCGGCCGCGCGTGATGACAGATCCATCATGGCGGCTGCGAAAATTACCCATTTTACGATCTAAAATTGCACAAAAACCAAACCGCGATGCAACCTATTAATCCAATCAACGACTTTACTACACCGTAATAAGGATTATTGGTTATTTTAAAGTTGTAAAATCGCCATCATTTTGAAGTCACGTCTGCAAGAGGAATGACTGATTGCGGACAGCATTGTTTTGTTTGTTTGTCCGCTTGTGACAGGACGTGTCAGTTGGCTGGTGAGGCTACACAGGGCACATGACCTTCTTGACCTTGAAACCTATGCCATGGTAGTTAATTTTTTATATGCAATTTAAAGCGCGCTTGTTAACGCCATCATAGTGTACGAGTACGTTGTCATAAAGAATTCGTTCAATCATGAGAAATAGGATATGACTTCAAATTTAACTTAACTGCTAAGTAAAGTTTGAGGCACCATAAAAAAAATTGGATTAAAGCTTTGACAGTCGCAAATATTTTTTGATTTAAATAAGTTAATTGGTTTAATTTTATTTTGCACTTTACAGCAGTAAGCAGTTATTTAAATTGATAAATTGTTTTTATTTCCAAAACACTATTTGTTGTTCAAATATTAACATAATCATCGCAATTTAAAAATTGTTGCCATAATTTTAATTGACTTGGCCATGTTATACGAACGGTATAGAGTAGTGATAAACAGAGGGGTCAAGATAAACCATCGCTGTTCTCTACCGTAACTAGTAATTATTGTATCAGACATTCGCAGACCAAAATTAGTGCAACCCGCAACCGCAACGGAATAATCTCAAACTTTTTTGAATAAAACATACTATCCATAACAAAATGTAAAAAAAATACATAGCGATTATACAGTGGAACACAGTGTGAGAATCGGTGACAAGTCAACCATGTTCCCTGATCGCTTGAACAACTCAAGCGACAAATGCACAAGTGAAGTTTGAAAGGCACAATACGAGACGTCAATGTGCAGTCACAGTTTGCGTGCGTATTTACTATCTGTGGGGGAAGGTTGCGGGGGTAATTAAAGCAAGCGGTGGCCGCGAGCATCCGACGGCGTTTCCTCCCGCAAGTTGGCCTTTACTACGGCTTATAGACATTGCAGGTGTTACCTGAGGTCTAAGGAAACGCCTCTGACAGTTTTACCGGGCTGTTGTTCTATATTGTGACGTCAATGTTACGATTAAGCAAAGTTACACTTGTGCAACAAAGTTATGACTTATTTACATTTATATTGTGATTTGTGTGCATAATAGATCTGTTATTATCTAAACAAACTTACTCTTTGATAAGATTGTATCGCTTTATATTAGACTGTATTGGCCTTGTTTTGGAGTCGACAATATATCTCTGAGCTCGGAGGCTTCGGTAACAATACAAGCGCCGTAAACCCGATGTTACTGAATATGATGTTACCAGTACGAATTACTATATAATTTTTATACGCTTTGTATGGGAATCCAAAATTATTTGGTCGTTAATTTGATTTGAAAAATGTTTTCTCAAATTCGAAGTACTGTTGTTCTTTCCCTTTGTCTGAGGGTTGTCTGTTCCACGCAAAAGTACTAAAATACAATGTAAATTCTAAATTATTAAACGACTGAATCTTTTTAATTTATACACAACATTTATTTAGAATTTATATCGGAACAGTAGAGTCCGCGTCGGTAGAGGCGAGCGAGGCGCTCGAGAAAAAATAATGCGGTTATTTAGCTCAATATGACGTTTATATTAGTAAACTTTTGAATAGAAACGATCGCTTTGAATAAATATATTCATTACTTTTATGTCTCCTTCTACAAAACTCTGCGACGTTTACACAAAGCGGTAAGAAGCGACTTTATTCGTAAACTTTACGAGCCTTTTTTTTCTAAACGCTTTCTATATTACCCATCGTGCGGTCGGACGACCGATTAGTTGTCGATTTCGAATGAATTTATGTTATTTAAAATGACATAAAATTGGTTTTGTTCTGGTGTCTGATATACTCTGAATGGCATCATTACATCCCATTGAGTACCGCTACTTGATCATTGTAAATTATAGAAACAGTAATCGTCTAATATTAAGTTGCTATAAAAACAATGTAGACGTCCCACGCGTCTAGTTTCTTGTGGGCTATGAGATACTAAAAAGTCGAAGGAACTTTTAAAACGTAGGTGAGTCCGTTGTGAATGAAAGAGGGCGCTAGGAGCGCGGCAAAGGTTCTTCAGGTCGTACTGCCACGCTCGTAACTCGTCAGGTTTACTGCCGACTTACACTGACCGTTGCGATATCACAGGCGTCTTATTTTTATTAAACATTTTTATACACCCTAGGTAATATAAAGTTCAAAAGTATTCTACAATTTTTTCGCGCCCAAAAATTCTACAACTAAGATGGAATTATCTAATTAAAAAAATCAAGAAAGCAAAATCAATATTCTTATTTTTTCATAACAAATTAAAATACATAGAAATCAAAATATGCATACTGGAACTTTATTTTCAAAATAACATTAAAATAGAGAGCATCAAATTAATTTTGAAATAACACATGTAAAATTTGAATTTATTTCTTAGCGTATTCATAAGTTAACACGTAGATAGATGTAGAGATAAGTTAATTGTATAAAATATCACGTATCTTCGAGATAGGGAAGTGGGGCCATTCAACAAGCCAGTCAAACCGCCGACTTGATTCTTATCATGTCCAGAAGATGATCAGAATATTTACACTATCGACATTTTTAATGCAGACGCCACTCTAAAATATAAAAGTAACGGGTAGTATTTGTATAAAAGATATGAAATAGACTTTCATCTTATCATAGTAGTAAGCAATGTCCAGCAAAATAGGCCAGTTCACACTAGGCTAGCAATTTAGTTGAGAACCGATTTATTTTTTTTTTTTTTTTTTTTTTTTTTTTTTTTTTTTTTTTTTTTTTTTTTTTTTTTTTTTTTTTTAAAAAGCGTATCGTAAGTGTAAGGCTTTTTATTAAAGAAAGAGTTATTCAACAATATACTGTGATTGCTGACATCCTAAGCCAGAAAGTAGTGTGTGTTTGCGCTTTATTATATTAGTATAGATTAAATAAGATTTCAAACTAATTTAAAAGATTGTATTTTTTTTAATCTGTAAAATAAAAAGAAGAATTATTAAAGCTTTTCAAATATCAATACTGTTACACAGTATACATGTCATTTTGTAGGGGCATGTGGAGACATGAACCCATCATTAAGAAGATATTAACCGAATAAAAAATGTAACAGCTTTTTCATTTGATTACAATCTTAAATGTTAACATTGTAAACCCCTCCACAGATATATCGAGTCACTAACACTAACGCTAAATAAATAAACACTATTAAACTAACTTTGTAACAGTAGTACAAACAGTATTAAAAATGTATTAAAATACAATTATTGTTAAAATGTTTTTAATTCGAAAAAAAGAACTTTTTTTAAATTCGGTAGCGAATACAAATAGTTTTCTGTTAAACGCGTCATATTTTTAAACATTTTTTTAATATAACAGTTTTTTAATCTATAGCTTTATTTTATTTTATTGTTTACATTTGTCAAATTCTCAATTGCATAAGTCAAAATTTAACAGCACAAATGACAACGAAGACAATCGTTTTTCCTTGATGTTGGCAGCTTGTAGTTTATGGTCCCTTTCCCACAGGAAGTTTGTGCCATTTTTTTTAAAAAGCGTATCGTAAGTGTAAGGCTTTTTATTAAAGAAAGAATTATTCAACAATATACTGTGATTGCTGACATCCTAAGCCACAAAGTAGTGTGTGTTTACGCTTTATTATATTAGTATAGATTACAAATAACTAACTAAAGTTTACTTGATTTTTAGTGATAATACTTCGAAAATTGAAAACTGCGTTATTAGCAATGGGCGCAATGTTGCGGTGAACGTTTTGAGTATCGGATAAAGAGGTCAACGTCACCGCAGCAACAGGACCCGGCACATTAGTCGCGGCGACATGTGTCATTAAATTGAAACACCTTATTAATTGTGAACCTCAACCGCTGCGAAGACGACACTTCGCTCAACTTATCGCCGCCCGAAGGCCGCACATAACTCGAGACAGCGTCCTGCTGCACAGGTTATAATTGTCGTCCGTCAATCGGCGTTACCTCCCAAATTACCAAATAAAATCTTTAATACCGACCCGAGATGTAAACTTCTAATGGAAGCGATAACTCGTCGCGAGTTAGCGCCGCTCGCCGCCGCCCGCCGCCCGCTCGCTCCACTTTTATATCAGCGCCTTTATCCGCCGCGGCCGCGCAGTAATGTAGATAAATTGATCGCCTCAATCCCTTATTGGATTAATTTATGGTAATATGTTCAGATCGCGATAGCCGGTCTCGAGTTACGATTAAACAGTTTTTATGTAAATCCGCCATCTTTGTTCGCAGCGGTCGGTGGTGCGCGGGCGCCGGTCACAGGCGGCAGCGGGCCTCACAAGAGATAACACCTCGCTACAGTAATTAATGCAAATATTCAATTAAAATTTTGTCAAAAATAAGATAAACATTAACACCGCGTCGTATATTGTTTGTTTATTATGAAGTTCTCTTTTTCTTAACACCATTTTAAGGTTTAGATAAACGATCGATATTAAATACGTATTTTAATGACATTCTCTACAGTCACATAAAATATATTTTACAGACATTGTGCATTACTTTTGCGACATACAAATATGGCGAAAAAACGCAGTGGAGTCGAAACCTTAATAATAACAACCTGGCAAATAATTTGCAAGGCTTACATATATAACTAGGTAATAAAAACGTCTGTCTTGAGATGACGATCTATAAAGACTGAAAATAAATATGTATGTCCATCAAACTTCTGTGTGAATAGTTAATATGAGTCATCAATTTGACTTAGAGAACGCATCATACCGCTGCCGCTTCTACCTTGGACTGTGTCCAGTTGATAATCATACAGCGATGCCATTTGTGATTTTATGACAAGCTGCGTGCCTGCATAATGTGACGCCGTGTTCCTAGTCGCTTGTAAACGATAAAACTTGTCGGGTTTCGCCAACTTTGACAAGTTTTTAGTGCTGTCCCGATCACCGACTGCAGGCAACTACTGTAAATATGGAACTTCTATATAAACTAGCTGATAAACCGACAAGGAAAATCAAATATAGTATACGGTTATTTCTTGTAGTCAATTGTCATCATTATTTCTTATTGATATTCAGACTGACCTCTAAGTAAAAGATATGAATCAGTTGCTTCTAGTAAGAAAAGATTATCTAGAAATGTATTCATAGTTTATTGTCTCTTAGGAAGCAGGCATTGTAGTAAGGAAAGGCACCTTCTAAAATGTACAAACAAAAACAAAAGCCTTCTAAGATAATAGTCGATATTCATAATATGATATTTCCATAGGGCGTGAGTGGAAATGTCTAATTGAATACGATTTCTAAACGCTTGCGGTCGTTGGGCGCACTCTATGCCATACACGATTCCGAGGTCGAGGAAGAAATTCCCAGCGAGAAAACAGCCCGAAGAGTTTCGTCAATAAACAATTGGAAGCGGCGCGATACCAGGAAAAACTCGTCCGAGCACATTTTATACAAACGATGACATAAATACTCATTTGCAAGAACAATATCCGATATTGAGTGAGGCCTGTCTGCGATGCCAGCGCCGCCTACACTTCCGAACAAAGAAAATATCAGCACTTTTTCAAATGAAATTCGTATTTTATACGTATCTGTATTAAATAAAATAAACCCTTACGTGAGGTGTAGGCAGCCTGGGACATTTATTATGTTTTGTTTTTGTGTTAAATCAATATTTAAAACAGAAAGCAATAAAAGTTAATGCACTATTTATTAAGTATTAACATAATATTTTACCTTTTTTTTGATAAAAAAAAACCTTTAATCTTTCTTTAAATAAACAAAGGGTTGCCTAATATTATATAGTTTGGCGCAAATAATCTTTGTTACGGTATTGTCTTGAGAGCGCACTTTTATAACAACGCGTCTAAATTGTAGTGGTTGTATCGTCCGGCAGGCGGCGCGGCGAGCGCTCATGTTTATTCACAGCCGGGGCCCTCAACCGATGTATTTATTGGTTTGCATCCGACCGACTATGTGGTACCCACTTCATCGACACAACTCAAAATTCGTCTTACATTTTACAACTGTATGCAAACCACGCAAGTTATTGAACTATCGACCTTTCTAGCATTACCTTCTGAATCAGCTCGTAGTAGCAAACGTAAATAACATAAAAATTATTAGCTTCAAGTATCTAAATCTATTTACGAAAAATGTATAATACTTAAAGAGCTTGATACCACTTGTTCCGTTACTTAGCACATCAGTACGGCTTGTGATTTCAGCGTGCTGCACTTGTTGCCCCCACCGTACGCAGTCTCACTGCACATCAATCTGCGCTCCGATCGCCTATTAATCACCCTCAGCCGCGCACCGCGGCCCGCCACCCAACTAACATCGGTAGGGCAACCTCAAGTAGACAAGAACTGCCAAGGAATTTTTCTCTTCTGTAAAAAGATACATGACAATGACCTCGATCTGACAAAAATCAAAAACAAATTTTTATTGTCCCAAATTTATATCAAAAAGTGGAATATTTTTTTATTGTAAATACTGCAATTAGCTACATCTAGGAGCTAAATTTCTCCCAGCTAGTGAAAAGAAACAGTTTGATGAGTGTAACACTGTTGTCGACAGAGGTCGCTTCCGTAAACGTAACTCATTAAGACCGGTAGAGATGTCATAGTTGAGTTTGTATATTGTCTTAAAATCGTTTAATTTTCTATGACGAGTGATTATGGAATATCTTTGTTTGGGAGATTACGTGTGCTGTCAGTGACAAAAATGATTCTAATTCAACACAAACAAAAGCGGGAATCAAAATTGTATAAGCTCAAGAAACACTCGAAAACGTTAAAATGACTATCGGAAAACAATAAGAGGGCTGTGAACTGTACCCCTCCCCCCGGCCCCCGCAGCGGCCTCCGTAACTCCCCACGTCCCGCCATACCGCGTGTATTCATTCTATTGTGGTTTGGTTTTGAATTTACATCTAAATACGTCAATAATTAGGGTAATTACCCTAATACGTCTAGAATTTAACTAGTTATTTTTTTATTGTAATTTGGCAAAAAGGAGCATTACTATATTTGTTGTGATTTTTTTTCTATCAAATAGGAAGTAACCTGAAACCATTGCAAAGTCTATTATATACCTATCTATTAATAGTTAATCAGAAGCATAATTCAATGTCAATAGAACAATAAAACCGGTTATTATAACGCTGGCACTTCTAGCGTAAAATATACAGCAAAAAATGCATAGAAGATTGACAGGGAAATGATCAAGAATTCCTAAGTCGCGCGGTCACACTCCGCTGATTACAATCTTAACACTGACATCTATAAATAGACAGGTTATAAAACTTAGTATTTTGTGCCTATTTGATGTCTACCATTTTAGCGCTGACGGTAACAGTTGTGAACACTGATAAGTATTCGACATCTAAAAGGGCGTTTAAATCAGAGCGAAGCAAAAGCTGTTATTTCCAAGCAATCACCTATCTATTTATACAGTTCAGGAATACAGCGCTTTCCAACCAAGACTGGTTGTCTGAACGTCAATCCGTCTCACGCTTGTCAAAATCGCCTACGATTTATGCGCGCCTAGTCACCTGTTTGGCTGCAATTTTTATTTGTTTTCTTAATTACGTAATTAAAATGCCATTATTATCTTTTCACAAAGATTAGTACTATCTAACAAGTTCACATAGCATTAGACCACCCATGAATATTGTGAAAAATTAATGTATCGAATTTAGTTTTTTCTTAGGACATGGTCTTATAAGTCAAGTTACAAAGTGCTAAATAAAAAAACTCAAGTTTCGTTCAATTCACATGTTTATAATTGAAATTAACGTACTTAATGGAATGCACAAAAACAGTCATAATATGAGATAATCACACAGGTACAATGTAATGAGCATAATATTTTCAAATATTATCAGTATTTACGACAGTCGGTGCAGGGTGTTCGCGTTTTGTTCGTTGTGTGGTCTCATAGGTGACAGGTGCGGGACTCAGCAGTTAGGTGTAAAGGTCGAAGCAGGGGCGGCGCGATTGAAGCCGCATGGGACATTTGATTCGAGAAACTGTAATTATTAAGTGTTAGTGTTAATTAAACGCATACTTAATTCTTTATTTATTTTTTTATTAATCACTGGCTTTACATCATAAATATAAGCGACTAGCTTTTGCCCCCGACTCCGTCCGCAAAAGTAAGTAGCCTGTGTGTTTTTTCAGACTATGCTCTACATCTACGCCAAATTTCATCGAAATCGGTCCAGTCGTTTAGGCGGCAAACTCTAACAAACATCCATCAATCCATCTGAACTTTCGCATTTATAATATTAGTGAAATTATTCTATCGTCGTTTTCTTACTTGGCGCTCTTTCACCTTGCAATTCTGAATTCAGACAAAACAAAATAAGATGTTAGAAATTGCAATTACCGTGACTATAGTTTGTAGGAAATTGTGGCAAGCCGTGAGCCGGCAGCTGCGCGGGCGCAACAACACGGGCAAGGGGCGAGGCAGGATTGATCGGCGAACGTCATCTATTACCTGTGGTAATTACGTTGCAGCTAATTGACGCTACGCTCAGATAATTAGAATCAAGCCTATCGGAAATTGGTAGCACACCTCTATTGCAAATCGATTCGAACCCTACAGGATAAAATATTGATCGAAAGGCGAAATTAAGTCGCCCTAATTAAAATGTACACATTAGTCAAAAAATACTAGTCAAGACATGTCTAAAACTATTGACAAGGTAAAACAAGAGAGCATTGAAGTCCATACATCTCGCCGTGCGTGTGAGCACGCGTGGAGAAGCACATGTATTTTTACTATAATTTCTTTGTCATATCCTACTATAAAAAACACGATTACCTGTTAAGTCGAACATAAAATTCCTAGCTATTAATTAGCATGACGTCAAGTCGATATTATAACTTGTGTAAGATCGTTGCTGCAGCCATCAATCACTGGCAAATGCGCGTAGAATGCGATGGCAGCGGCCGCGGCCGCTAGGGGCGCTGGGGAGCAGGTACCGCTGTACTACGATCTAAGCCTAAAGGAACGCAGCTCCATTATACTATGGATTTTTAAAAGAATGAAAAAATTATACTTGATTTTTACAATCTGATTACCGTCAAAGCAAAGGCTGCATGTCACCTCTCTCTTTAGATATTTAAATATTACAGCTAACTTTTTTTGGAGAATCTTCAACAGCAATTGTTATGAGTGTTGTGATGTCGTACCGTGTGCAACAATGCGCACGCGGCCGGCCGGTGCGCGTATCAGATGACGCGAGACTGCGACCTGTGTACACGGTACACGGCTGCCGAGTAGCGACTGCATGTAATTTATAGCCGGCAGGAGATTGCTGCCCCGGCTGCTGCCGCTTGTTGCTGCGAGCTGCTACTCCTGCTCTAATCGGTTTAATCACGTGTCTTTAATTATTTTATACAATAAGTATACACGCAACACAATGAGGGAATTTAAATATTAAAGTAAAAAAAAATATCGTCGCTACTTTAAATTGCATTGAGAGAATAATTCGAAAACAAAATGCGTTTAGATAAGCATGTGATAGAGAATTAAATGCGTATTACTTTAAAATAACCTAATCATTACATTAACAATGAGTTTCCCGTTTAACCTTTTCGCTATCGATTGGCGAACACGTATTTTTTAACGCAACGCTCACAGTTGCAACATGACATAAATTGATTAGTCTGTCCGTGTATCGAGTGACTTAATTTCCCCAAGAGCCGGTGGTTGCGGCACAAGACGCTACACCAGTACCGCGCAGTCACGCGACCGTCATGACTACATGACTATCTGGTCGGGGATTCGATAATTAATATGCTAATGGTTCGGCTTTACCACCCCCGGTTACGTGAGAAGCGTACCGTTATTGCGGTCAAAGACTAGACTAGGCCTAGACTGTTTAGACGATTAACAAATTTTTTTTTTTGCTTGAGATTTTAAACCAAAGGTTTGGGAACCAATGAATCATTTCTACTAGACATATCCACAAATAATGTTATTTATAGTATTTTGGTTTACTATTTTTGCAATTATTACATGAAAAAGTTTTATATTGCTATATAATCTGCTTGCAAATTACTTACGTTTCTACCTAAAACATCTTCGCTTTATCTATGACCATTCTGATTTGCGTGCGTCGGCGCAGCAAAAACATCATAATCATTTCCGTTCCTCGCTGACGTGTGAGTGACAGCCGAGCGCTGCTGTCACATAACATTCACAACTATAAAAGCCCTTTTCCACCGAGCGTCTAGATGCGCCAATTCAATGAAGCGTGACCGCTACTTCTTACGCATATTCTAAATCATCTAGAATTGAAACCTGTGGAAACAGGGTCTACGAATTATTCCCGCTTAGTTTAGCTACGTTTTTGCACCTGCTATGCTAATAGCCGTTGCAAATGAGAATTTTATTATAAGTATAAATTTTATTTTTATTTTTCCACAGAAATGTTCACTCACATCAGACTTTTTAACATAAATATGCTTTAATTATTGGTTAAAACTAACTGCAATAGGAGTAAACATGCACAGTAATAAAACGTTATTAAAACTATACCTAATATCAATAACAAACTATCAACAAAAAGGTTACAAAAGTTAACTTCAAGCAGATGACTAGTGCAGAAGATTGAGCCGAGTTTCCTACATGTATTCAAATAGTAAAAACCTTAGCAGCACCGGAAATAAAGAACTACCTTTTGACTTAAATCTCACCACCAGAGAGATCATCTTAACTGGACGTCGCCGGTCGCTTTGGAATAGTGCCCATGAAGGAATTAGCTCGCTCGTATTTTAGACGCCTAATCTAGAATCAGACGTGTCCTGTGAAAATACTGCTAGAAATATTTAAAAACCGTTTTAAAATACTCAGTACGTTTATATCTTAGTGTTTACAGACGTCCGAGAGAATCTCATTCAAATAGATTTTGTATAAGAAATGTAAATATAAAAATAGTTATCATCTATCTTGATAAATTATTAACTAAATTCTATTTGCCATCATCTTCACAATATTATAAAGTATAGATGGATGGATGTTTGTTAGAGTTTACCACCTAAACACTTGAACGTATCTCGATGAAATTTGGTATAGATATAGAGCATAGTCTGTAAGAGCACATGGCTACTTACTTACCTTTTGTCCTTTTTTTCACACAGACGGAGTCGAGGGCGTAAGCTAGTATTTACAACAGATGCATAGAGGAAACTTCTTTTATTATTCCAAGGAAGGGCTTATCGAAGTAGAAAGTCTTAATAATATAATTTCTATAAAATAAAATGAACAGAACAAGACACAGGAATGTCGACGGAACATGTAAACGCTTGTATGGAAGATATTAAATATTATTCCAAAGATAAGACTAATTATAAAAAGCTAAACTCATACTAAGACGTCCGTATACCGCGGTTATAAATTCCCTTTTAATTGCGCTCCTTGTAACAATAAAAGTTAACTGACATAATTAAAATTATGAGAAATGTACAAAATGTGCACGCGGCTCGCTCGATTAAAAAGCCAACAATAATCGAGTGCGGTAAGTAGTTTCCCGCGACATGGCCCCGCGAATAAAACAATATTTACGACTTCATCTTCGAGGAATTGATAAAAACGGACATGCAAAAGTTAGTACATTATTATGCAAATAGCCGCCGGCGTTCCCGCACTGTCGACATGACACGCAATGATAAAACTGTAAATTATATTCCGAGATCGACTGATCAAAGTTGATACACCATTTTAATGTGGTTAATCAAATTGCGGATCGGCTGAATGAGACGTATCTTTCATGTACAACGTATGAACAATCGATGACTGGAGCTTTCTTGAAAGTATGTTTTTAAACTGAAAATGTGCTTTAATAAAGTAACAATCTTTGGTATCCGGGATAATTATGAATATTTTGTATATTTAGCAAAGAATTTGTTTTGCACGTACAAAAATATGATTTCAATTTATTAGGCCAACTTCGTTGGTGGCATTATTTTGACGTGAAATTTCCTGCGTTCGACATAAAACAACATCTGCAGCCTACATTCGATCGCAAACAATCGCCCTCTATCGGCAGCTATCGGCAGCAGTCAGTTCGAGCGTCGCTCATCACCGCTGACGCGCGTCAAACTCAGTTGACGGCGTCTGTCAAACAGCGTCATTCTAAATTTAAATAGAGAGATTGACAGTGACGCGATATGGAACTGTCAAGCCGTTTTCAGCCACGCTTGCGGTAGGGCTGCCAATCTACATGATTGTTTAAATGTAACAAAATGTAAAGATTTTAATGATTTGTCAAACCTTGGATCTATATTAAGATTTAAGCAATAAAAACATGTACAAAATATTGCATGCATATGTCCATATTTATAACGAGTCAAAGTCAAAGTCGAGTCTCTCTAATCTTAATATTTTTTTATAAAACCAAAATATTTGCCTTACATTCGGCGGTACAGCCCTGCGCATCAACCTGGCTGTGATGCTGACGTGTTGACAGGTTATTTTCACGAGCGCGAAATCAGCGGCCATTCGGTACGCTGCGCCCTACACTACACTACACTACACTCGCTGCAACCAAATCCACACGAAATATTATGATAGCTCAATTTGCAGCTGCTAATCTAATCGTTCGAAATTATCATCAAAACGCTAACCTGTTGTTAAACCTGTTAAAAATTTAAATAACATTTACAAATAACCATCGTTTACTTATTTGTTTAACTGATGATCAACGAAGACTCAATAATATAATTTTACAAATGATTCGAATTACGTGGTGAAGCGAAAGAAATTTTAGTGTGTATATGAAAGTGTTAGACCGTCTTTAACTCTACTTTTCTTCTTTGATGTGACAATTGTAATTTCCTTAAAATCCCTTTGCTACGTCTGTCTTTTTTAAACACTAAATGCTTGAGGATTTAATTAACCGGTATTTTATCGAAATAACGTTAATACTTAGATAAGTTAGCGGCGTCACTAACCAACAATACGGCACCTGTTGTTGCTAGTGATGTGCGGCGCTCACCTGCGCCTGCGCTGGTCACCGAACAGCTTTATTTTTACGTAGTTAGCTCATTATAAGGAATAAATGTCGACAACGTGAGCTCAATGTTAGTTGCATTATTAATTTTTTTTATAAGCCTTTATTCAGACAATAAATCACAGTTCTAATATAATGTATTATTAATTATAAACAATTATTGTCTGTGTGCCATTTTGACAAAGGCCTCCTCCATGTTGGACCATAGTTTTCTATTTTTCGCCGTTCTGGACCAGGCGCTGCCCGCTGCTGCTTTGATCTCATCGACCAATCGAGTATATGGCCTGCCTCTTTTTCTTTTCTTGTGCTTTGTGTACCAGTTTATTAATAATTTCGACCATTTTTCCTCGCCCCTGATTGTGTGACCCGCCCATTTCCATTTAAATTTTTTAGCCACGATGGTTGCGTCTTTGGTTCTGGTATGCTTCTTGATGTTTGAAATTCTTATTTTGTTCGACAATCTTACCCCCATCATACTCCTATTCATGGCATTTTGGCACGTTGCTATTTTTTTGTTTTGAGCCTTTGTGGTAGCCCATGTTATTAATATTAGTAATATTATAAATGCAAAGGTTTAGATAAATGTATGTTTGTTAGAGACGTCTAAACTGCTGAACGGATATCGATGGCATTTAGCTTAGACGTAGAGCAGTCTTGAAGAACACATAGGCTACTTTTTTTTTAAATTCCACGCGAAAGTCGAGGGCTGAAGCTAGTATAATAATAAAACTATATAGGAATAACAATATTCTTACTAACTAACTTGAAAAACGTCTTGCACAAGTTATTGTATTACAATTCAATGTTGGTACTTTGTTAAGCTGCCTCTGAGCCGGTGGCTGAGGGCGCGGAGAGGAGGAGGGGCAGGACCTAAGTGAATGAGAGCAAAAGGAGGTGACAGCGTGTTGATGTAGATTTACGCGGCTGCGGAGTCCGGTGCTCTACTGCCCTCGCCGCCGCGCCGCCGCGCCGCCGCGCACAAGGCATGCATAGAGTCGCAACTAGATATATTTTTTAAATATTGTTATCTAATTCTTTTATCAATTTCACCATTTTTTTAATAAATGTCATAAAATTTGTTACTCGTTTTTTATTTATTGTACTAACTTATAAATGAAAAAAGGTCGAATATAATCAAGTGTGACGTATATAAAGGTATTAATTTTAACTGGCACTATTTGATTAACTATTTAAGAGATCGAACTCGAAATTAAAAACAAAAAAAAATGGGGCTTGGCAAAGTTACAAATACTAATTTAATTATTCAAATACGATAGTATTCTTAATACATAAAAAATAATACATGCGAAATCAATCACATTCTTAATTAATAAAAACAATATAAGCTCTTAGGTACTTCTGTTCCGAGGCGAAAGGATCGCGGGCAGATATCGCGGCGGCGGACGGTGGACATTTTTTGCAGCGCGCTTTTTGCCTCACATCGTCGCTTTGTGTCCACACGCGTTACCCAGCTAGAGGACAGCGGGGCAGACGGAATGCGCCTCCAAGACCTCTGCGAGGCATATCGCTGCATCTCGTTACGTTAACAATACTACTTAAAACCTAACAAATGTAGAAGTACACTGCAATATTAAACCATCATTATAAACAACTGAACACGGTGTGGCGAGCCCTAAGGCGTAAAATTGCTTAACAGTTTTTGATATGTCATCTAAAACTTATGACACCTATTAACCAAATAAGCCATAAAACGGTAATGAATAATGAAAATGTACATTATTACAACAAATGTTCAGAATTAACGATGAGTATAATAAAATGCGTAAACGATTATAATCAACAAATATGATGTATGGTAAAGGCTTCGTCCCGCACATTGCACGACAGTTCGGCTTAATTTGTTTAATCAATTGCTTACAGTCAATGCTTGTGCGGAATAAAAATATGTTCGCTAATTATATCGCTTCCCATTCGCGACGCTAAGTAGACGCGGCGCTGCGATAGCGCCTCACCTGCTCGTTAGGGCGCGGGGCTGCGCGTGCGCACGCACGTTCCAAATTTAAAATTTTCAAGGCACTTCGTCGCTATCTGTCATCGAGAGCGGTCGTGTAGAATGTATTGCTCCGAGAAATCGATTAAATCTCCGTGTACGGTGGTTAATGCTATAAACTGACTTTTAATAGCTTTGATAACGAGCGTATTACACTCCGGATATTAAGGTGCATGCCACATCCATTTATACAATATTAGTAATGTGTTGTCCAAAGACATTTTTCTATTCTAAATGTTGTCTATAAATAATTTGTATTTATGACTGTTCGGATCGAAATTAGTATTTATCTGATATCGGTAATACGTTGTTAATAAATGTCTACCAGCAGCCTCGGTTAATATAATTTAAGTGTTTCTTTTTGTGTTTAAACAATTTACATGTCAGATCTACATTGATTCTAAGAGTAAATTCTTTTTTTTTTAAATCGTAACGCATTTTGAATAGTTACAGATATTATTAAAGGATCTAATACAAATGAAGCTTAACTCTTAGCGAGACTGGTTGAATGACTTACTCAAACTAGTCCTTAGTGATGTCACCTGCGACTACACGGAATAGTACAACTAATACTGCATATAGAAACTAAATATAATGAAATGATATATACATTATTATTATCTTCATTTCATTCATAACTTAACTAACATTCTCAGCCTTAGTCAGGCCAAGTCCCAGCGGGCTTAAAACCCTGTAATGGTCAGGTAATCGCATGGAGCGGGTCGGGGCTCGTTGCAACCGCGACCTCCGGACCTCCTTATAAACATGTATGCCCACCGCTAACAGGAAATATTTGTTAAATTAGTAAGATGTTCATCATCACCATCGTTTATATCATCATCTGATTTAATTTATTTAAATAAAAATTAAATAAAGAAAGAAACATTTTAATTCTATTTCGGACAAGTTTACCTACATGATTGAGATATGTTAGGTTGAATATTCAAGATGTTTTCTAATTTCTATCCAAAAAGGCTTAATAATTTCACCTTTTGAAGGAAATGAGCTTTCTTATTTATTAACAGCATTGTTGGTTTTGTATTTTTTGATTGTGTTTATTTAATAATACGTTTTTGTAATACAATAGAGAAAATCCGTGTCGAGTTTTAGGCATTTTCTTGGCGCAGCTCATCAAAGATGCAACGACCCCCGACCCTGCGTGAAATGAACGAAACAAAAACACCGTTCGTAACCAATTCATTAAAACTTTCAGTGATGACCTCTGAACTCTGAAGCCCTTCTTACTATTTATTCCCGAGCGTAGTGAAAATTTCTCGCAACTGGCAACACTAACGGCGCGACAACGAGCCAAAGTTAGATTGCAAGACATAACGCACCCCCCGCGCCCCCTGCGCCCGGCGCACCCCCCCGCGTCCCCCGCGTTCCCCGTGCCCCCAGCTCCTCGAAGACGAGACCTCCTCAACAGTTGCCAACACTTGCTATTACGTCATAATTTACACCCCGACTTTTGACTTTGAAGGCCTTTGGCGAGCGTACAAGTTAAAAACGTTTAAACATTGAATGACTTCAATTTACTTAAATTTGCACATTTTTGCATTTACATTTTTATATCTCAAAGTTTATTTTCATTAAAGTAAAAAGGTAATTGACAATATAAGTGTTCTGTATAAGAAATGAGTATGTTATTATTATTCGTTTAATTATTTTTATTAAGTTATACAAGTGTTCCAACTTAGATTGGTTTTCATCAAATGTTTTTCGGCATAGTAAGAAAAAAAATATTACACAACCTCGTTACGAGTTACTTACAAAGTTCAGTTTTTTTCGCATACTTTAGCGTGATCTGAAAACTATTATTACATTGTTTTCACTTTTATGTACGGTTTATATTACAATGGAAAAGTCTATTTTATTTTTATACATATATTTCATACTCGTAAACTTGGTTGGTTATTTGGCAGTTTCGTGTCTACTAACGCCATCTAGTATCCATTTTATACATTAAAATTTATTTTTACTTTTTCTTTACCATTAACAAAAGTTAACATTTAATAATTTAAATAACTAAGACGACACAATAAATAAAAAGTACTCTTTAAAAGATCAAACAATTTAATTAAATATAAAATTAGCCAAAGGCACATAACTTGAACAAAAATAAGTAGTCGGAAACTAAAATACGATACGTAAAGCACTATTTCTTTTTTAAAAAATAACCCAAAGTGAAGTCGGTACCTGATCTTGAATGTACGATGCGACTCTGGTCATCTGCCTTTTTTATTTATCATGTTTAATTAAGCGAATCGTGGCTGGACGGCCATTGTCCAACTTACCTGGCCGACGATTTAAATCTGCTCCCGCCGACCGGTTGCCGGCCACACGGCCACGGCCTGTCAACCACCTTTTTATTCTTCAATAATTTATTTACTCTTCAATATTCCACAAACACAGCCATCGGACCACAATAACAAACTTTACGCCCTCGCTTGCAACACGCAGCAAGAATCACAAATATTTCAAAACTATTTCAGTTTTGTAATTCGCGGGATTTTTTAAATTTTAAATCATATATTTTTTATTTCTTAGTAAGTTACCTGTTACATTCGCACATTCAGTTTTTAGTTTATTGTTCTCGTTGCGAATTTATAGTCGTTCCGCGTGTTTTGTACGCTGTTGCGTTTTTGCGCCACGCGTTTACGACATGTGGCGCTTGGCGCGCGTCTGCTGTCATTGCGATCCGTCAGCGCGGCGAGGGCAGGGGCGGGGGCGGGGCGCGACTCTCTCCCTCGGCACAGCGTCGCTCTCGCTCACACAGCAGCTGCAAACTGACTTGAGTCACAATAGTGCAACAACGCTCCACGTCATTTTATACATTATTTCGTCTTTTAAAGACAGGTGAGTACCATTTCTACGTAATTTTTCATTTATGTATTGTGATTTGTATATTGCCATATTATTTTGCAAGACTTTCACTAAATAATGACAATTTCAAGCATGTTTATCATTGTTTTCTATGCGTCTGTACCAAACATGTGTTTTATATTTTTTACAGCATAAGATTATGAAAAAAGGTATTGAACAGATTAAATATAATTACTAGTGTAAACCTACTTCAAAACCAATCTGCTAAATGATTGCAATAAAGATAAATTAAGTTGATATTTTATAACCTAAAACTTTTCTTGACATTTGAAGCATTCCATCAGACAATAGATGGCGCTAGTAGTGGGGGCGGAGCTAGTTAAATCGCAAGTTAACTTGTGTCGACTTCGTAAATTGAAAGTTACTTTGTTCAACATTATTTTGTTTATTTAATAAGACTAGGGTTATTATATTCCTAGTTTCATCATTATTATTTTAAAACATTCGATACGTTTGTAATTTCCTATGCAATTATGCGTCATACACATATCAAAGACATACTTAGGTTAAAAAGCGCGGGAAATCATACTAATGCTTTTTTTTCTAAAAAAAAAAACTCTAAGAATTCATTTAAATGTTATTAATACTAGAAGAATAAAATTTTTAAATTAATAGTTTTTAACAGTTTCGCGACTACTAGAAAAGTGGCAACCAAAAGTAATAAAAACTTATTTTAATCAGTGCATTACCAAGTAAGATTTATTTAGAACTGTTATACTTAAGATTCAGTACCGAGTAAGATGTGCAAATAACTAAAACCAAATAAAACAGCATTTCAAATCACGTGTGTGGTTCACCATTATTGTATAAGTTTTCATTCACAGAACTATCATAGTTGATTTATTGCGCCTGCGCTGAGCTCCTTAGACAAGGGAAATGAACAAAAAAAGCTAAATTTATGAGCAGTACATAAAGCGCGTAATGCATCACTCGTCATAAAGGACAGATTACGTCTGTCTGTCTGTTGCGACAGATTTACGAGCGTTGCATAATGCGTCTCGTTTGCAACGAACACATTTGGGACAAAAACTTTCACCGGCGCAGATCCCAGGTTGAAAAGTAAAACGATAAAAGACAAGACCCTTCAGTATACACTAGCGACCCGATCGGGCTTCGCACGGGTCCAATGGATACGAATATATGTTTATTTACAACATAGTAGAAACCTCAAAGATTATCAGTATTTCTTTACTATATTATACATGTATTATACATACAAACCTTCCTCTTGAATCACTCTTATCTAATAATAATACTGCCTAAAAATCCGTTACGTAGTTTTAAAGATCTAAGCATACATAGGAATAGACAGACAGCAGGAAGCGACTTTGTTATATACTATTGACTATGTTTACGATTTTGCGGTTAGTCCTGGTTATCCTAATTGCAAATTTACAAGAGTATTTGTAGAAATGTCAAATAGTCTATACTAATATTTTAAAGAGGAAAGATTTGAAATAACTCAAAAACTACTGGGCCGATTTCAAAAATTCTTTCACCATTAAAAAGCTACGTTATCACTGAGTATTATGATTTTTTTTTTACTATTTTTATACCATGTAGATGAAGGTTCGTGCAATAAATAAAAATAACGAGAGGAGTTTGTATTATAGACAGTTACAATGTAATCTTTTGATTAAAGAGTGTTCATCTTTTGGCAATAAATGATTTTAATGTCAGTAATCAGTATTTTATGTGTCAATAGTGCGAACCACTCCAACAAACAGTCCGCAGAGTACAGACATAATGCAGGGTAATTAATAACAAATCCTGGCAGAGATTATCAGCGACTCGCGTGACAAATGTTTCCGGACGAGCGGCCATTTTATTTATATTCATTATTTTTATTTAGGAAATAAAAATTTACGATCTCCGGGACCGCCTTCGGGGAGATTTAGCGCGCGTCATAGACCGGCCGGCAGGCGGCGCTGTACGCCCGTACTGAATTATGAAATGTTCTAATGGACGCGGTTTGGGCACCTAAAGCCCCTATTGATGTATGTTTATAAAATATTCATTTATTCAAATATAACATTGATTTTGCCAGATAGAAGTAAATAGTTTAGGGCTGTTATTATCAGAAAAACGCATGCGTTTTCAAAAACTAAGATTTTGCGGATCCCTAGCCTTGTTCATAAAGTGCTACATTTTTAACAGTCGTAGAAAACTAGATTCTAACTAAAATCAATTAAGTCTATTTTAGAATACGCGATTAATCGAACAAAAGTGTGCAAAAGTTGACAGTGAGAAAGGAGGAATAAACTTTAATCCATTATGTCATGTATAGCGACCTGACCGCGACCACAATCAGCTTATTAAATTGTGAAGAAACACTATCTCAGTCAATTTATCGGCTGCTAGCGACGGACACACGGACGCGAAGGCTCGTGGACACACGGGCGCTTCGACAATAACTTGTAGTACATGCTCGAGTACAAATTTAGTTATCCACCCACTCGGCCGCTCGATTATTTATAATAAAAAAACCCTTTTATACGTTTTGTTTCCGATTCTACATAAATAAGATATGTTATTTAAAGCCAATATATCACTTGACAGGTGGTAGGCAGGACCCTAAGCGTTGTCACGCTAATCGCTGCTCTATTGTCTATGTGGCAAGGGTGTGATTCCCGCGGCAGGAAGGCCGGCGCGTCGGGTCACGAGAGACGTTTCATAAGATTTATACATATATCAAAGTAAGGCTTTGTGTGAATGTAGTGAGAGATTTTAATCAAGGTCCGAGCGGCGGGAGAGGCCCGGCTTCGCGTCCCGCCGGCGCAGGATGTTTGGCGCGCAATTAACTCTGAACGACTAATTAACTAGATCCCCATCTATTGGTGATTTGATACTTTGATTCATTTAGTGATAATGCTTTTACGTGTAGGCAGTGTTTTATCAAACATTCAATGTGTCCAAAGTTGGCGAGCGGACGCTATGCGCTATAAAATCATTCTGTGTGTCTATACTTGATTTGTATAAGTGTAAAATGCATATAGATTCGCTCGCATGACCGCCTTCTAAGATTAAGAAGCGTCATTAGCATTTCCGATTCGAAAATATTCAAAACATAAGATTTCTCGGAAGCCAAATTCTAGTCGAGATTATATAAAGTTAGAGAACAGTGATCTTAGTGTATGAAAACTTAATGCAAGGAAAGTGAAGAAAAACAAAAAAAGACACTTAGTATATGCACTATTTCGTGGTGTATCTATATCACAATTAAAAAAATTTATGCTTTCAATACATTGAGATATTGTTTAAAAAATTAAAATCAGATGCTATCGTTAATGACATGGTAATTAACCGATATTATTCATCGTATTCGATAATCACTCATTACATACAAACACACAAACACACGACTAGACTTCCTCTTGTATGTCGGACATCGACGTTATAGAAAATATTCCGGTGCGTTCTTTACCCTGCAAGATTTACAGACGGCGCTCACGCGAGCCGCGCGCACCCATAACTTATGCTAAGCGGATGACATCGACGTTTATTATATTGACAGTTCATAATTGCACATTACCGCACCACACCGTCCATGTCAGCCTGGTAGTTTTTCACTTTGGCGTTGATCCCTATCTCAATAATATGCCTGGCATGAAAATAATATTTCAACTAAACAATACAAGTAGCGCCATCTAGTGGCAAAGGACTATAGCTGTTGAAGAGGGTTAACCATAGTGGTGTAGAGACAGTTTTGTGATTAGAAGGGAATTAAAAATTGTGAATATTTGGTGTTGATTTGAAAAGAGTTAGTCGTGGTGATGGCCGGGTGCTGGGCGCCGGGCGTCGGGGCGCGTTGCGTCGGCGGCGGGCGCGGCGAGCGCTAATCGATGCGCGGCACTGCGCTGTCTTGCGACGGCGGCCATTACGCACCTTTATGACCGCGCGCCCGCCGCCCGCGCCCCGCGCATACCCCGCACTCGCCCCGCACTCGCCCGGCGCCCTCCAAGGCGGCACATGACGAATCAATATGCCGCCGACCGACTCAACACTTATTTATTTGATGCGATTTATTAGCTGAATGCCTGTAAACTTTTATGCATCCCCGAGACAGAGGGCGCGCGTGATGGAAACCGTTGCCGAACTCTACGCCTTCCTTGAAGTCTATGTTTATTGCGAATACGAACAGATGTCGTTAGTGTAGGCGAGGGTGAGTGTTACAAGATCTCTTTGAATTACTATTATGACAGTTAAATCATGATTCTTTCGGGAGCCATTACAACAGACTATAACAATTCTATTGAGAAATTGTTAGGTAAACTCCAACAACACGGCGTTTCATAAACGGTAAAAACGTTGTCAGATGTTTAACGGGTGTTATAATATCTATGCTATTATTGAGAATTCAAAAATGTTGCAAAACAAACGTAAGGTTATTCAACTTAATGCAACTTTGTGCTCAACTTGTAAAACTCAAGGGAAGCCGCTGCGGAGTTGCGGAGACAATTACCTTTCATTGCCTTCATTAATTACAAGTTTTATTTGGCGCAATTAAATTTCGTTGTCTTTTTTCACCGGCGCGCTCTGTGTAGACAAAATGCCGGAAGCGCGGAATTTTTTCACAAATATCGCGGAAGGGAAGCTTCGCCGCGAGCACAACGATGTTTAGACGTTTTTTATGCTAATCGCAGAGATTTTCTTTTAGCTAGACAATTATTTAGGGAGCGCAAGAACGTGCCCTCGTCGAGTAGCAGAGCAACAATAAAACACAAACGTACCATTTGAAATATAAAAATTTCATCATAATAAACTCGAATTATGTTTAAGAAGTTTTCATTTGTCTATTTATTATAATTTGTATTTAGACAAATCAGTGACATTAATGAAATTAATATTTAGTGTAAATCTAAAATACTAAGCGTTACTTTTTTCACCATTAACTTTTATATCTAATCAATGAGATAAGGTTTATACAGTAGGTGCGGCAAGTTCTGTCTCAGTCGCCAGGGCGCGCTGCTACGCTGTAATGCGAAACAATTTCGCCCACTGTTTATATCGACGCCTGCGATACGTTCCGTTTCGCGTTGACGCGGTAAAGGCGAGTTCACACTTGCCCTCCATGTCTCCTGTTACTACTTTTTTTGTATTAAGAAAAACGCTTGAATACATAAAGCTTGATTTCATTTCTCTAACAAGAGGCAATAAGTGTAAAATATATAACATATTTAATTAACATTTATTGCTACATCTTCATGGATTAATGAGTTAATGCAAAATCCGTTTCTAAGTTACTTTTCTTGAGTACTGCTTAGGATAGTGTTACGCCACATTCCGTTACTGTGAATGTTTCGTAGTAAATAGCGTCACCGCGTGCGGTGTGCGGTGTGCGATGAGCGCCAGTGTGTCCGCGGCCGCACCTCACACTCGGATGCATAACAGACAAACAGGCTAATCCCGGCGTTATCGTAAATTGTCAGTTTATGACGTGCGGAATGGCCGCGGGGGGCGCGCGGAGGACGCGGGGGCGGGCGGGAGAGTTTTCTAATTTCGCCCCCTGCGCCCGTTTTGATGCGCTAATTCGTGTAAGCAGTTTCTGAACGTGCCTGTTCCGAGTTCACTTCATTGCGCCCACGATAATCCTGCATCCGCAAAGTCCTTATTCCTTAGGCACAAAGTCGCTTATCCTATATCCGCATGATGCGTGCAATCGAGCAAGTTTATCGTCGGCTTTTCCATAAACTTGTCCAATTTACATACATTTGTTTATTCGGTTTTTAAATTAGGAATTAGCAGTGTTAACCGCCGGGCGTTATTAAGTAAATATAACGCGTTAATGAGTGCGGCCATGTTGCTACTAGTAGCAGCTCGCACCTCGCAGCGGTAGACTTTGAATAAACTTCTTATCCTAACTCATATAATGTCATCTATAGCATGGTTTTGACACGACGGCGGGCGGCGGGCGGCGGGCGGCGGGCGGCGGCGGGCCGTGTGGGGCGGCCGCGGCCCGCCGCCGCGCGCACCGGACGCGATGCGATCTCGCGCGGCGCGGGCGCATCAACAATTAATACTCCTCACATAATCGATTCCTTCAATTATTCCACGCTGATATATGTTAATCCCGCGGCCTGCCTCCCCGGGATATTGTTGCCTATAATTACATGGGAGGTGACCTCCATTGACAAGTATTGATGTTTTTAATCTGATGTTAGGATACGGCATTAGCATGCGCGTCCGTCCGCCCGTTGATTTGTGGCCACCGGCTCATTGCCTTCGTAATTATTGGATTCGGGCGCGATATTTATTGGCATTTCTTCTCGGTTTCTCGCTCGTCTTGATTTATCATTCGCCCGTTACCCTCGAGACTTATCGCCTGAACATTTTTTTGTCTCCTTTATTAAGGAATACTCCGGCGACGGTAATACGTCATATTGGAATAGGTCGCGCGGTAGGACACATGATCACCGCCATTAGCGCCGCGTCTCCCGGCGGATTAGCGCCGTCGACGCGGAGTAATGAGATGGCGCGAAATATTGAGGATAACGCGCGAAAATAATAAACGTGTAATAGCAACGCGAGCAGGTGCCGCGCGCCGCCGCCAGGGGCGCTGCCGTCACTCCTTGTCGCGTAGACAGCAAGTCGAATTTGATCGATCAATTCTTTTGATATCGTTTTCTTATTACATTCATTATAACCTTCTGAGAGCGTTGTAATATTTTTAGGAAATTTTCTTGAGGCTCCTAAATTAAGATATGAACTGTTAACTGTACGGGAATCACATATGTTTATTATTTTAATTGTTTTAAGTAACATTTAAAAAGCTTTATCTTTGGAACAAAACATAAAAACTTTTGCTAGTTTCAATAAAAAAAAATAAGTTATGTATTACGAAAACATCTATTTGACTACATATGCTGATTCTAAGTTGCTTTAAGTATTATTATTAAATTAGGATGAGGACTGTCTAGTTAGGATTTAAAATGCTTTACTACCTACAGCGCCATCTATGTTTGAGTTTACAAAATATCACCAGGCATTTCTAATGTCCATAAAAATAATTATCTAAATAAAGTAAATCGGTTAGTTACAAAATAGTATGTCACACTTGGGTACTTAATATTCAATAATAATGGATTATTCGTTCAGTACACAACACAAGCTTCTTGCGTTAAAATGATGGATTAATGTCATGTGAGAAATTTCTTTAAAAAAGCAAACAAAGGCGATAAAATTGCATCCAGCTAATATTCCCTTGCCAATCATCTTACTGAGTCAATTTTCAATTTTCCCGGTTAATAAGCACGTCAGCGCCCGCCTCGCTACAATATCGCCCGCCTTTTTATTTTATTGCTCGTCGGAACAATGCGCTCCATACAGGTACTGTACACACAGTATACTTACATACATACATAAATACCTTTGTACAAACTTTATTATACATTTTGTATTGTATATTTTTCACTTTTCATACCTGTAAATTACCATTTGATAAAATTAAAAATTATGCGATATCAAAAAATATTATGAGACTGTGTCAATTTTGTTTTTGTAAAAATAAAAACTTGCGTTTTTAATTCCTAGAATTAATTATAAATATCGATTGGTTTCTTTAAAATAGATTCATTATTTTCATCAATCTGCACAAGAGCAGAGTGGCGCAGTGGAAGCGTGCTGGGCCCATAACCCAGAGGTCCGTGGATCGAAACCACGCTCTGCTAGAATAACTTTTTGTTCATTTTTTGTTTTCCATTTTTAATGACACCCTGTTATCTTTATGTTTTTTTTATTATCACGCACAAATAGTTATTACTTTTTTTAGTTACAACTAACGACATCTGTTGGGCATTTATGAAATAGTGAGACATGCTGCGTGACATTGAGGCAAACAGGCATTAACATAGTATCGAGTACGACTTCATTATATTATTGAATGAAGTTTGTTGTTTTGCGTCTGTTCTCTGCAGCTCGCAGTCGTAGCCCCGGCGCGAGATAATTAGAGGCACGCCTTTTTATCCTTGTAATAAGATGATCGGAACAATCGTAATCGTCAATAGGTAATTGCAGAGTCGAGGCACAACTCACCCGACTCCATTAAGCGTACGTCATACGAGATTTATGTATAATTGAAATCCGGACTTTATTGTGCCACCGTGTTGATTTATGCGCGCCCGCGACGGACCCCGCGCCTCCTGCCCCGCACCCCGCACCCCGCACCCCGCACCCCGCACCCCGCCCAGCACCGCTACCCTGCGCTACGTGCTGTTTGATTCGAACTTTTCCTACTGCTACGTTGATTAGCTAAAATAATCTTTGTTAATTTAAGTAAGTGAGAAAATGTATTCGCTTTTCACTGGGTTATTAATAGATTTTTTACAGTAGAAACCCCTGCAACTGTAAAATGCGATTAACGGAATTATATCCGATGTCTTTTGTTGATGATTACTTATTAGTGAGAGCCGCAGCCGCAGCCGCAGCCGCAGCCGCAGCCGCAGCCGGGCAGGCGCATTAAATCGCAGGCCAATGTTTATGGCGTGCGAACACGAGACGGCTCACTCCGCCAGACAACTTTAAATAACTGGATAACAGATCGATTGTACATAAGCTTTATTTATTCATTCTTGTTAACATTATAAATGAAACTCTTATTTGTACGCCAAAAATATCCGATAAAGAGGATAAATCCAATGTCACCGAAGACTTTAAAGCGTGCAATAAGTTGTCGAGAGACGAATAATTCCTTCGATTCCTCCAAATTAATGTCCTCACCTCGCCTCGCCTCGGCAGGTACACGCAGCACGCAGCTCGTGTTGTTAAGTATCACCATGAATAATATTAACCTCGAACGATTCCATCTCATTCCAGCCGTCGAATAAACACTAATAAATCGACATCCGAACCCGCGGCGGAATTCGGCGTCTAGCCGACAAGACATAAGGACGAGAATCGCCTCGCCGTCTTCTCCCGCGTGTAGGTCAGTGTAAGAATAAACGGACGCATCAATTTCCACAAATCCGTGTCAAGAGTCGAACGCGATTTTAAAAAAAGAAGCAGAGTGACGGCGACGGGCACGATGAATAACTCTTTCTCGTGTTATTATTTACCGTCGGGCGCGAGGCCGCCTCCGACGCCGACGGGACCTAACGATGACGAATACGAGGTGTACTCGTAAAAAGGCCTTTTGAGGTCTGACGTGTGATATATCGGAGCGAGCGCGTGTTATAAAGCACGCGGCGGGGAGCGCGCGCGCGCCCGCCGATTGGCCGGCGTAATGAGCGCGCGCGCGGCGCTGCGACATGGAGTAATCGCCGCTGTTTGTACGCCAATGACGGATAGGCGCCTCGCGGCCCATTGTGCCCTGGCCGGCCGCACCATGCCCCACAGTGGTGCACCTCTAGTATGAGACCCACCGCACAGGACTAGACTGGGACGTGAAGAAAGATGGCCGGAGATTTTTTTCTGGAATGCGGCGAACGAGCAATCGACCACTCATGTTATATTTTCCAAATGATCCAGGTACAATACCGATACCGGTCGTGTGACGTCAGAACGTCCTCTAATGAATCTATCAACCCCGCGGGGCTCATCGCTCGCGCCGGACGCTTGACCAAGCTCTCAACTCGGATAGTTCGAGACAGATTACAACTAAAATTGATTACCTAACTGTATCCCCGCGTTATAATCTATTCCAATTAGTGGTTGATGTCGACAAGAATCGAACTTCATTAAACAAACTCGTTGAGCTATTAATAAACTGAAAATAGTATATCCCAGTTTATAAACTGATTTTCTATGACTTTAACTCCTCGTCAAATAAAGAGCCGATTACTATTTCACCTATTCCTTGTAATGCCAGGTATTAAAACACATCGTAAACCAAACCCATCAGATAAGACACACGAGGCACGCCGCGCGGCACAACTAGCTCAGAAATCAATTATAATTTTCATTAGATTAGGGCGGGTTCGACCGATTTATGGACACGGACAGAAAACTCTTCCCTCGTACACCTTGCGTTCTAAAGCCACGTACACACTAGTGCAATGCAAGACATATTCTATATCAGCTTCTTTTGTGTTTATTTTGACTTTATAACCTCCCCGTGATCAGTTAGCGTGTAACTAAGCTCGTGGTTGGGAATATCTACTGTTAATCAAGACATAAACAATATCATTTATAATCGAATTCTTACATTATTCCTCAGACAAACCTGAAATATGACTAAACCATGACACTTTTCAAACTAGTGCCATATATATGATACTGATACCTTGCATACAATACAAAAACCCCAAAACAATGGAATAATTAGGGAAGAATAGAGGTAGAATGTAGAAGCAGTAACCGCGGCCGGGGCTGTCGCGCGAGCAGCGCTACTGTCGTGTCGGCGCCGATCGATGTCCGCCTCGTTATTCGGACGACAGCCTTTCACGACGTCGCGGCACATTCCCGAAACGACGAAATTCATTTGGGATATTTTGTTAAGATTATGAAAAAAATAGTATTGGTTATCAATTTATTTTCCAATTCGGCCACTAGATTTGTAAATAGATGAAAGTTTAAATGAACTAATAACTAGTTTTCTAAATTTTTAAGCGAGATAAAAGTAAAGTGCGATTTATATTTATCTATTGTTAAGAAAGCACTCACATGTTATTGTAAATATTCGTGATGTTAGTATTTAACTATAGGAGAATCCCATTTATTCTAACATCCACCACGTAACATATAAAAAAGGGCGTTTGGGAAACAAGCCGACTATCGCCTGAAGGTACCCGCGGCGGGCGTCTCCGCGGACGGGTGACTGACGGACGTCCCCACACGCACACTAGAACAAGTATATACATGGACATGTATTGAACGCACACTAGTACAGTGAATCTACGTAAAGACACAAACACACGTGCACAAGCGAATACAGACATAGATTATTCTAGAACACTACTACAAGACATCGCATGTGCACCTCGACTCATAAAAGATGGATAGTGATTGATCGCTGACTTCTGAGAATGATACGGGGAAATTAATGCTCCATTTGTTTTTGTCTTTACGATGCTTCCATACTGATGTATGATTTAAGTTCAATACCACAAACTTGTGTCAAATTGTACCTAGGTACTTTGCTACGTAGATATGAACGCGGACAAAACAATCACATTCTTCCGCAAGTTGCATTGAATTAATGCTAATAAAGTGATAGATCGGCGCATGCAAACGTTTGCCGAGCCGCAGTGGGGCCGCAGCGGGACCGCAACGTTGCCGCTGCGGCGTCGGCACGTAGCTTCAATAACATAACATTGCAACGGTTGAATAGCTCTCATCAACATCGACTCTTTTGTGACTTCGAGACATCACTGCTTACGTCCATACGTCATAAATTACGCGATTACTGAATTATTGCAACGTAGTCTTGTTTAGTTACTTTTTATGTAATAATTCCTGCTTAAATAATTCCAGATGCTGTCTCCTCGGGATGATGACGATGACGACAACCATCTGTGTATCAAATGCAACGCAACTATCGTCGGTCTCGACAACTACGTTGATCATCGGAAGCAGCGATGTGGCAAAAGCAAATCGGAAACAAAATCCGTTTTGCCAATTAACCCTTTGGAACCCACATATAGTCTAGGCGCCGACGTATTTTTTCAATCGTTGGAACTTCAGAGTAGTGTTAAAAAGACGACCCTTTCTAGACTTACGCCACCCACTTCCATTTCTAAGGCAAGTATAGACGTAAAGACAACTTTAACTGAGGTCTCGACTTCTAGTAATTTGCCGAGGATCAGTCCAGTCGAATCTAACCTTCGAGGTGCCGACTGGATCGGTGGTCATAGTTTACGTATAGGGAGCAACGAAGACAATCAAACAAAACTTATAAACGCTGTCGCCAGCATCAGTGGAAATGTTAAGAAGGACTTACCGTCCACTTCATATAGTTTGGAAGCATTTAATGATTTCAAAGGAGACGAGGAATCCGATGAGTGTGACGAATCCGAGGACGAAGAGGATGAAGAGAATACCCACGGGGCCAAGTGGAAGCCGCCGCCGCACTACACCGGCGGCAAGTGGCGCCCCGCCTCGCCCGACCACGAAGATTGGGACCTCAGGGAGGAACATTCCGGCGGGAAGTGGAAGCCTTTGACCGTCACAGAGAGTAATGAGCGCGACGACGACTTCGATGCACCGCCGCCCGGGCACACAAAGGGCAAGTGGGTGCCCGGGGCCCCGGAGAAGACGCAGATTATGCAAACGACGATACAGAACAAGGGTTCCGTTCAGTACTGGTGCGGCCCATGCAACAGACGTCTCGGCTCCAGAACTATCTATGAAAAACATTTAATGTCGAACTTGCACATGAGAAAAGTGCTGCCGGAACACGAATTAGAATTTTCGGGTCACATAGAACCCATTCAAAACTTGACTGAGAAACGTGCCACTCGGCCATCGCGGTTTGTGAATGATAGCATCTACCTCCAGCCACAACGAACCCAACGTAAAAAGTCGAAAATGACGGACACAACATTGAATCCGAAAACAGAGAGAGTGAAAAGAAAGCGGAAGCCTTATTTTGTGCAATGCTCGGTTTGCAAGTCCAGAGTCAGGTACCAGTTGATGGGAAAGCATCTGATATCTCATTACCACTTTAGAAAAGCGACTGATACCAAGAGTCCTACTTATCAACAGCTCATTCTCGACAACATCGATGTCATAGTGCACCAATCCCCATTCCAGTGCAGCCCGTGCAAGTTTTACACCAACTGGCTGTCAAATTTTATGCAACACTGGTTTTCGGACGAACACAAGTCGAAGAGCGAGCCGATGGAGGGCCGATACTGGTGCTCCTTCTGCAAGTTCGAATGCGAGACGTCCGATACGATGGCCAGTCACATATCTGGGCCGGAGCATAGCGAAGTGGTGGCCGTTGTCAACAGGTCCATGCCTATAATACTACGCAAAAAGACGATCTTTACTTGCCCAACATGCTCGAAAGAGTTCAGATATAACGTTGAAATGAGGCAGCACAGCCGGACAACCGGACATGAGCTGTCTCACGCCGCTACCGACACCTATCAGGAGCTGCACAAGTGCGAACTCTGCAACGACAAGTTTAAATCATCTCTAACTCTGGCAGCTCATTTGAAATCGAAGCACAAGCAGAAGGCGTTCTTTTGTCTCGTGTGCTCTGTTACTTTCAAGTCTTCTGTTGAAGCGAAACAACATCGACAAACTTCAGAGCACAGAGTTCGGAGGAAGGAGATTCAGCGAGAGAAAGGTTTTCCAGTTAAGGATTTGAGCAAGAAGTGCCCTTACTGCGAGGACGACGTGCGCCTCGGGAATATCATCGAGCTTAAACACCACATAAGGACCGTTCATCCCGACAAGAAGAAAAAGTAAGTTGTGGTGAAATTAATTAATAACAATTTACTGTTTCTACTTTCCCGATTATCAAAGTTAAAAAATCTTAAAATGCAATATTTGCAGGTGTTCGCGATGTGGGATGTCGTTCACACTGTTCCAAGAAGTGACTCGTCACATCAGATCTAAAGCGTGTCAGTACCAGAGCGGCGACCCCTCGACCGCCTCCGTAGTATGGAACTGCAACCAGTGCGCCTTCACCACCGACTCCCAGGCCGAATGCTTTTTTCATGAGGTCCTACACTCTCCTTCTATTACAAAGGTCGTTAGAGAAGACGGAGAGAAAATTGTCGACAAATATGATTGCCCGCTCTGCCCCAAAACATTCAGCAAGTCATCTCTCCGCGATCATTTGAAGCGACACACATTTGAGAGACCGTTCGCTTGCGACGTGTGCGGGGCCAACTTCACGCGGCAGAGCAGCCTCACCAACCACTGGAAGCACGAGCATGGCAGCAAGACCACAGCGAATGCTCCAGAGCTAGCGGCGACTGATGAGGATGCAAGCCCCACTTTGCAGAGTGGTCAAGCTACGAAGAAAACTTCAGACAAGTAATTTCTACTTCTATTTGATATTTCTTTTATAAATGCAAATTATAAAGATCCTAAGGTAGAAACCCGATCGTAATACCACAATAGGATAAACTTGCTTCAATCAATCACTGAAATATCTAATAATATTCCTACGTAAATATCATAGGTACAAATATAGATCGAGTTCGAGCAGGTTGTCTGCTTTAAAAGTAAATAATGAAATCGCTGATAGTTTGCGTCACAAGACAATTTATCGGCCGCATTCAATCCAATAAAGTTTACACACGCGACCGAATAATTAATGCGGTGCGCTGACGGAAAAATGAGCTATTGTTTTCACATGGAATACATTTTGCAGTTTCAATAACGGTATAAAATGTTTTCAAACTATTCTCTAGCTTGTCCAATGTTCTAATAATCGGGAATCTTATAAGTATAGTTGGGTATTTAAAGAAGCGCATACTGCTAAATAATAAAAGATGCAACTAAACTTTAGGGTGCATTTAGTGACTCATATTTGTGTTTCCACAGAGCGGCCATCATTCCATCAATTCTCTTCCAAATTTAAATTTGAATCAGTGCATCGTGGCGCTCACCTCCACTAAAATAACCTGCGTGTCGCAAAGATGCGACAAGTGCGCGGCGGATGCTTGCATGTCGCTGTCACACAACTCCTCACAAACATCGGGAAACATTCATAATTTGACGCGCGCTTTGATAGTGCGCCGGCGCGACATTTCTCTACCTCAGTGTTGCCAGCGCTGACGTTTTTATACCGAACTGTAATAAATTCTCTCCCGGATGCCTCGTATTTCGAGCGTCGGATCAAAATATTAGTGCGTTCGAAAGAGATGGCGACATATGAATTTTATTATATGCACGTGTTGGACGTAACGTGGAGCTTACAGGTTGATGTGATTTGACGTTGCCAAATTGGTGGTTGTTTATTGTCCGCGAGCCGTGAGCCGAGACCTGCGAGTAACTCAGGCAAATTGTTATTTATTTGACAGTGAAGTGAAATATTTGTATGCACGATTATTGCAGTTGAAATATGCATTTATCTGGCGACACTCCCTGTTCAAATTACCTCGAACCGTCGCCTTACAAATTTGCACTCAATAAGAGATCAAATACTGACCAAGAATTAGATTTTAATATTACGGATTATCTTTTATGGCTTTATACCTTAATTGTTAATTTTGTCATACTGTAACATTTTGTAACCCTGAAAACCAATGACCTTTGATGTTTACAAAGATTTTTAGACAGAAAATACTACTTGATCATTGTTATAATTAAAAAGTTAGCTAGAAGAGAACTCGCTAACGACACGATTAAAATAGACAATCAAGATGATAACCGCCGCGCGGGATCTAATTCGAGCCACAAACCGCATGAATCAAGCGGCGGCGGCCATTACCAGAACTTTCATCGTATCCAGAACATTGTAAAGCCATTGAGGGCGTCTAATGCCGCTGATGATCCAACTTGTGCAATATCTTATGCATTATTGCGACGCCGACTTGCATTAATGCAGTTGAAACTCTAACGCGCTCCGTGCCGTCGTCGCCCGTCCTCGTTGTCGCCGACGAGCGGATGCTCCAAGTGTCACTGGCTCACCGGTGTTGCCAGTTAGCTATTTTAATTTCCCCATTTGACATATGAAATCATCTCATCATCTGTTCGAAACTTTTCGCTAAAATACTTTGCATTCAAATTACATTATATTGGAATTAAAACTACTATAACGGATATATTCCAAAGTGACGTGAACTTACACTTTTGCTTATTAATGCTCCACCGGTAAATATTCTATCATTATTATTCCACGTTAAAGTTTTTTTTCAGAACCGAGAATGCCAACGCTGCGACCGAGACCGCGATCGAGAGGCGCTGTCCGCACGACCAGTGCGGCTACGTGGCTACCTCAGCAGCTCAGCTTATACGGTTTGTTGTTTTTTATGATCACTAGATGGCGTATTATAGCGTAATTTAGTTATGTATTTTTCTAGACCGCAAAGTCGGAGTATCTATAAGTATTGATGGTATGTTTTTCAGTCATCGTCGATCTCATGGCGAGAGCATCAAGACACACTCGTGCGCGCTGTGTCCCTTCAGCAGCGACCAGGCCAGCCACATGCGGCGCCACGCGCGCTGCCACGCCGGACACAAGCCCTACGCCTGCCCGCACTGCGCCTTCACCTGCGCCAGCCTGGTCAGTGCTGTCTGTTGCCTGCTGCCTGATACTATTGCATGACGTGTGCTGGCAATATCGAAACATGTCATTATTTTAATGGACATAGTCCTAATGCTGCTAATTTTTGATAAAGTCAAAGTAACACTTAATACTTTTAGGAAAACCTTCGCAAACACGTCCTCCGTAGCGGCCGCCACGAGGGACTGTATTTGTACGAATGTCCTCATTGCAAATACCAGACCAACATGGCGGCGGAGCTCCGAGCACATTACGTGTCCGCACATCACAACAAATACGATGTGAAAACTGCACTCGAAGCTGTCAAGAAACATTTGATGAAAGCAACTTCAGGACACGAAGAGAGCAAAAATTAATTTGACCTCTGTAATTTAAATGAAATACAATAAGTATTAGTAATGAACATTAACAATCAAATCAACCAGCCCATTTTATAACATTAGTGCTTAAATATTTTTTCATCAACTAACAAAAACAATTAAACACAATCCATATAAATAAATCCGATTAAAAAAGTTCTGTTTTTATTTGAATTAATCCTATGGTATTATATATTACCTGTTTTAAAATACTGCCATCTATACTTTAAATTAAAAATCAATCGGCGGCTAAGTTAATTCTCTGGTCTGTTACTTCGTAGTATTTACGCTAGATGGCACTTTTTCTTATTAAGTAATTTTCAAATTCTGACACATAAATCTAATCTATTTAATTTTACTGATTTTGTATTGTTAATTATTTTATTCGAAACACGAATAACATATTGTAGAGAAAACAATGATTTTAAAAAGAACATTTTTGATTTAAACATTTATAAGAATGGCAACATTATGGTAACTTCCGATTCCGAATGTCAAATCAGCAAGGCAATCTGCGAAGCGAGGGAAAAATTTAATAGCCGTAAGAGAGGAGCCGAGTATAGTACGTGTATGGTGTGCTGCTTGCTAATTTGAATGCGAAAGATCGAATATTTGATTCATATGAGTTAAAAGTGCCGCTATATACAAAGTGTATTAACTGTGCAGTTACGTAATGTTATTTTTTACGTCATAAACACAAACGATAAAATATCGGTCAGTTATTTTGCAGTGCAAAATTAAATTTTGATCTGAATCATGTTTGTTTACGTCCACGTGCTGTAAGAAGAAAATCGATTATAGCCAAAATGTCGTTAAAGGTAATGTTAACTTTTTATTACCAACAACTTTAATTTATGATTAAACTTTAATACCACTTCTATGTATCTGTACTCTGCTAGATATTCATATTTTTCGGTGTATGGTTTTTTTACTTCAATCATATATCCGCAGAATATTATCAATTTAAAGTAAATATTTATTTAATTTAATTTTTCACTATAAGTTAATGTTCAACTGATAATGATAATATTCTGCAGATTTAATAGAATAAACCATGTACTTTTTCATAATATTTAATGTATTTTTAGTTATCTTTGAAGGTTAAATGATAACCTTTGCCTTGACATCATCAATTATGCATTTTATAACATAAACAACACATTATTTACATTATGTTAAGTTATTTTTACATTATTATTAGCTCTACTTTAAAGTTAAAGTATAAACCACTTTATGACCTTATTTTGAAAATGTTTGATAATATTCACTATACTATTAATTTAAGCGCTTACTTAAATTTTCTTTTTTAATAAAAATGTAAATTGAAAAATAAAGCATAATTTAAACACATGCAGGTGCAGTCTATGCAATAGTGGTGTGTTGTATTTGAACAGATCATGAATGCTTGTTTAATTTAATGTTAATTTTTTTTCTTCGGTGCAGGAGGTCCAAGCATTTTTAATATAATCCGCAGACTGCAACGGTAATGTTATAGGAGTATGGTGTACTATTAAATTCATTTAGAATTAAAATAAAAGACAGACTGATCTGGTCTAAAAGGTTTTATTTATAGTTCATCTTTCCATTATAAAATACTAAATTATGTACAATTGTCATTTGGGTTTAATTTTTTGCCATAAACAAGATATAAACTACATCCATTGTTCAACAAATATATCTGTAATGTTCGTTTATATTTATGTCAGCAATAATTTAGCGATGAAATTCGCAGACAGTACTCGTTTGTCACCTGAGTTATTTGCGGTGCGGAGAGGGTTGGAGGTAGCCATATTTAGCCGGGTCCAGGGGCGAGGCGCACCGGTTTGCAACCTGTCTCCCCCCACCTCGCGCCCCCTCGCTCAGTCACTGAACTATCCGATCATCAGGGATAGTCCATTAACATCAGATAAATGCCTTCTGTATCTCATTGAAATTCTTTACACTACGAGAGTCGTCTAGTACGACATTCCTCGCAATATCGATTATTAGATCGATTGTAAAAAAATATCCAATTACACTTTGATAATAATTAATTGCTGGACGATTAGTGTAAGCTGTAAAGGACTTTTTAAAAATAAAAAGAACATTTATCAGTGTTATAAAAAAACCATAGTGACACAATTATAGCTACCGAAGATGTTTTTTTAGTTACGCAAAACAATGTATGAAGCAAAAAGCATTTCTAAATACAAGTAAAACATACAGCTTACAGTCTGGTTATTCTAAAAATGTAACGGTCTTGTTAAGTGTAAAATAAGTAAGACATTAATCCTTCTGTCTGGTAGTTGCGTCTGGTTCCCGTCAAGTACAGTTAAGTTGAGCGTCCGTATCAGTCTCCCAGGTTACCGGCAACGTTATACTACATAACTTAACCAAGTTCTACTCGATGTGGCTTCATTTTCATAGATTCTTGTCGTAGTTTCTTAGAACTTTGAGTTAAATGTGCGCTATTAGCTAAAAATAGGCTATTGGCGCTTTTTTAGCTTTAATCGACAGGTTTGCAAAATGCATCAAGAGCATGAAAAGTTTCATATTTGCATTGTTTACTTCGAATATTTATAACGTTGTGTCTAAGAACATTAAAGGAATTTCAGTGAAAGAGAGTCAGATGTAGGTTAACGATCAAATGGAAGTTTTAAACCCAATGGGATATGCTTAAAAATAACTTTACAAATTTGATTCGAAGAACGTACGTGTTTATGCGTAAAACGTTACTGCGTTCTCGACCACGTCCTAAAGAGTGCCATACTTGTTCTATGATCACTAGTGTATATTTTCTAGATTCGATATAGAATGATGGGTACGTTAGTGTCGCGACCGCTGCCGTATTTGGAGAGAGATCTGGTTCCCATCGCCGGGTGCCTTCCTTACCACTGGAATGTGGACCTGTTTATCCTACCCAAGAAAACTCATGCGCTTTTGTTAATACCATTTGATATACGTCTTTATGAGACACTAGCTGTCGCTCGCGACTTCGCCCGCGTGAATTAAAAGGTAATACAAAATATAGTCTATGTTACTCACAGATAAATTACCTATCTAAAGGTGGAAGAATTTTTTAAATTTGCTCAGTAGTTTTTGCGTAAATCCAAATACATATAAAATGTAAATCTTTCCTCTTGATAATATTAGTATAGATATCTGACATGTAAATGTGGATCTTTAAGGATTTTGATATTAAGTTTTTGTTTTCATATAGTTAAAATATTTATAAAAGTCCTCGGCGTTTGTATTCATCTATACTAATATTATAAAGAGGAAACTTTGTATTTTTGTATTTTTGTATGTATTAAAATAACTCAAAAACTACTGCGCCGATTTTAAAAATTCTTTCACCATCAGAAAGGTAATTTATCTGTGAGTAACATAGGCTATATTTTATTATTACTAATGTTCAGGAACTATTAATAAACAGCGTGTTTCTGGACGCCGGCGTTAAAAACTCACTAAACTTTATCTTTTCTCGGCTTACGCTGCCTAAACCGTTAGAGGTATATAAAAATGATGTATGAAAGAATTGTAGATCTTAAAATGTTCTACAGAAAAGTGCGCGATAGCATATGTCTATCTTTAACGGTTTTCTTACAATAACCACTTTTTTGTTTACAAAATGAATTAAAAATCCAACGCTATTTGCAGCGTTCTTTTATTCGTTTCAATATTAATCCTTATCCAAATAAATGCGTTTGTTATCAGGAGAATTTAATGTAGAATAAAATTTTCATTTACAGTATTAAAATTGGACTAATAGTTTAGAAGATATCGCGAACACAAACAATAAGGGTAACCGAAAAATCAGCTTACAAGCTACCGGACTTAGAAATTTGGAATCTTGCATCGGTAGATTTCTGTTATTACGTAGATTACTACTAAGTTAATACTTTTGGTAATAGGTTGAAAAAAAGGGCGAACGTAATAGGTTATATTTGTAATTTCACGCGGGCGAAGTCGCGAGCAACGGCTCGTGGTCTATATACGCCCTACTCTACGTTATGTTAGATTTAACCATTATTTGATGATCAGTTACGGATTATTTGGTTAACATCTGCTTTAATTTACTAAGCTTGCAAAGAAACGCTTGTAACAAAATTGTGCACATAAAACTATCTCGACCGTTACTGTCCGGCTTACCTTGGTATACTTCTGTATACAAGCATTAATATTAACATCGTGACATGAAAACAGCGACAGTAAACATACATAATGTAAATAAGGCTAGGTGTATAAAACATAACTCAGATTACGTATTCAAGGATTTTTGTGTTACGACTATGAATTCCTATGTGTTATATAAACGTAAATATTTTAGTAGCTGTTTTTAATACTTTGCTGCAGAATAGAGATCATAACAAAAACTAGTGCAATCATGTGGAAATACCAACGAGTGATCGACCAATTAGACCATTACGAAATGAGGTATGAACGAGTCGTGAATGTATGTTGAGCTAGTGTTTTGATTAAAAAAAAAACAGTATTTTACTTAACATAACCTAATAATAAGCCTGGAGAAGAACTGTCCCATAAGCGAATTTTACAATATGTATTGTACACATACAACTAATTTAAACAACAATCTTTATAAAGTAGCTGAGACCGGAGCAGTATTGCGTTATTTGATTACGTAAGAGTAATGCTTACTAAAAGCACATAGTACCTAAGTTGGTTCTATACGAAGTCCGGCGTCAGTCGGCAGCTCCGGCTTACGGTAAACACCTGTCATTACGAGCTATTACCGCCGCAATATACCATCGTAATGACGTATGCGGTCATCCTAATAAATTATACAATCTTTGAAATATAGACCGTAGTTTTATGATGTCATTTATCATATGGGTTTTTTCGATTTTTTAAACATGTTTAGATTGGTGAGAATAGTAATCTAGTCCTGTAGATAAATAAACTTGACCCAATTTACAGCCACGACCCGAGATTCTAATCTGTGCGGTAATGCGGTTTGTACCTGGCACCTGAAATAATGTCAAGTTAATTGATATCAAATATTCAAGATCACTAACAAGTCGTTATGTTTACTTAGTCGTTACTGAGAATTGTGGTCAAAGGGAGTTAGTGCACAATTATCTATTGAAATTTTACTAAAATCATTTTATTCGAACAACATCTTAAAGATTGTCATTTCATTCTATCATCTACGAAAACGGTATTATTATGATAAACGTAGCGATGTCAAAGATCGTTGTCGGTACGCATATAATAGAGTCCGACTTGTCTGTCGCAATTAGAGAGCAGCTCCTAATTGACTCCGAGTGAAAAATACACTATACGATTCTAGAAAGGGGAACCTATTGTATTGTCAACTCTCAGAGGCAAATACTTTTTATTTATCAAATTGTAGTAAATAAGAGATAAAATGTAAGTAACTTCAATAAAAAAAAAATCAATGCGAGTCTCTTCGCTTAAACAATATCTATGTTTAGTGGTGACAATTACGTGAAGTCATCCTAATTCCTAATGATTGTTGAACATTTATGTGCCAATGGCAGGTCCACATTGCCAATTGAGGGCTCTGTACATTTAACAAGATCGTGTCGAATGACTTGTGCTTATGTAATAGATTTATCACTTACATACCTTAGTTGTAATTCTTTACCGTACCGGATTCAGTTGCTTTTTGCTAGTGTTGTTCTTTCGTTGTTTAAACAGTATTAGACCGGAACAAGAATATATATTTGTATTGAAATTCCAAAAAGAAGTGTCAATTGCTATGGTATTTGATTGTAAAACACAAGGTTTTCCTTTTATGTTTGTTTCATGTAGTTTTTTCCAACTACGTATCAAGTTTTGTCGCGGCACATGCTAACCAGCTGCGCCGCTGTCAGCTGACCTAAAACCCCAAGCGCCAAGTCCCAAGGTCTTCGTTATTTATTGCCCATTTTCCTTTAAGATTACATGTTACGTATAATTCCACGTTTGTTTGCCACAAGGTTTGTTGTTAAAATATATTCGCCCCTGACCGTGACATAAAATATTTCTTGGCACAGTGCTCGTGTTTATTCTTGACGATTTTTTGGTTAAATCGACCTGAAACTACATACTTGTATTTGGCGTACTAAAGTAAGACGACAGCTATCCAAATACTTCTCAAGTGAATATATTTTAATTACATTTTTATATATTTTTTATAAATGAAACGTTACCAGCTAGATAGATATTATACTTGTTTCTTGTTCTAATTTCTTTTTTAATATCCGTCTGAATGGAACATCGTTTTATTAATTTTTCAATATCCAAACTATTTAGTGCTACCGCTACATTGCCTTACATAATGCTGTGCCTATCGATTGTCGGGAAAGTACACAAAGCCTCCGTACACTCTGTTTGCTTTTAATAAATAATGTTTTTCAGCCCGCTACATTGTGCTATGAATGTTCGTTATTGATTGAACTTTAATTTTTTACTGATATTTTCATGTATATTAATAATAATAATAGCTATCTAAACGTCACATTGCGGACAGCCTTTTACCGAGATGAATGTTTTTGACATTTCATTAAGTTTTATGCATTTTTCATAATTCTTGTTCATTTATAAACCTCCCACGACGATTAAATAGTGATCGCTTAGGTAAGTGGTCAATGAGGTGATCGCTTGCGGTCGTTTTTGTCATCGGATACTTTCGCGGTGTGCAAGGTCAATGTTATACTGCGACTCAACAAACTGGTTGTTGATTTGTTTATAGTACAATGACTCGTCAAATAGCATCGTGACAGCGAGCCATCAAAACTTGTCGCATTGTCTGACAAGTGTCGCAATGAACGTGACCACTTTTCAAGCTTTCTACACAGCACCTTTGATAATTACGTCGTTAATGATTCGAATATGTAAACGTCGGAAACATTTATGCATATTGCCTATCTATACTAATAATATGAAGAGGAAATATTAGTATGTATTGAATTAACTTAAAAACTACTGGGCCGATTCCAAAAATTCTTTCATCATTAAAAAGCTGTGTTATTGCTGAGTAACATGGTTATTGTTTAATTTATGGACGAAGTCGCGAGCAAAAGCTAGTCATAGATATACAAATCACCATACAACAAACTTGAGCCTCGTGTTTCCTTGCCAAAAAAAGGTAAGTTGTCAGTTAGTCCGAAAATTTATAAAAATAATAATTTCATAAATAAAATTTAGTATAAATTGCACAATTAATCTACCTGTCTAACAGTGTACAGTGTATCCATAAATCATTATTTACTTTCCTAACATCCGCTACTATTTTTATTCCCTCAATTAAAAATTCCTTTTTCGCTTGACTACTAGAGCATAAATTATAATTGCCTCAAAGACCTTGGCAATAGTACTAAAACAAGCGAGAATATCTGACCAAACAGTATGTATCTTTAGCAACCGGATTGTGTTTATTGTGGAAAGGAAATGCCAAGGTTTCATAATAAATCACCATAATACATTGTAATGAATTAACGTTTTCATTCTTAATACTCTTAAAAAATTAAAAGCTAAGACATTTATTGATTTTCATGATAGATGCAAAGAAATAAAAGTGGAAATCTCACGTTCTTACATGTAATGTAGTCTTCTATCAAGTCATCAGAAATAAAGGTGTGGTGTAACGTTTTATTTTCTTTTTAATTTTATTTTCTTTATAAAGGATGCAAGATTTAAATATGGATGTAATCATATGTGATGACAGTTTCAAAAACGGTTACAGTAGCTACATCAGAAACATAACAGTCTAGGTCTAGCCTAGACATTGATTGTCAGGATTGTCTGTCCAGCAGTCTCAAGGCCGGCTCACTTCCGCGTTTACCATCGGTCACCGCTCACGTCAGCTGACTTTCAAATCGATCACGTCGTCTCCTTGTTACATTGTTGTTGAGGTGACAGGGTTTGAGCTTGTTTACACTGCTAATTATCAAGATATTACAAACTTAATAAAACAGCCATAAGATAACGTAGTACCAGAAAATACGTATATTAGGACTAGCTACGAAATAAAATATTAATTTACTGGCTTTAAATATTGTTCTATTATAATCTAAATAAGATTACTTTATTTAAAGACTGAGATGTTATCTGATTTATTTTCTTTATATCACAGAAGTTGATGATTGGATATTTGAATAATAGAAAAACTTTGAATTGGAACATTCAATCATTCATATAAAATAGCCAATTTATATGGAAGGGGAATTTGATTGCTCTATGTCCAATGACGTAATATCACTGGCTACCAAATGAATTGCACATTGCACTGATTGCTGTTCGCCTGGATTCATAATAAACGGGGCTTGGCGATAGGGTGACCATAATATTGATAATATATTTTTTAAAACGAAATCGAAAAAAATGGTACTTACAAAGAATATGTACGTTAAAGATTATACATGTGGTGACATAAAAATAAATATGTGTATATATTTACATAATGTATTCGTGTCCCTCGTATGTGTGCGTTTCTACACAATAGCGCCTTATTCCCAGCATTTACCGCGCAATGTTTTTCACATCTTTATCTGTAATGACTACAAAGCGTTGTTAATTTCGTTGTCAAGTGTATAGTTGTTACTTTTGCGCAATGTGTAAGGAAAATAATAGAAGACCTTGTAGCTCAGAAATTAGATGTTCTTTGTTCGATACTTTTATAGAATAAGGAACAAAGTGTACGGATTATCGAATGTTATCTTTTTTGATGTAGAAAATAGTTCCTTAGTTGCGCTTTCTTTCTCTGTAACATGACAAATAACCAATTAAAACGACAATTAACACCGCTGTCGTGATATCGCTGTATTAACACAATTAGTATCCATTCGTATTACATTTAGTTTTTTATTGTATTCCGTATTTAAATTAGTATATTAATTCCATAGTCAATTAGCAATCGAATCGATCAGTTGTCCGATAAAAGAAATTGTTACGTAAATTCGACACCTCTCTATATAATTATACTAACGCCTGTGTATTAAGATAAGACGGTAACAGGACAATGTCCGCAAATTAACGGTTATGTAAAACAACCGAAACTCGATCGACGCCGGCGCTTGAAGTTTACTCGCGTGTGCGCACACTTCAGCGTGGTATGCAATAAGGGCAGCTACAGACTTATCTGCATAAGCTTTACACAAAATAATTTCTATGGTCTCATGTGAATTTTTACTTGGATATTTCTATATTTCGTATTGGTTTTTATCTTTAATAAACTGTGGAATACTATTTAAAAATGTACCTTATGAAGATGAGTCAGGCAGTTCTTAAAATAATTATGTTGTTTAATGGCATCGACACAAAATATGCGGACGGAACATTTTATAGTTTTGTGGGGGGAATTGTTAAAATTAATGAATTTCTCTAAATTGTCTGTAAACACCTAATATTGGCAATGGCCTGCTTCGGTTCAATAACACTGTTAGTGTTGTTTAAGATTAACATTGACTTTATCCTCATTTGTGCAACTTTAAATTCAAAGCGACAGACAACACCAGGAAACACATTAGGAATATTTTAAAAAAAAACAAATACGCGTGTTTTGTATCAGTACATATAAATGAACTTATAATTGTTAGTATGACTATGCCGGGAGTGTAAACTAGTCTAAATGCATTGGAGGCATCAGAAGTAGAGTACGATAGGTCGGTGGTTATGTCAGTTATGCAATGACTGCATTCTGTCAGCTGGCTTGCATTGTTGCGGATGAACAAAAAGCGAGGGCAAGCCGCGAGGCGCGAGGCTGGCGGCCATTGACCCCGGCCCACGTAAACAATCATTAAGCTCCATCTCTGGCATACTTTACGCTATAAAGGAATCGTTTGATTATGATGAGGTAATAATTTTCTGTAGTGACAGTCGAAGTGGTTTCGAGAATCTATGTAGTCGTCGTGAGTTTCTGAAGTGTCAAAACTTGACCAGCCTTTATTTATCCCGTGATTTAACCTACAACAGATAAATCAACCCTAATATCAAAATGGTATGATTTTTACATGAAAACGTGAAAGATAAACATTACCCTTTTTACTAAATATTATCTATTGAATCAGTTACATGGTTTTATATGGAAGAATTAAATCGAAAACATTGCGACCATAAGGCGCTCAGCAAACAATGTTAAATTGTTATATTCGTATGACTCACCAGACGTGTAAGTAAACGGTGTACTTACATAGAGCCTTTGTTATAAACTCTAACAACTCTGATACTAGATATTTCTGTGTTCCTCGTAAATGTTTAACATCTCGAGGTCTATTAACTGAGTAGATTTGGCAAATGTATTGCTCGATTTTAAAAATGGGATATTCCTAAGATGTCACCAAATACAGCAATCCTTTGAGTATTTGGTAATAAACCAGTTTTCCGACGTGTATTACAGGCCGGAAAACCGTAATGACACCGACAATAGCAGCTTGAAGTGACGTCGCACACCGTGTCGCAACTCATTACGCTGCGGAATTCATATCCTCTGCGGCGCCTGCACCACGCTTTGTAAGAACTCGTTAAAACAACGCTTAAAGAAGACAGCAGAATAAAAACTAACCAGTCATGTGTTAGGGCAGATATTGTTTATTAATTTATCTACACAGGATAATTAACCAAATACCCTTAGAGTACTTGATAAACCTAAGGTAAAATGTATTTTGACCTTTTACACGTCGCCTTCATAGACCCGTAAACTGAAATTCAAAAGAAGTCGTCAAGTAAACAATCTGTAGACTTCAAAAAGTGTTCTTTAGAAGCTCTTTTCCGGTCGGAATTCATGTTGAAAAGTAAACATTTCCCTTTAAAATCTCGAGCTCAGTTGCCGGAGCTCGGGTCTTTTGAGCGGCTACCAAGATGGCGGATTCTCCCGCGCTTTCTCGCGATGCGTCCACTCGACACGAGCGTTTGCTTTCTACTGTTGATCGAAGATATTATAAGCATATTAGCACGCAACATCGCGTTGATGTCATCGGCCAGAGAAAGTCCACTTTTGCTGACAATGACGATCCTTGTAGGTCACATGTCATGTCCTATTGCGTTAGCGTGTTTGAAACTTGTGTTTGAGAATGCTAATGAACCGACAGTATTACATACTCGTGAACGCGTCTAAACTTTAAGTTTTTATTAATGAAATAAAACATGATTGGTTCAAAAAGGAAGGCGTAATTATTATACCGAGCTTTGTTTTAAGCTTCCTGTTGTTGAAACGTCTCTCTATTTAATGAAAGACAATTCCAATAAAAGCTTTCCGCATTCACATAATTATTTTTTTTGAAACGAAACAGCACACGTCCTCATTCCACATTGTTCCCTTTTATAACTACTGTGCATTCATTTATTTTTAATGCGTCGATTTCATTTAGTTTGTTCATTTCGGAAAATAAAACTTTAATAAACCCAAACAACTGACGCATACAAATATTTATGCACGCATTGTTTCTTTCACATCACAATCCGTTAGTTACATCTTTATTGCTTTCACTTGTGATTGTGCACATACAGACATTTTTATGGTTTATTTATCTTTACTGGCAATAAATATAGATATGGTTAGTTAAAAAGAAAACCAAAGAATAACCGAAACGAAAGGCTCAGATACAGACGTCTGACAGCGGTGCGGAGCTCGTCTATAAATAAAAACGTGCTAATGACCATACAAATATAAAAGTTTATCTCGTATACAATTTACATACTAGATGCATACTGAATTATAAAATTATCTACCGCAAAATAACACGAAAGTTTAGTTTTACACACAAAAGAACCGTGTCGAACGAGTAATTTTCACGGTTTGTAAATTCCATTAGGGTAGTTAAAACTTCTTTAGCTAAAATTGCGTAAAGTACTACATGTTTTAAAGTAATTGATTCGTTTGATGTTGGTGGGAATTAAAAAAAAGCTTTGATCTTAATGCTATAGGCTTGATAGCTAGATTTGCATTTAAAATGTTAGCTACCGATTTAAATACATACCACAAAAGCTAGACTTTTTACTATAAGGCGCAATGTCTGTTTAAAGCGGTTATATCCAAAACAGGTTAATTCATGTATCAATCTAGTTAATAAATTCGTCCGGCATTCTACGATGCTTATTAAATTCTCTCACAGGTCTCTCAATTGATTGGCGATGCGACGAGATTGCGTGCACCGCTCGCGATTCACGCCCGGTTTCAACTTGCATGCCCAGGTTTTTTCAGTACCGCGGCTATTTTAAGCCCTGCTATACGAAAATAATAAAACCCGTTTTGATATCGATAACTTTTAAGAGACTTTGAAGGCAGTAGATTTGTAGTTCGTTTTTCCAGTTGATGCGGTAGAAATAGAGAGTTGTTTATGTCTGTCGGTCACGTCGCGTCTGACAAAAAACATCCGCGCGTCCATCACCACGCGCCTTGTCCGGAATTCGGCTTCGAACCTACTTACCTTTCATAGGGTTGTCAGTTATCATACCACTTGATTGTGGCTTAAAAAAAATAAAATAAGTCAACTAGTTTTCCTAACAACTAAAAACACAATGGTCTTACAAATAAAAAAAATAAAAGCAGTATTTTCAAGTTGTCAATGACCGTTTAATGATTGTTTTATTAAACTTTATTGAAACCAACTTTTGATACGATTGTCACCTACTGTACAATTTCACATTAAAAAATCGACTACGCAAGTCTACTCAAGACGTGTTTCTTTTATGTTACACACTTATTCAAGCTCAAGACAAGTGGCAACCCTGTAGCGTAGCTCGGCATTGTGCTGTTTCTGCTGAGTCATTACGTAACAGCATCCGCTCTCGTTCTTCGTTTTCTAAATCAACTACAATAGATCTTTTAAAATTGGAAACCTTATTTAGGCTAAGGTACATACCAAAAATAATTTGTTTAGATTTTTTCGATTGTAGATTCTAGTAATATTCTTATTGCTTTTCTAGTGTATATTAAACCGATATTTGTATGTATTATGTAAGGACCAATACAAATTTTAAAAAAGACCTTTGTCTTTCCACATTCAAAATATCCGAAGCGCAAAAAATCTATTTCAATACAATTCCGTAACGACCTTGAGAGCTAAGAAACTCTGTTTTTGTTGAAATCTGAGACTGACACAGATTATGTGTAATAGATAAGAAAAAACTTAATAAAAACCTATTATTTAAAATAGATACAGAAACATCTATTGTAAAAAAAAATCGTTCCTCACGTACAAAATTTACATTGGAAGATAGCAATGTTCGACTCTTTAATTTAGTTCCGGGTGTAGTTTTTTATACTTTCTTCTGTTTTCTTTTTTTTCTATAGCAAAATAGTAAATAAACATTGATATTTACGATTTCATTCTTACTCTTGTAAACATTTTGTTGTCTAGATAACTTGTGTTCACACGTCTCCCATGATAGATGACATTCTCCGTAGTGAAGCTAGATTATCTGCGTGCCTGTTGGCAAAAACCTTCCGTCCATCATGCCACCGCTCCGTGGCCTCACTAATTATGATGACACCTTATGTAACACGAGTAACTTTTTGTTACTTTATGTTAGCTTTTTATTCTGTTATCATCAACATACATTAGCGTATTGCAATGTGGATTTTAAGATTTATTTTTTCCCTTTGCACGTCCTGTTGCAGTCGACCATTGTATATACCCTTCACTTCAGCATAACACATTAGCGCGCCGTGCCTTATCGATAGCCATTCAACGCACTTTTGTTTCAATGGCTTGATTGAAAGGGGTTCCAACTAGGGGAAAGCTTAAGTGCTGTTGTGATATCTGCATATACAATAGAGGTAAATGGATAAAAAATCACCATTCGAACTTTTAAAGAAGTGTAGGCTAGGCGCCGTCTGTACTCTGCCACTTTAAGATTTCATGAAAATATAATCCTTACTAAAACAGGAGTACATAATAACTTTTATAAGAAATGACTGTGAAGTGAACACAACGTGGCTTACAAATTATCTAAGGGCGCGGGAAACTCGCGCAAATCAATAAGGCGGCAGGAAAGTCCGCAGCCGACAGAAAACCGAATCGAAACGACCCGCATACAACAAATTTATGCATAAAAGTTATTAAGAAATGTAATATATAGTAATACTTATTTTAAAATAATATAGTAAACTAATATATCAACACCAAAGGTCAATACCCTTAGAGCTATTAATATGTAATAACATAAATGTAAAAAAAAACTTATATTGGAAAGTGTAACAAAAGTACCGTTGGTTTAACGACTGCACTTTATGTCTGTGCGCTTCTTGTTTATTTAAAGTTCTTGATGAAATATTTAACAGTCTGCATTGATACTGAAATTCAACATGTTTTCTAGCTTTTTTTACTTTAGTCAGTGGGTAATATTCCTAAATACATACAATACAAGAATGAATAATTTGAATACAATGGAAACACAGCTTTTACAACTCGTGTTTTGCACCAATTAATGCGGTCAATATTATAATATCCGTCGTAAAAAATATGTACCTTTTCTCTCAATAAAGTTAGTAAATACGCGAAAGTAGAGCAAACATTGTTTCTCGATTGGTTAACAAACAATTTTAAGAATAGAAAAAACATCTCTCATCACTTATGGATCTTCATTACATTTCAATCTTCAAGTAAAACCAACAAACGATAAGCCGCGCGTGTGGGAACGCAAGCGCTACGTCGATGAAGGTTCCCACAGCTTGCTTTGTGCACTAATCGTACTGCTAACTTTCAACTTGCAGACCATTACTGCCAATATATTTAAATTAGATAACAATGTACTATGAACATAATAGTAAGGATGTCGATATCGCTTCGCAGACGAAATTAAAACCAGGAAACACATATAGTCGAAATAAAATAAATAAATAAATAGTTATTGTACAGTGGAAACTAAGAAGTTGAGATCTTTTACGTGTTTATGATATAAGAGATAGTCTTGCTTATAAATATTTATCATAATGCTCTCTTATACACTGGCCCTCTATGTAGACGAGAGATTTGAGTGCTTCAAGCGACGAAGCAGTTTGGCACCGCTCCAGATGGATTAGCACTTCTCTGACGACCTGATTACATACAAGAGGTTACTGACCAAACTTTTTAGGTCGCCCCCACCAATATTTGTATGCAGTTCCTTTATTGCACAGTGAAAGTCAAATCGATTATTGTCGAAAATAATATATTTATTTTCAAACTTTAATCAAATCGTTTATTTCTGTATTCAATATTATTTAGGTAGTTGTGACTTGACCTATGCGTCGTGTTCCAGATATGCAAATAACACTGAACGTAGGCGACGTAATGTCATCGCGTAACATTTGACTGATGTATTTCGGGAGTTGCAATGAATAGTTCTAGTAAAAGTTATTATTTTCTTGCACTTTAGGCAATTAACATAAAAAAATCGCATATTCATAAATGACTAATTCAAAAGTATGGCGTTGGTTTTCATTGCACCGGTTAAGTTTGTGAACACACTCATTGCTGACTCATCTGCATTTGCATGAATTTTAAGAGAACCCCCCATAGTGGGCGTCAATTAAATATTCACTCATCAAAGGTCAAACTAGAAAATCGCATTACTATCTTACATCAATGTATTGTCTTGTGCATACAATGAGAAAGAACTACGACTACTTATATTTTATAAGAATTGGAACTCTACGTGATTACAGCATTGTAGGTAGTACCAAAGTGGTATTAAAGTGTCATCACTATAAAATGACGGCTCGACAGTGGTGTAATGCTCATCTTGTACGAATACTCCATGAGTGGGAAGTGAATTCCTAATCATTCGCATACGCATATTTTCCCGCTTACTAAAGAATTTGCCGCCGACTTAAGGAAGTCCTGATGAACGAAAAGTCACAGTTTAAACTGATTTTAAACACACAGATCATTAGCATTTTAAGAAAGGAAATTAATAAGCAATTTAAAATCTTTTAATAGAGAGTAAAATTGACAGAATAATTCGTAACCTTTAGAACGTGTCTAGGGCGTTCGCAGCCATTGCTTAGATCGTATCACTCCAACATTCCAACACAGCACTGGCAGGTGAGGGGAAGCCAGAGTGTTGGAATGCCTTTGTTCGTGTCTTCTGATGCTATCACACGGCCGTCATTGTAAAATATTACTGCCGATTGACACGAACAACTAGTCTATTAAGCCTTTATTAGCACTCATCGATCCATATTTAGTAGTTAATTCTTACCAGGATATGAAACAGGTCAATGGACGTCTGTAGGGATAGTTTAAGCAAAAGGTGGTGAAGTTGTAACCGGAGCCTTAGGAAAGGCAACACCCGTGACGTCACGGCGCACCGGGCACATCTCCGGCGCACTCGATCTCACAAAGTTCATGCTCGGCCACTTGACGCATCGCCACCACACAACATATTGTCTATTCATTTGCAAATTAGTTAAGACAATCACATTAGCAAGTCCTCTTACTCATATGTTATGCAAAGTAATATTTTAGAGAAAAATGCAATCAAAAACTCAGATCTCTTTGTTCCGTAACCGAAGTCTTTTATATTTGTCATGCTGATAAAAAAAACATTAAATAATGACTTGAATATTTTATCTATCAACAACTTTAGAGAGAAAGCCATTAAAGTTACAAGATTGAGTTCCAGTCTAGCGCAAATGATAACGAATTATTGAAATTAAATGAGATGATTTGATTCTGCGCAACCTTTGTCTCGAGATGCGGAATATGACGCGCTTCCCACGAACAGTAAATTGCGTCTTCTATTTGAAAATATAACATGACTCCGTGCTGTATTTTAGTCCACAAGGCATTGCTGCTCAACATAACACATGAAACTAGTTTAGTGTAAACCGTGCACCATAAATGTCAGTATAAAAATAATTTTTAATTCACGTAACGTTAACCTTGCTCTAATGAAATCTGCTTAACTGATCGTATCGCGTATCTCGTACACAACACGAATTCGCGTGACATCGGACGCTTTGCTCTGCTTTGATCCGTTCGTTTCGAGAGTTCGCATCGCCCCAGGCAGTGGCCCCGGGGCACGGGCCGCCTCCCACAATCGATTACACGGTTAAATGGTCGAGAAATAACTTGCGCGTGCTGATGTTACAGAAATAAAACGGTTATCTATTAACCAAGCGCAAATGTTGTGCGCCGTGATTGATGAACCTCGCGTGACGTCACGACACCGCAGATTAATTCTACACACATTATATATAAATATAAGTCAGTACCGAGGGAGCCTCAACTGCTTCTGAAGAACTAGAATTTAGCCATAGACATAAGAAACTTGTCATCACGAAATTCTTCTCTAATATTCATTGAGCATATGCGTGTTGCGTGTTACAGAAGGAGTCACGCACCGACGTGCAGTTCCATCTAGCGGCGCTGCGCGGCGACCGCGCGCGGCTTTGCCAGTTGCTGGACACTGGCAAGGTGCACATCGACTCCAGAGACCGGGTAAGACAACACTTACATCTTACATGAAGAAATGTTGGCTCTGAATTCCTAGAATAGTTCTTGAGAAATGTACTCGAAAGACCAAGACTAAGATGATGAATTAAGATATATTATGTCGAGCTAAAAATAATTATTCGTAAAACAAACATCAGATTGTGACTTTAAATAAATGCAAATTAGAGTATTATTTTATTATCAGTTATTGCACGATGCACGACTGCACGATTTTCTTCGCTATCATCTTTGCAGCGCTCCTGTTTACTTGATATTTATGTTGCAGCGAGCTCACTGCGTTATCTCGCTGCGTTTACTCTAACTAAATCAATACGTTGTCACGACTGCAGGTTATTGCATAAAACGAAGGCTGTACCCCGTCTGTGTACACAGTACTCCCCTCTGTACGTCTCCGCGAACCCTCGCAAATTCCTCCTTGATAGTAATTTGCGACTCCACAATGTTTATAGGTTCGTAAATTGTCTTGAGATAAGCGAATTTGATCTCTATGGTGTATATTATAGGATACATTATTTTAAGTCTGGAATGTAGAACAAAAAATCATAAGTGCCAACCTAGGTAAAAAATATGTGCAATAGTATTACCAGCCCTTGATCACAGCCAAAGCATTGAGGCCTGTACACACTGGCCGAATATAAACAATCGTTTGTTTTCGTTGTACTAAAATAAAGCGGTCGCTCCACTTTCTGGCAATTTCTATTCTTTATACACACACTCGTTGTTGTTTGGGTTAAGACATAAACTTAAGAGGCAAACCTTTTTTTTTAAATTACAATATCTGTTAAGGTACTTAGAAAGAAACTTTAATATACTGTAGAACTGTATATATTTTTCCAAGAAGTAGATAATATATTACGTGTAATATTTAATATAAGGCACCGCTTAAGTTTATCACTTGCGGCACACTACGAAGGTTGTCACGGCCGGTTATAGTTTATCGTCACCTCGCGGCCCGCCGCCGCCGCCGCCGCTGCCTCGACGTACGCAATAACCGCTATTGCATAATCTCCGTTGTTTTTCTTCTATTGTACCCATCGTACATTGAGACACTTTTGTTGGCTTCACTTACCGTCCGTAAATGATGTTTTAAATAATTTCCAGTAAAGTTATAAAGTTTACAACAATCTCAGCACTTACATACTTTGTACTTGTAATCCTTCTCTTGTCCAAAAAGATGTATATTATGGATCCAGTTAAATTACTTTACTAATTTTACTGTCGATACTTTTACCTATTATGGCAAAATTATCAACAACTAAGGTGTTAATTTTTCCAAATTATTAAAACAATACACAATATAGTTACGCTTCAATAGATATTTCATCTAAGTAGAAACATGAGGAATGCAGCTTGGCCGCGGTCGCCGCACGCGAGCTATCAAACCTAATTAGAGCGTTACGAAACTCCAATAGGTCTTACGTTTTATAATAAAAAATCTATAAAGATCATTATCGTACAGCGGTATTTGGCTTCCCTTTGCTTCCTCTATCCGTTGAAACGGAATTAAACATTTGCTATTCTATTTACGCCCATACACTTTTTTTTGGGTCTGTAACTACATTGCTGTTTACTTTCTGTCTCTCATAGCTGCGTTGTTGTTGTCTGTCCTCGGTGGTATTTTCAAACTGTTACGACTTAGGTCCTCAAAGGTAGCATCTGCAGTTTCTCTCGAATTGAGGATGTCTATGGCCGGCGGTGTTCCCGTTGTTTGCTTACTCCTTTTACTCATAAAAATATCAGTCAATAAGTGTTTTGTGTTGCGGCGACAGGACGGCACGACGCCGCTGATCCTGTCTGCGGCCATGGGGCACGCGGACTGCGTGCAGGAGCTGCTGGCGCAGGGCGCGGACCCCGCCTGCTGCAGGACGGTATGACTACATGATGAATCCACTACAAAATTGGGATGATCGTATATGTATGACATCCATGTATCATGAAATGGGGATAACGATTTTATGATGTTTGTGGTATATTATATCAAACGTGTCTTATAGACGGGTACCAGCGCGCTGTTCTTTGCGGCGCAGGGCGGGTTTCTGGACATCGCGCGGATGCTGCTGGAAGCCGGCGCGCAAATCGATGCGCCCAGCACCGTACGTATTGTAGAATATGGAAGCTAAATAATAATACGAGAATGTGGTGATTATTATGAAACGTGTGTGGTGTCTCAGGACGGCGGCACGCCTCTATTCGTGGCGTGTCAGTGCGGCCACCTGCCCGTCGTCGAGGAGCTGGTGCGGCGCGGCGCCAACGTCAACTCCTGCATGAAGGTGAGCTTAGCTCCGGCCCGCAATTGTATACAGATATGACATCACCGATTTACATTGCAACATTTAGCTAACGAGGTAACCGGTGTGGTTTCAGGACGGCGCGACGCCGCTGTTCATAGCGGCGCAGAACGGCCACGAGGAGGTGTGTGTGCGGCTGCTGCGCGGCGGCGCGGCGGTGGACGCGGCGCGCGCAGACCGCGCCACGCCGCTCTGGATCGCGGCGCAGTGCGGCCACCAGCGCGTCGCGCGCCACCTGCTGGCGCACGGCGCGCGCGTCGACACCACCCGACAGGTGCGTGCCGCGCCTGCAGCTGCCCGCAATTTCCTGCTGCAGCCTGCTCACCCCTCCTTGTCGCGTGTTGCAGGACGGCGCGACGCCGCTGTTCAAGGCGGCGCACAAGGGGCACGCGGGCGTGGTGGGCGAGCTGCTGAAGCACGGCCCCGAGCTGGGCCTGCTGGCCAACGGGCAGACCGCGCTGCACGGCGCCGCCATGTTCGGGCAGCTGGCCTGCGTGCGCCTGCTGGCCCGCGCCGGCGCCGCGCTCTCCGCGCGCAACGCCGCCGGCCTCACGCCGCTGCAGGCCGCGCGCCAAGCCGCCCGCCGCGACGTCGCAGACTACCTGCAGCGCCTCGCCGCCTCGTGATGCACCCCGCACCCCGCGCCACGCCCCACGCACCCCGCGCACCCCGCGCCAAGCCGCCCGCCGCGACGTCGCAGACTACCTGCAGCGCCTCGCCGCCTCGTGATGCACCCCGCACCCCGCGCCACGCCCCACGCACCCCGCGCACCCCGCGCCAAGCCGCCCGCCGCGACGTCGCAGACTACCTGCAGCGCCTCGCCGCTTCGTGATGCACCCCGCACCCCGCGCCACGCCCCACGCACCCCGCGCACCCCGCGCCACGCCCCACGCACCCCGCGCACCCCGCGCCAAGCCGCCCGCCGCGACGTCGCAGACTACCTGCAGCGCCTCGCCGCCTCGTGATGCACCCCGCACCCCGCGCCACGCCCCACGCACCCCGCGCACCCCGCGCCAAGCCGCCCGCCGCGACGTCGCAGACTACCTGCAGCGCCTCGCCGCCTCGTGATGCACCCCGCACCCCGCGCCACGCCCCACGCACCCCGCGCACCCCGCGCCACGCCCCACGCACCCCGCGCACCCCGCGCCAAGCCGCCCGCCGCGACCGTCGCAGACTACCTGCAGCGCCTCGCCGCCTCGTGATGCACCCCGCACTCCGCGCCACGCCCCACGCACCCCGCGCACCCCGCGCCAAGCCGCCCGCCGCGACGTCGCAGACTACCTGCAGCGCCTCGCCGCCTCGTGATGCACCCCGCACTCCGCGCCACGCCCCACGCACCCCGCGCACCCCGCGCCAAGCCGCCCGCCGCGACCGTCGCAGACTACCTGCAGCGCCTCGCCGCCTCGTGATGCACCCCGCACCCCGCGCCACGCACCCCGCGCACCCCGCGCCACGCACCCCGCGCCACGCCCCACGCACCCCGCGCCAAGCCGCCCGCCGCGACGTCGCAGACTACCTGCAGCGCCTCGCCGCCTCGTGATGCACCCCGCACCCCGCGCACCCCGCGCCACGCCCCACGCACCCCGCGCACCCCGCGCCAAGCCGCCCGCCGCGACGTCGCAGACTACCTGCAAGCGCCTCGCCGCCTCGTGATGCACCCCGCACCCCGCGCCACGCACCCCGCGCCACGCCCCACGCACCCCGCGCCAAGCCGCCCGCCGCGACGTCGCAGACTACCTGCAGCGCCTCGCCGCCTCGTGATGCACCCCGCACCCCGCGCCACGCACCCCGCGCACCCCGCGCCACGCCCCACGCACCCCGCGCCACGCCCCACGCACCCCGCGCCAAGCCGCCCGCCGCGACCGTCGCAGACTACCTGCAGCGCCTCGCCGCCTCGTGATGCACCCCGCACCCCGCGCACCCCGCGCCACGCCCCACGCACCCCGCGCCACGCCCCACGCACCCCGCGCACCCCGCGCACCCCGCGCCAATCCGCCCGCCGCGACGTCGCATACTACCTGCAGCGCCTCGCCGCCTCGTGATGCACCCCGCACCCCGCGCACCCCGCGCCACGCCCCACGCACCCCGCGCACCCCGCGCCAAGCCGCCCGCCGCGACGTCGCAGACTACCTGCAGCGCCTCGCCGCCTCGTGATGCACCCCGCACCCCGCGCACCCCGCGCCACGCCCCACGCACCCCGCGCCACGCCCCACGCACCCCGCGCAAGCCGCCCGCCGCGACGTCGCAGACTACCTGCAAGCGCCTCGCCGCCTCGTGATGCACCCCGCACCCCGCGCACCCCGCGCCACGCCCCACGCACCCCGCGCCACGCCCCACGCACCCCGCGCACCCCGCGCCAAGCCGCCCGCCGCGACGTCGCAGTGGCGCCAGCAGCTGGTGCCGGTGCAGCCCCACGCCGCACACTAATGCTAACGCTGTCCTCACGTGAGCTGCAACTGCGCACAGACTGACGACGTGTGTCATACATTGGAGGTACATATACATACATACATCTCTGCTTAATGGTAAGGTGACAAGTGACCAATTAAAAGTGTGGAATAAAAGCACCTCTTGTCAGTCGGGTAATAAGTAGCTGCGGACACATCACACAAACTGATCTTTTAGAGTATTGAAACATATAGCAGCATATTAAATGATAATGCCACGCTTAAATCCCAAAAACGAATGCTAATGTTTTTGTATCATTTTATACATTTTTCAACCTAAATATAATCTAAGGAATATATAAAGACAATATTATAAATTATATTCATGTATATAGTGCAACAATTACACAAACTCCAACACATATCTAAATACTAAACAGTTTATATTTGTCAATATAGAAACATTTTAACAGATCCTTTGTAAATAGATTGTGTGCTTCACAACATCAGTAAACTTGTAATATTACTCATGTCAGATTACTATTTTATATGAACTGTATATTATATAGCTTTTAAAAGCAATGCCTTCACACTGACCTCACCAAGATAAACACTATGTATGTCTCCTTTTAAATTATATAAAAAAAATCGAAAACCTCCTTTTTGAAGATGGTTAAAAGCTATATATTTAATTAAGATATTTTTAATATCAATTAAAGTTAAGTTCCTAGAAATGATTAAGGTTGGTTGTAAATTAAAGTCATAATATGTAGAATAATTTATTTTAAAATTCAAAATACAATATTTGTACATGCGTCACTGAATCGGTTAATTTTTTAATACATTAATTTTAAGACTTATGTACATAGGATAATATAATGTATATACATGCAGCTTTGATTACAATATACTTATAGAACATGATTGTATGCGGTCTGTCAGAATGTAACTAAGTACATCTTGTAACTTAGGTAATGTGTAACTGTTGTTTGAATTTTTATTTATGTTACTTAAATATAATTGTTTTAAAAACTACTATCTACTTATTGAACCTCATCTATTCCTCAAACAATAGTACTAAAATTTTACAAACACAAAAAATATTATGTAACAAATACCTTTATATTCTTTATGAGTCTAAGTTTCACATATTTTATAATATTCACATTAAAATTGATTTTATCTATTTTACTTGTGTGATAATTCAAAGTCCTCTGTTAACATAATGCTAAGCTCTCATGCCAGTACAGTTGGACAGTAGCAAAAGTAAGGCATGGATTGTGGACTGACTGGACTGACTGGTGCCAGTTAGTGATCACATTATGCCAGTTGCACACCAGGTATTGAGTACTGTCCAACTATACTAAGTGTGAACCCATTCCAGAGATTTTAATGACTGACAAGATAATTGTTCTGCGGAGGATCCTATTAACATAAAAGTTTGATGAGGTCAGTGTGACCTGTCCTGCAGCGCGCTGTGCGCGGCGAGCGCGAGGCGGCGCGCGGCGGGGCGCTGCGCTGGAGCTTGCTGCGTGCAGCTGCAGAACAGCACCAGCGGCTGCTCGAACTGCAGCGCACAGATACCTGCTGGCACCACCGGACGAGTGCCTGTGCAATGTTGTGTCTTTTAGTTATTGAAAAAAACAAACAGGACAAAAGTAATGACACATACACATTTTTACATAATACAATAAGTAAAAAGAATAACAACAGTAACAACAGTAGGACAATTGACAAATATATGTATTTTTTATTTAAATATGTTTTTTTAACTCATACACAAAATTAAATTTAATCAATAACCATGTCTCAATGTTATATAGCTTTTTGGTTACTTTATAAATCTATACTAATATTATAAAGAGGAAAACTTTGTATTTTTGTATTTTTGTATTTTTGTATTTTTGTATGTATTGAAATAACTCAAAAACTACTGGACCGATTTAAAAAATTCTTTCACCATCAGATAGGTAATTTATCTGTGAGTAACATAGGCTATATTTTATTATTACTAATGTTTAGGAACTATTAATAAACAGCGTGTTTCTGGACGCCGGCGTTAAAAAATCACTAAACTTTAACTTTTCTCGGCTTACGCTGCCTAAACCGTTAGAGGTATATAAAAATGATGTATGAAAGAATTGTAGATCTCAAAAAGTTCTACAGAAAAGTCCGCGATAGCATATATCTATCTTTAACGGTTTTCTTACAATAACCACTTTTTTGTTTACAAAATGAATTAAAAAACTTACGCTATTTGCAGCGTTCCTTTAATGGTTTCAATATTAATCCTTATCCAAATAAATGCGTTTGTTATCAGGAGAATTTAATGTAGAATAAATTGTTCTTTACAGTATTTAAATTGGACTAATACTTTAGAAGATATCGCGAACACAAACAATAAGGGTAACCGAAAAATCAGCTTTCAAGCTACCGGGCTTAGAAATTTGGAATCTTGCATCGGTAGATTTCTGTTATTACGTACATAGATTACTACTAAGTTATACTTTTGGTAATAGGTTGAAAAAAAGGGCGAACGTAATAGGTTATATTTGTAATTTCACGCGGGCGAAGTCGCGAGCAACGGCTCGTGCTATATAAAGTTGTATAGCTTGCAATAACATTATGCATCAACTGAGGCAATTTGTCCACACAGAAAATGTTTTATACATACCATATCTTTCAGTGAAATGTTCCAGCATTGAATCATCTTGCAAACTGTCCACACTCTCGTCAAATGTGTCATCCATCTGAGAGTGCGGTGGCATGAGCGCCAACATCTCCCAGAACACCAGCCCCAGCGGCCAAATGTCTGTCGCACTGCTGATAGTGCCTCCGTGGATCACCTCGGGGGCACTCCACGCTTCTGTACCTACACACAAACATTAACATTACATTAAAAATATTTAGGTAGTCACTAAGAAAAACAACTTCAAAATTTAGGTTATCTAGTTCCTTTGTAACTTATTTCAACAATATTTGTTGATACATTGGTAAATAGAAAATATTAATTACCAAAGTATATAGCATATTTCTTTTTCTGCTTATCCAATACACCATTCTCATCAAGTGGTAGAGTCACACCAAAGTCACAGAGCTTGCAAATTACAAAATCTCCGTTTATTAATATATTGTATGACTTTATATCCCCGTGCAGTATTTGCATCTTGGTGTGCAGGTAGTCTAGAGCATTGCCAATATCTGCTGCTACCTGAAATAAATTATTTAAAGCACTATTAAAATAATGTCTATAAATTGTTAAAAGATTCATAAAGGCAAGTTCCATTTTACTACCTTTAAAATATACTTCGGAGCAAAAGGCTCACAGTCATTTTCAACTTTCTTCTCAATCATATCTCCGAGTGAGAGATCACAAGCTTCCATTCCTAAATACAAGTTCTTATTTGTGCCAAAAGCTCGAAAGCCGACGATATTGGGGTGAGACATACGTTGTAACAGCTCCGCCTCTGCTTGTAACCTTTCTGTATACACTTTGTTTGGTTTAACTCGTTTGTTCAGCATTTTTAGAGCCCAAGGAGAGCGGATTTGCCCCGCCTTAGGCGATCTGACGAGCTGCATAACGGATACACCTGGAAAATGGTACATGTAAACATAAAAGAAATTATTCTGACATCATAGATTGTTCTGAAAATGCGTTCTTTTACCTGTCCCGTATCCTAGGCGATTTAAAAATGGTGAAGGAGGAATAGATATTTGGTCACTTCCGTCAGGAGTTTTATTTGGTTTAACTTTAACTGGTGTTTTAAACTCAGCCATCATATTATTATGCCTTTTATCTTTCGTATAATCGTAGACGAAATATCTTTATTTATATCTTTATGAATATAATACACAAATTACACGTAAGAGGGGCGCTATAAGAAAAAAACAATGAACGTATTATTTTCGACGCACAATTATAATAAAATAGCTTATTTTCAGTTCAGTTATAATAGTTTAGTTTTTAAACTTTTGAAACTTCAACTGACTCAGGTTCAAAGAGTATTTGAAATTAGAACAGACTACAGTTTGACTTAAAATATTTATAATGGCAACTCTACAAATAAAAAAAAGATCTTTATTTAAATATAAAAGTGACCTTATAGATAATTCCTTTTTATAAATAAAAACTCGTAACACACAAACTTATATGTTAAGAATTTAAATATAAGCATGAGTCGCAAAAAGTTGCTGGCAAAGATTGACTTATCTTTTTGCCCACTAGATGTCGTTGACGAGCAGGTATTATTTAGCCAGTATTTCAATAGATGCAATAAAATCAATAAATAAGTATTGTTATTATGTAGTTATAAATAGACTGCTTTTAGGTTTATTTATTCACTAGTATACCTGTCTACTTTTTGATATAGCCAGTCCAAAAACACTAGGATTATAGGGGAGATCGGATAGTTACGGTCCACTTTGCAGATTGAGTCACAAAATTGTTCGTAATTATCATTATTGAAGAGTAAAATAGATGAAAGCCTGTTTTTATTAAATGTAAACATTTTGTTTACACGAACATAAACATTTTAGACTGAGTATTTTATCAAATATAAAAATATTAGTCAATTAAAATTAAACCCCTAAAAGCACAGTTTCGGTCCACCCGAGATAGTTATGGACCACCACTGGGGTACAGTTACGGTCCACCTTTATATGACTATAATAGTTATAATATAATTATTATTTGTCATTTGTCTTGCCTTTTTAAACAGTACAATTTAATTTTATAAAATCAGAAACTAATCAAAATCATTTGAATCACCTGTTTAATATAAAGAACACACAAAAAAATCGAAATATTCGTGACAATTGCTGAAATTTTGCTGTTTCAATCATACACCTTTTTCAATTATAATTTGGATAGCTGTTTTAAACATATTTCTTAACTTTCAGGAAATAGCATTTTTTCTGCGTCCTTTTCTAATAATGTTCTTTGGAAGGTAATTTAAATTTAGTAACATAAAGTGAGATCACGTACAAAAAGTAAACTATCTGTTAGACGCTTTTCTTTTTTTATATTTTGATTATCTTTGTAGGATCACTAACTATAAGATTATCTTACTAAAAACGCTTTTTATTTTCCTTCCTTCTATTCTACATAAGACTTTTACAATTTTTAAGTAACAAAGCAAGGAAAGTCCAATAAACAATCAATTTAAGATTTGTTTCAATATTTTTGTTTCGGAAATTTCATAAAATAATGGGTAATCCATCCCATTAAGAAACAGGAAACAATATAAAGTTTGGGTGGGCCGAAACTGTACCTCGGCCTAGGACCATAACTGTAAAGTGCTATGGCCATAACTATACTTCCATACAAGCTTTGAGACTGTAGTAGTCCACCATATTTTAAGCATTACGAAAATAATAATCGTTGTAATATATACATAAATAGATACTAGAACATCTCTTCTATTAGACAAAATCATAAGCACATTAAAATTGAAAAAGTAAACAAATTTCAAGATTTAAAAAAAGCTGTCCTTAACAAAAGTGATAAGAAATTAACAATTTTTATCAGCTTCGCGCCTGATATATTTAGATCACCCGTGGCTTTTCAAATTTATATTTTCTATTAGTAATTTAGATATCAAATTTGAGAATATTAGTTGTAGCATATGTTTCTTGTGGTTTACTTTCTATTAATTTCCATAAGAGCTCCAAAACATGCGTTTTTGTCTTAAGTGGACCGTAACTCCCCCCTGGTCGGAAACTGTCTGATCTACCCTATTTCCTATTTAGCATTTTGGTATGCATCAGTATGGTTGGTTGACAGTGTCCATCTAGTTAAAATCGAATATGAGACATAATATCGGTGAATTGTTTTCCGATATTATGGTCACTAAAAATATAACTTATGAAGCGTGGCAATATACAAGGACGATGAGCTTAAAGAGTTATATTGATCCAAGTACGCTCGTGTGGAAAGTGGGTCTATGCAACATCGAAACAAGCAATTTAGATTCATGCAGTACCAATAATAAAATCATGAATATGCAACATATGTGTATTAGGTGGATCCTGAGACTTCGTACATACATTTTATACGTCATTTTAATATAATAAACTTATACTCTAACTCAAGCTTGTATTTTTTCAACATTCCTATCTCTACGTTATTTACATTTTTTCATATTATGTACTTTCATGCCTGCGTGTTAATTCCTTTAAAGTTTTAATATAACGATTAACGATAGCTTCTGATTTCTTGAGGTGAATTTATCTATAACCCAAAAGTTCACCAGTGACACATAAAAAGTAACACCCTGACGGGTCCACTTTTTCTTCCAAAATTTATTGAAGCATGGATTCGATATCGTATCGGAAAAGGATGATAATAATCAACGCAACAGTGATTCCAATGAATTTATTTTTAATTATAACAAATCACGCAGGTCCTAGTCCTAGGTAGTGGCGGGGCTGCTGGCTGCAGCCGCCGGCCTGCAGGATGCGCTGTAGGGTAGAGTGGACGATTGTGGAGGACCATCGCCTGCGCCACCGGCGTCGGCTGGTGGCAGTCGCTGGCAGGTGGCAGCGGCCGGTGGCCAGTGCTCGGGAAGCAACCGCGGCGCGCGCTCGTCAGTGTCCGGCCATGCGGCGCCCGTGATGCACGCTCACACGCTCGCCAACATGTCACCGCGCTGCAGTCTCAGGTATGCGAACCAATCAGTGCGGAAAGCGGCGGCCGATGTCGTCCTGCAATTAGCCAGTTAAAACATTACAAATGTTTTCATTGGAAGCCGATCGCCGCGCTTCTTAAGTGACAAGTTTTGATTTTTTTTAAGCAAAGGCAGGTTCACATTTTGTAAAACGGAAAGTTGGAAAATTTCTAAAATCTGATTTATTTTTATTAGTCGTTTTGTATTACGTTTTAGATTAGCGCCGGATATTTTATTGGCTGATTTAAATAATTATGTGGTATGTAACAAAACGCACGTGGGGGAAAGTCGGTTAAGCGCATTAATTTCACGTCGATTTATGCATGCGCCGTTTGCAAAATTCTCAAATTAAATTAGAACAATACGAAAATACAAGAAATTTACGCTTGGTCGAAGTGCTCGGTGCAAGAAACGCATTAACATAGTGTTACATATCATTCGCAATCGCAGCGACCCGCGGGCCCTGCGTGCGCGTTGCCGCTGGCGCTGGCGGGTGCCAGCTCGCAGCTGGGCCGGCGCAGGTCCCAGGTTCAAGATCGACTAATATGAATATTGATGGACACAACTGAGGTGCGACAATTCTAGTGAAAAACTCGCTCCACAAGACGCGACGTCGAGTGTTGCTTGTATATTGCACTCGCTTAAGAAGTTGCGTATCGACTTTTGTCATTCATTATTCAACTTTGTATTTACAAACAAACATGTTTATTGCTTTCTATCATTTAAATGTGATTGATATAAGAAAATATCTGCGTTTTTCATTAAAATCTGTTTATTCCTCCGCCATAGTGGACCTGCGCTCTGCATGTTTTGGTGAACTCCTGAAGGCGCAATGTCAGTTCTAACAGGATGACGATATGTCATATCGAGTCATTCGTTGCTGTACACATTGATAATATTAAAACATATTTTCAAATAAGTGCAAATAAGTTTTAAACAATTTTCTGTACGCAGAGGCTAAGTGCGTTGCGCGTATAAAGCGTTACCTGTATATTTTAAACAATAATCTACTAAAGCAACCGCGCGGCGTCGGAAGTCGTTTATTCCATTATTTCGTTTTCACAAACACGGAAAGCCGAGTAAATACAATAATAAAACAATAATCTAAAAACAACAAACTTCGCCGAACGCTTCTTCAGAATGGATTGAGTTGGATAGCATTTAATTAAATGTTCGATCGAAATGTTTTATACATTTTTGAAATTTAATCTTAACTAATTTCTTACTAAAAATGCATCTTGTAACTATGTTTTCTTGATCCTCCTGCTCTTCTTTGATTGTCGATTGGGCCCTTTGCCGATTCTTTGAAAATTTCGAGGTGTCTGTAATAAGTCGGAATTAAGTTCAAGTAACCGCTTTAAATTATTTTGACTAAAGCAAAGTGTCAGTTTACATAACGCGTTGCGCTGTACAATAAAGATATTATGATATACATATATTGATGTAGTAAACTAAAGCCGTGTAGCTGCACTCTGCCACTGGAGATGCTGAATAACTTCGATAAAGTAACAAATACGCTGCGGATTATAGCTGCAGAAAAGTGACGATGATTCTCTGAAATTGTTACAGTGAGAATTTATTATAAAGAGATTGAAATTCATTCACATCAGATGCTGCACAAAATGCTTTTTGTTATCACAATTTTTTTTTTGTTTTGTGTATGAAATCATTGGTCGTAAGAATGATTTATTATTCAACAAATTCGGATACGCGTCCGAGCGATGATCCGGCGTCGGCGGTATCTTGACGTGGAAACGAAACTTTTGCTAATTTAGGGAAATAAAGATTATGTAATAATTGTTTAATTATGATTATAAGGCTAACAAACTTTTAGTGTATTATGATTACTTCTGTTTTCAAATGAATGCAAACCTTTTTAATAATATTATTTCTTCGATATCTTGTTAGAAACCTCGTTGTCGTTCCATTGGACTTGCTTACCCTTTAATTGCAAAGTAAATTGTACTTTATGTAATAAAAAATTGATCTTTTCTTGATTTTGTAACAACAGTGTACCTGTCTATTGTAGTGATATACCGGTATATCTTGTGCAACAATATACACGTATGTAGTACACTTGTTTGCGATAATACCAGCTCATAGGAGCGAAAATGATTCGGCAAATCCAAAGCTTATTACAATTGTTGGCAACTCGCAGTTGGCCAATATCCGCGTTACATCTCCTAGTTAAATAAATAAAATTGGTTGGATCTAATATTTAATAACCGACAAGTTCTCGTAGTTTCTTTTGCCTCAGTTTGCGTGATCCGTGATACTGAATGCAAAGTTCCGTTGCAGTTGTTTCTAAAGCGACTATAATTTTCACATATAAAATGTAACATTTGTTAGAAAGTTCATTGTCGCAGTGAACTAATTTGTATTTCAACCTTGAAATGATAATTGTTTCTAACATTTTACTGAAAGTAGCAACGACTGTATGTTGATTACTCCAATGTTGAATAGTAAACCACAAATTGAAGTATTGTTGAATAATGATGTAACGAATAATGCTACTGTAAATACGTATCATCACCGGGCGAGTGTCGATGTACGAGTGTAAACAAAAGATACGACGATTAGTAGTAGCGTACGCAATGTGAGCCGTGCGCAGTAATGTGTGGTCATCGGCATGTACCCATCGAGTCTTACTTAAGGGGTGTTTAAACCTAGGCTAGTCAACTGCTAGGTCAGTGAGGCTTGCTAGACTGCACATATCGTGATGCATTTTGTATAGGTTTTTATATGAGTTACCTCAATGCAGTTTGAACGTCAACTTTATGTTATTCTGAACGGCGGATATTGTAAAATGAATACTGAATTGTAAAATGGAATTCCTTTAACGTCTTTTCTATAACTTTTATATCTCACATCCCATACACTTTTGTTTTTCTTATATTTAAAATATTTTACTATGGCTATGGATATTATAAATATGATCTTCCACGGGACTTGGTTATTGTGTCGTCATATTATTTTACCGTCACTGTTCCTGTCGTAGTACTGAACTGATGGATTATATTTTTAAAACTTTTTCCCCAAATTCAATGCTGATTTACTCCAAATATACAAGTTTTAAAAACACTTTTGTTAATTCGTGATATAACTAAGTGGATCAACGGGATACTACCACAAAAATATTCAACATTCGTTAAACATTTTGCTGGTAATTATCACTTTTTATAAAGACTTTAATTTCCATTTAAGTTAATTTATATTATCCGTGTATTTAAAAAAAAATGTGGCACTTAATTCAAATGGACATTTCCTTAAGATTGTAAGGAAAATGGCATTTCCTTTTATTGTTATTTTTTCTCCATTACTTAAATTAATTGGAGAAACTTGAGCAAATTTGAGTGCGTGCAGTGGCTGCACATCGCATACGTTCAGAGACCAAACTAGACGTGTTATGTAAACACGTGGGGTACAATGTGAACTACCAAAGAAACGTGTTGCTGCGCCGGCGCCGGGAACATGTTTGATAATATCCTATCGTTCTGCAACTGCACCTCGCGCCCCCTCAGCGCCGGCGGCACTCCACAGCAAAAGCTTAGGTTTGTTATTTAAACGGCCGCAGAACGAATACAGCAGAAACTACACTTTAAATATAAACTATTCTCAAATTTATAGGTTTCAATTTATTCAATTAATAAGGAAACTAAATGCATATCCTGCTTTCAGATACGCGCTGAGCGTCGTGGTGATACTTGCTGTCATTTGTACAGAAGTGAGGGCATTCGCCATCAGGAGCTCGTTCAACACGACGAGGACGCCCGCGCTAGACCTCGCTGTAGACGAGAGTCTGCAGCTCGAGGTCAGGCATGACTTCAAAAGGCCTAATGACTTAAAGACAAATGTTTCTAATAAAAGTAACGAGGTGCCTGCATCCACTACCGATTTACCCAACAGTAGCAATCCCTCGTCGTCGACATATATACGGATGACAGCCTCAATAAAGTACAATCCCGATGTCATCTCGGAAACAATAGAAAACAATATGACTACAAAAAATAACATTTCTGAAAGAAGTGTATTAAAGGAAAACACCACAATACATTCAGATACCAATATAACAACTAAAACTCCTATAGTAACTTTAGCGCCGACTGTCACTGGAAACTGTACGACTCATAATTACTTCGACTCGACTGAAGCGACACAACCTGCAGAAATGGACAATTCTATGTCACTAGCTGTTGAAAATATTAATGTTAGAGCACTTAATGACACCTTTGATGATTTAAGTACTACACTTAATGATACAATTGAACAAATTGCGTTGGACCAGCTCGCAACTATACCTATACAGAATGTAACCTTAGCGGAAAAATACATATCTACATTACCCGTCGTCAATAGTAGTGATTACGTTGACATTAATACTAATTTTACTGCACGGAGAAAATATACAGTTATAGATAGGATAACAAAAGTTATAAAGAATGAGACAACCACTCCAACCGATAAATATAATAAAGCAGAATCTCTGGTGACTCTGACCTCGGCGACATCTGATGAGGTTCTGAGGAGAGTAGCGACGGAGTACGCTACAGCGACGACGCCGATACCGCGGCTAGACGTGCCCGCTACTACCAGCTATCCAGATGTACTTGTAACGCAAGAAATAGAAAATATAACGAACCCTTTCGAAGTATCATTACAGAAACCTAAATTTGAATCGGTGTCGTCGAAGCGAGCCGGATTTTTAAATTATTCATCGAAGTCTAAACAATACGAGGCAACGAGTGAAGTTATTACAACGGAGACTGCGTACAGAGATCACACAACACTGGCACTCGAAAATGATTATGACGCATTCACAGGTCGTACCACCGTAGAGGTATCCAAATCCCAGAGTTATTTAGTAAGTAAATATTGTTATAACATTATTTAAATGTTTTGTAAAGTATCCATTCGTTAGTCAATTATTACGTTTGTGTCTTATTATTCCAGGATGAAGACGCGATTAAGGAAGAAATGCTTCAAGAAACGTCGTTGAAAAATAACGAGGAAATGGCTCAACAAAATCGCGAAGGGCATGTTAATAATACAGATACCACATTTTCTTTTCTGGAACAATTCAGTATTTTCACATCGACACAAGATTTGGAAAGCACCGTACAGACTAACACCGAGGAAATAATTAATACCAAGCCTTCTCAAGATAAAGGTAAAAGCACCGTCGTCTACACAGTCAGTCCAAACTACAAGCCCATGAAGAAACTTGAGATCCAACCACCGAAACAATTCGTGAGAGATCCAGATGACAACAGCTGGAGAAATGAGAGCATTAGTTCGTTAGGGATAGTATTCAAACCTAAAAATTCTTCGAAACCTTTCACTCAAGTCTTGAAAAATAAGACAGAGACCGAATGGAGTAACTTAGTAAGTAGAGATAGCAAAAGTGACGTTCCCGACCTAAGAGAAAGATTGGAGAAGATAGCCCAGAAGCGCAAAACCAAAAAGAAGAAAACAGATTACTTCGGCAATGTAATTTATAGCGACTACGAGGAAACCAATAGTTCTGAAGAAGTGACCAACACCCGCAATATTGACATCACTCACACGTTAGAAAGTACTTTGGAAGATACGACCATTCCAAATATACTGACAGAAACAGTAAAAGAGCTGTCTACGCTGACTTTGACTACGACACCGACTACATCGACCCCGACCCCCGCGACCACATCTGTACACAATACTACGCAATCAAATACAAATAACAATTCAACTACGACCACAGCACAACAGAAAGTTTCTAGTAAACTGCATAATAGGACTAAAGAGATACTGTCCAAAAAGGGAAAATACAATTCTTCCGCGATCGACAAAGAACAGAAATATTTTAATGTTTTTGATTACTATGATATTTCAAACGAGGACGAATCGGAATACTTGCAGTTGGCAAAATTGGAATTAAAAAAATACTCTGTTCCCACTCACTTCACACAGAGACCCTTTGTATCAACTGCGCCATTACCGTATCGATTTACAAAACCGGAGACACTGCCTACGCCAGAAAGGAAGGCAACAATACAATACTTCCCTCCGCGAATTAATACTCATCAGCCGAAACCTAACAGATTCGATAAAGACCGTAAAACTAAAATTAAATCACATACAAAGGTAACATCTCCGAAAGAAGTGACGTCGTTTACGCTGACCAACTCGCCGGAGACCCCGTTAGGTAAATACAGCTCACGGTATCAAGAGCACCAACACAATGTGCATCCCACTCACGTGAATACCGTGGCACCGATCGAGACACCGAATACGTACAATGCAAACGATTATACAAGATATCTGTCGCAGACCGATCCCCCGAGGATATCTACCGAACAAAAGACTAGATTCGGGGCCAACGACCACACGGAAGGCTTCCACAGGGCCTCCTACGTGATGAAGAATTACAAAGATTTCATAGAGCAGGCCGCCAAGGATTACGACTACGAGAGAGACGCGGGCTTGATGACGTACACGCCGCCGCCGGCGCCCGTCAGGGGCGTCACCATCAGCGACCTGCTCGCACGGGAGAGAGACAGACCGAACTTCAACGAAGACTACGACTCGAAGTTCCGGAAGGACGTCATGCAGAGGTTCGTGGACAACTTCAACCATAACGACGCGCGCTACCACGCCAACTCCCCCGTACTGTACAACAACACGGTGATGCACGCGAACACGGCGGGCAACAGTGAGGCGGCGGCCGCGTCGCGCGCCTTCCTCAAGGGCCTGTACAGCCCGGTGAAGACGCGGGCGGGGTACGCACGCCGCGAGCCCTACGACCCTGCCTGCGACAACGTCACCGTGGAGCTCTCGCCCGCCTACGAGCTGCACTACTACGTGCCCGAGCAGGAGGAGATCGAGTCCAAGTCGGCCAGCTAGTCTTTCACAAGCTCCCTACATCTCTACGTAATTACTGTACATAAATGTCAAGGGCCAATGTTTTTTTTACACAGACAGTTTAATCTTATTTTTGCGAGCAATAACTAGATTTTTTTTATATTAATATATTATTTTCCTGTCTGAGAAAGATGTCCAGTGCCGGACCTTGTTCTACTAGCGTCCTCTTTTTTACCATAACTAGGGTGAGGGGTAGTAATTCGCAGACCTGTGACGCCGGGGGCGGGGGCGGTCGACACATCGCGCCCTACCTTAACGCCGGCACTGAAGATGTTCTACTTGTATGTCAGATTACCATTTAACTAAACAACAGTTTCTATTTTTTAATAATATTGATGCAACTAACGATGTTATTTTGTAATCGATGCTGTGTTATGCAAACATAGTGATGATTTCTTTAAATTATTTTTGTATTTCGAAATAACTTTCATATGACATACATAATTATGTTCTTGTTCTTATATTTTTGTTTTTTTTTCTTCTATACAATCATTTTGAAATCAATCGTTTATTTTGTACTTATTATAGATATTTTTTATTATCAACATGTACGTGTAGTAAGACGGATTTTATTCTCGTTCAATACTTAGGAGTATTGTATAGAGTAGGTTAATGTTTAACCAACATAATGTATACCAAATAATATCTGAATTGCAAAGATATTTTGTAATCGTAGAATGATAGTTGTTATACAATTATTTAATTTATAAAAGTCTATGTATTTACCACCGTCCACGCTGTAGGTTAGAATATTGTTAGTCTTATTGTAGAGATAACTCACTTATTGTATTTATTGTGAATATTTAATCTTTCTTGTTTTAAGTGAAGTGGAGCAGTAACTGTTTGACTCCTCTTTCAGTTGATATTTTGTAACGATCGCTTTAAATTAAATTGATAAAAGTGTCGCCACTTAGTTAATATTAAGTAAATTTGTTATAGTTAAGGTAAATCAACATAAATGTACTATTATTGTTGTATTGAATAAGTGATCTATGAATGTGATTTATTTATGAGTGATGTGAGGTCAGGCGGCTGTCGGTGCGGGGCCATCGCCTTGTAAAATTATAGCTCCTGCTCGTTGCATTGCACGAAGCGCGCCGCCGAGCGTAGCCAGGCTAATGTTCCGTGTTCATACAAATAAAGATAATAAAACAACTATTGTGTTTCTTTGCTCGGCTTACCAATGATTAAGTACATTATGTTGTTGAATTCTTGTAGGAAAAGTATATTTTGGCGGATCGGGCAAGTCAGTACTCTGGACACAATTTTAGTTGTCGCACTGGGAAGTTTATAGTCTGAACAAAAACATTCAAACGCTTTGTAACGGGTTTTATATTTTCATTATTTTAGTTATTAACTATCACAGCGTTGAGTAGCAGCGACATCGCATCTGACGGTGCTCGCGCGTTCCCCAACTTCACTCCTTTCAGTTTGTATCATTCTAATTCATATTGATTTAGTATAAAAGGGTCAATTAAAACCAACTATGCCTTTTAAAATACCATTTTATTGACATTTTCATTTAAGAATAGTATGCAAACATCACTCGATCGATCGATCGTTTAAAACGGTTACACGACATTTGAGCATAATTACATGGGCCGGCACCCCCCGCGCCCCCCGCGCCCCCTGCACCCGCCGCCGGGTGCGCAGGGGGCGGGGGGCGGGGGGCGGGGGGCGCCGACCGCCGGGAACATAAACTTTCAGTGGAAATGCAACTCTGGACCAATAAATAATTATGTTACAATCTCAATTATCATATAAACTCAAATAAACAAAAAAAATGTATTTTTCCTTCATAAATGAACACATTCCTCTTTGGATTATACAAAACAATATTTCGGACGTCGATTATATACATGTGTCATGTGTCCCGCATTCGATGTGTCCATTGCGAGTGTTGCAGTGCATCATTACAACAATAAAATATATCAAACAAAACGACAAATCCCTGATTATTGTGATGCGATTACACGAGGAGAAAATATACAAATAAATGAAACGGTGCGGGAAAAGACAACGGGCGGAGAGCGCGCAGACAGGGTACTAGACACGTATTGCGCTATTACTTGTTCTGTATGAAGCAGTTGTTCCTGTGACAAGCGGCGCAGTGCGCTCCGCAACAGGCGGCTGTTGCGCTGCCTGTCTGTCTGTCTGTCTGTCTGTCAGTCTGTCAGTCTGTCAGTCGACGTGTAATTACAGACAGTACGGAGCCTGCCATAACTTGCGCCGGAGTGACGTTGCGTGCGCCGCCTGACGCTGGTTGCGCGCTCGACAGGCGTTTGACAACTAACATTACGAGGTCAACGATACTTCAATCGTGTGATATAATTGGTGCTCTTTTGATATGTCGGTCTGTTTCTAAAATATAAAAACGTGTAATTTGCGGCTTTATCACATTAAAAGCAACTTTTAACTGAAATCCTTTTGTTAAATAAAACAACCAAATAAAACATCGAGGACAAACGCCATCAAGTCTGTCGAAGCGCGGGCAAGTCTGCTCGCTTATACAAACTGCGGTTACAAATTAAACAAATGATAATAATAAAGCAATGCACGTACAACATAAACTCATCCAGGCTTCAACTGTCGCGGTAGTGGGAAGTACACGAACTTTATCATAATAATATAATAATAGTTTATATATTTTATACTAAAAGCGATTATTTACAAAGGGCACGCCACTTTCCTAGCTACAAACCTGCCTCCGAGCTGCCCCCGCGGCGCCTCCGCGCGGAATTCAATATGTTGTCCTAACATCCTCTTTACATGTGTTCAACACGTAGCAGCGTATCATGTTAAAACGTCATATTGAAGCCGCGGCGGCCGCGAGAGCGCTCCCTCATGCCTTACTCGTTACATTAGCCAGTCTTTCGTTTACACTACACTAAATACAGAGCTTTAATCCCCCCACGCCCCCCCCCCCCGCTATGCCGACACAATCTACGATTAAAGCAATTATAATATTGATAAGCCGGGATCGCATTAAATTGTCGCACGACACAACGCACAGTAACGCAGATCATTTCGCCGACCGAAAACAACATTCACAGACTAAATTATAAATATACGAAGCCATGCACTAGGTGGTTAATAATATAATGACTACGGATGATACTAAAACAAAGTAGAACTAACTAAAGACAAGTGGACGAGAGCAAGCCTTCACATTATAATCAGAGTAAGGACGGCGGCGCGGGCTGCGGGCAGACACACAATACATACACGCGCTGTGCCAGTTGGCTCTGATGGCACAAACCGAACTGCGACAAATAAAAAGCGCTCTCGAGTCGAACCACACACAGTTGACTACGTGTTAGCACCACTGTACTGTTCATAAACCAACATCGGAGCGAAAGTAACTATGTTTTTTGACATAAATGCACATATGTGTTTTGTTCTGTACATCACTTTAATATATTCTTACATACAACTGACTGCCGGCGGTCGCGCGCGGCGAAGCAGTTAGCTTGCGAAAGTTGACACAAGTTTTCACGAAATGTTTGCAATCTTTAATACCAAAGATAAAAAAATCAGTTCGGCCTTGTGCTGCTTAGAGGTGTGTTATCTATTTAATTAGACCGATGAACAATTAGTGTACAAAGGTAACGTTACAGCAAACTAAACGTATCTGTACAGTATAATGCAACATTGTCAACACGACCGCAGTACAAAGTTCAACCTTACGCCATAGTGAGTATGTTCAGATTTCCGTATACTTACATAACCACATCCATAAAGCTCCGAGAGGAAGCCTCACTATACATATCATTAATGTAACGGTTACAATTAAATACTTTTAAATATCTTTCTGTTATACACATTCATACAAATTCTAAATAACTAAAGCATTCTCGATGTCCGAACTAATCGCTCCCACGACTTATTCCCCGCTAAGTCTACGCTATAAATATTTCCTCTTACTTTGCTCGTTGTCGGCGCCGCGGCCGCTGCCGACACCGCATCTAACTTCTTGTACAAATATAAAAAGTGGCCTAACTATTATCTATTCCATGGATTTAAAGATAGGAAAAAAAAACAGTGTAAAATAAAACAAAGTATATCCAGTGATAATGCCGCATTCATTGAAATTAAATAGAATTTTTTTTATTATTTAGAAGTCTTTAGTGCTCAAAAATATATAGAAAACACCAAAAGCATCATTTTCGGTACATTACCATAACTAAAAAGATGGTTTTACTTTGAGAAACGATACAATTAGAGTAATGAACGCGAAGTGTCTCGGCGAAGGCGCGCGCTCACCTTCTCTTCGTATGCAAAAATACATCCACCAACGCTACATCTCTCATAAGGTAATTTTCTACATATATTTAAAATATTAATTTGAACCTAAGCTACACGAGGATACAATTTTCGACCTAAGTTAATTAAAATCGATTTCGAAATAACGATTTATTTGGAGCCTTAGCTCCTTGACTATAGAACCTTGTGGCAATATTAGCTGCGCCGCGCCGCAGGGGGTTAGCACTACTGGTACTTAGCCAGCGCTTTATTGCAATTCAACTAATCGTTTGACGCAATGGTAAGCCGCAGACTTTTCTAACTCATATAATTTTCTTTTCCTAATTATATAGATTATCACATTAGGTACGACTTTTCACAATCTACATCAAAGTTTTCAATAGCAACTTGCCAAATAACGTCAGATCGTTAAGCAAGAGCACGTGGCCGCGCTGTGCTGTGCCGCGCTGTGCTGTGCCGCGCTGTGCCGAGCTGTGCACGCTCCGTGTATTGTTTAGATAATTTCACCAAATTGTAAAAACTACGTTTTAAGGACTATTGGCGGAGCACAGTTTAATTCATAACAATAACTCTAATTTACAGCAACTTGCCTCCGAACACAATAATCGATGTCGTATTTACGCATCGATTATTGGTTTCGTCGTTGATCAACAATCTGTACAGGTGTGTGATGTCACTTTTTAAACCTCACAAGCATCTATCGCCGTATTGTAACATATATCTACGGTAAACACGACCGGTTAACGACATAGGATCATCAGTAAACCACTAGTGAACATGTTAACCACTGGTGCACATGTTAACCACTGGTGAACATGTTAACCACTGGTGCACATGTTAACCACTAGTGCACATATATTACTCCTTTATCTAGTTGCATTACGTCTAGTAATTAATATACTTTATAATAATTACCCTTAATTACGGAATAGGTGACAGTTATAAGTAAATCATAACAGTAATCGTTCAAGCCAACGTAAAAGTTTGTATGTTATCATTGACTGGTACAGTGACTTCTTATCGGAGGAACCTTTGTTGGTGACCAACTCGCAAATGACATAGAAGTTAAGAAATATGTGACAAAGCGGAAAATGGTTTATTAGTATCGGCCTAATAAAGTTCTACTTAAACTGTAGCTCGAATCGAAGACGTCTTTATTTATTAAGGCTAATAAAATCTGAGATTAGAAAGTTCAGGTACCGAATGATGTTTTTAATCTGCCTACATTTTTTCATTAAGGAAAAAGTAGGAGAAACGTGGCATTGCACGACTGTCATCTCATTCTGTTCGGTTTCAGATGATGTTCGAAGTGACGAAACATGTTCGGAAGTGAAAGTGGACTGATATCCACATAATACGACTAGGTGTGTACGCAGCGGCGGGCGCCGTGTGCGCAGTGCGCAGGGCGGAGTGCGCAGGGCGGAGTGCGCAGGGCGGAGGGCGCAGTGCGCAGTGCGCAGGGCGGAGGGCGCAGTGCGCAGGGCGGAGGGCGCAGTGCGCAGTGCGCGGGGCGCGGCGCAGCGCTAGGCGCGGGCGGGAGCGGGCGCGGGGCGGCGGTACTAGCTGGCGAGCTGCGCGCGGGGCGCGGGCGCGCACTGGCCGAAGCTGCCGCGCAGAGACTCCTCTATCAGCCGGCACAGCTTGTCGCGGTCCGCCTGCAACATGCCACCGCGCGGTCAGGACACGCCGCGACACGCCACAGCAGTGTGTGTGAGTGTGTACCTCGTGTATGAAGCCGAGCTGCACGAGCTCGTGCGCGAGCGCGGGCGCGGAGTCGCGGCGGGACACGGCGCACGTCAGCTGCCGGTTCATCTTGTCGTCCATGCGCAGCAGGATCGTCATCTGAACACGACACCATCTCATCTTTAGCCTTAAAGAATTGTCGTAAAGACGAGCTCCTCACGAGTAAAGTTCTCGAAAATCGTGAACATTTGGTTAGAAGTAAGTAAAGAAGGATGAGGAAGGTGTGAGGAGTGAGGAGGCGGGGCGGCGTACCAGCAGGTCGTGCGCGTCGTGGTGCGCGCGCGGCTTGAGGCTGCACATCATGTTGACGACGCGGCGCGTCTCCAGGTCGCGCGGCTCGGGCGAGGCGGGCGCGCTCTCGGCCGCGCGCTCGCAGGGCGAGGCGGCGCGGCGGCCGCCCCACGCGTACGCCGTCAGCGGGTAGATGCCGTACCTGCGCAGCGGCTCACTGTAGCGGCGCGGCCGGCCGGGCGCCGCCGCGCGTCGCGTGTCGCGAGTCGTGTGGTGCCTTACTTGACGTCCTCGACGAACTTCTCCAGCTTCTCCGCGTGCGGCTGCAGGTCGCGCGCCGCCAGCTCGCAGCGGCGGCCGGCGCGCACGCACCAGGCCAGCGCGCCCCCCGCGCCCGCGCCGCCGCCGCACACCACCTCGTCCGTTATCGTCTCCGAGATGTTCGCTGCGAAAACGCAAAACACGATCTTCTAACCACCGTCGTTGCAAACTTATTTAACTTTTATTTATTAAAATATTTCTAATGGTTTATCTAGTTTGTTGACCTTTTGTGTGATGTATATTTCTACATCTATACTATACTAATAAAGCGTAAACACACACTTCTTTGTTGCCTAAGATGTCAGCAATTACAACATATTTTTGAATAATTCTTTTTTTAATAAAAAGCCCTACACTTACGTCATGCTTCAGGCTATATATTTTCACGTCATTAAACTTAGGGGGTAAATATTTTGGATAAAAACTCTAATGTGGGAAAAAGACCATAAGTCGCTGCCAACATCAAGAAAGAAAGATTGCTAAGGTTTGTAATGTCATGTCATGTCATGTCATTTTGACATTTGTAATTGATAATTTGACAAATGTAAACAATAAAATAAAGTTTTTATAATTTCATGCGGATGAAGCCGCACGGGAACAGCTAGTTGAGGAATATAAAGTAAACTCACCGGTGGTATTGACCAGCGTGTGCGCCGCCAACAACTTTAGGGAGTGCACCTCGAAGAGTAAAGGGTGGAAGAGGAGTTCTCTCGCCGTCGGCCTTTTCGCTGGGTCCTTGTTTATGCACCTGAAAACACGGAGTACGGAAAGTGAGTGTGAGGAGTCGGGGCGGACCGCGGGCACACGGGTTGTGTTGTCGACCACAATGACGTCACGAGCACTCACCGCGGACGCGAGGCGCGGCAGCTCGGCGGGACACCTGCAATGTACCTGTATATGAAGTCCTTCTGTCTGGGCTCCTCCAACGATTCGACCGTCCTTACGATGTGCTCCTCCGTTACGTGGCTGCCCGAGTCACCGTTGCCCTGAATTTCAAGAGCGGCGGTCTCCAGCGCGCACATTCCGAATGAGTAGATATCCATTGCGGGCGTCACCATTTGAGATGCTGATACGGGGGAAATAAAGTTGCAATAAATACAAGTCACTACTTAGTTTCGCCTGCTGAAAATCCTTGGCGCGTCGCCGTCGTTTCACCGCAAACTAGTACAGATTAAATAAAACATTTGCAGAGCGCATCGGAAATTAATTAATCGGAACCTAAACGTGAACAAAGTTAAAACAATTGAAGAGTCAAACTGAATATATCGGGGGTGAGGTGTGGTGAGCGAGCAGCGCGGCAAGGATCCGAGCAAGGGAAACCGCTGTGTGGCGCCGCGCGAGGTTGGGGGGGGGGGGGATGGACTTACATCCGTACTCGGGCGCGATGAGGTGCATGTTGCGCATGTTCTCGCGGCACGTCTTCACGTGGTGGTGGATGGCGTCGGGAGCCACGGAGCCGATCTTCACGAGGCCGTTGTGCTGGATGAAGATGGTGTCGCACGTGAGGTTGCCGTGCACGATGGGCGGCACGCAGCCGTGTAGGTAGCTACGAACACGACATATCAAATACTTGATATAAATGATCTATGCACACGACCTACACGATTCGGACAGTAACGTTTATTTTTTTTAAATTCTCCACGGAGAATATAATATGACTGTAAGCGAGATGTATAAAGCTAAGTCTGGTACCTAAGCGCGGAGAGTATCTGCGTACACCAGCGTTTCCAGGCCTGCAGCGGAAGCCGCTTCACGTTGCGCTTAGTCCGCTTAAGGAACTGCTTCAGCGAGCCGCACGACATGTACTCCGTTATGAATATCACCTAAACACAAATTTATCGACAAGTGAAAAACTGGTAATGGAGACTTTGGAAACTATCGTTAATGATGATTCCCAAAAATACTTATGTAATTGCCTACCCGTAGTAGCAACTCACTCTGGGCTTGTCGTTGTGCGTGTCGGTCCAGTAGCGGTGGAACTTGACAATGTTGGGGTGCTCGAGGCGCGTGAGGTTGTCGAACACGAGCTGGATCTTATCCTCCTGCGCCTTGAAGTTCTTGCGCTCGGAGAACTGTACCTCGTTCCACACCACCTCGACACCCTCCTCGGTGTCCATGGCGAGGTGCGCGCAGTCGATGCCCGGCACGTCACGCTGCTCCACCTGCAACCCCAACAAACATACATGCATTAAACAATTCTACGTCCATATCGGCTGTTACATTAAGCAAATAATAGTAGCTTGTTAAGATTTAATTCAATGGTAGCATCGGCCCGGTTTGTCTGACTATAAGCAAATTCGAAATCTTAAAAAACGATACAAAGATATTGCAATCTTTATATACTGCAAGTAAGTAATGTAAATATTTTTAAGAACATACTTGGACAAACTTGTTGGACAGACTTTGTTAAAACGAAATACGAGAAGTAAATCGAGGACATATAAATATTATCTTAATTGCAGCAGCGCAAAGGATCACATAACGAACATTTTATAATAATGCCGGCGTCCGATGATAACATCTACATGGTCTCAATTTACATCACATTTATGTACACTACCTTCATTTCTTGGACTCTAAAATACAAATGCATTCACATCTCAAATCTCTATAGAATTTATGTAAGAACAATTTTTAATTGTTAATGGTTATTATCTAGTTGTTTTAAGACAATATCCTACAAGACTAATAATTTCTATTACTAGGAGAACCTTTACACTTACAAGCTCGAATATTTTAGCAGAAGTGCATTTCACATTCAGGAATGAGGTTATATTTGTCGGAATACTTAAATCCTGCACGTTTCATTAGCGGACACTGCGCGGTAGACAATCAGAAGTTATTTCTCAGGTTGTAATCCCTGACCTGACCTTAAAATGACTTTTTGACCTTCATCGTATAAAGAGTGGGCAATAAATGTAAATTAGCAATAAGTGGCAGGAATTGTGCCATCTTTCAAACGAGCAATCATTCAATTGTTACTCTTATTTTTCCATTTAAATAACAAGGGATTTGGATAACGCGCTATTCAAAGCTTGCCCATAGAATGCTTAAATAACAAGCAATTTGTATAACTGTGTACGACATAAGGTAAATTACATTTGATTAAATATGTCCTTTAATTGTTAAAAATGTCTTTAGTTGTAAGATCAATGAGATTCGTATTTATCGTGCTAATATTATTAGCAAACATTCTTTTTCTACGAACGTTAGGATTAAGGCGTGAGAAAACGAGTAGTTCTAGAAAATCCATCTAAATTATAAATTAATGCGAAATTCAAATAGTAGTCTAATCCAACTAATAAAATGGATTTGCATTTTAATGAATCCAATACACAGGCAATAGATACAGAAATGTGTTTATCAAATTAATTCATCGAAATGGCGCCTCATCGATTATATAACGACGATATCAGAGCTGTTTATGTGCAGGAGATTCATATCATATACGTATTTAGATACGACGAAATAATTCTTTCACTATTTATCTATGCTAATTGACATAAAAATTATTTAATATATTAATCGTTGCATCTAAATTGTAGAAAAATTTGAACCATACGGAGATAAACAGAGTTGTATTTTTTTTGCGTAATCCCGTATGCGGGTACTCCCCGAATGTTGTACAATGACCGGGTTATCAACTAGTGAAATTGACCCTTAAGGGTAAATCTATGATTGCCGCTAGCTAGTTGATTTTACAATTATGTAGTAACCAGCAAGGGTACCAGCTAACAAGGAAATTTTCTGTTCCGTAAAACATGTCATTTGATGTACTAACTGTACAATATTCCAGTGAACTGTATCATAGTACTTACTAAGTATCTATAAAACAAATCGTATTGGGAGCGCTCAGAGCGGCCGAGACGCCGAGTATGGAAGCGACGGCCGCCGCGCACCGCCCGGGGGAATGCCATCCGCACCCTAATGAAGGTTGCTTTGAGCTCACAACTACCGCCATATTGAGCTTATTTACTTTACATTATTTGTTCAATTATTATTATATCGTTTTAAAAATAAATAAATATTGTATGTTTCAAAGGAAAGAGGACAAAATATTATAACGTGACAGGTTTTAGGTAATGCTTGGGGAACACGTAGCTGCTATAACCTGGAGGGTAACAGACAACTAAATTGCTAAAAGACCGAATTAACATAAGAGTAGAGCACGAAGAAAAAGGATGTGTATGTACTGTGTCTATGCCTATGAGCAAGCAAACGTCTGAGTTGTGTCGTTTTGGAGCGACCGCGGCGTCCGACGTCCGAGGCGAGGCGGCGTAGATAGCCGAGGTAAAATTAGCTCGGCGCTGACGATCATTAATTGTCCATTTGTTATTCATTACGCGCTGCGATAGGGGCCCGACCGGTACACAGCTCACGACACACTTTTACTAAGTAATGTATTAAAAGCTTTTCCTTTTGATAGTATATAGTGGTTATGTTTTAGTAATAACATGCATACAAATTAAATTATATTGATGATAACTCTGCAAACACACAAATTTAAACACAGTGGACTCTGTTGATCTTAAAATAGCTTACTCAGTTGTCGGGCAACAGGACAATAAAGCCCTTGTGATATGTCCAGAGCGCATCCATTGCTTACGTTTATGCGTAATATTACATATGTAAAGAACTAACAAATATTTAGAAGGATGTTATTGTTTTGCGGCCACTTAATAACTTCAAGAACGAATTCAGCGATTACATTTAGAAAATAATATTATAAATATAAAACTGAATTGCCCAGAAATATGGGATTATTGCTTTTGAACAACATTTTATAAATATTTGCCAAAGAATAACATTGTTACGAGCTGAACATCGCGCTGTTTCCCCGAGCACTTCCGATCGAATATCATTTCACAAATAAAAAACGATACGTGCGTAACTTGCCAGAATAAGGAAGTGCGCATATCGAAATAAGATAATTATAATGTCTTCCTTATTTCATTTCCTTGTACTCGTACGACAAGTTTAAATTACGACATGTCAAATTTCTTGGTAATTTACGACAGATATTATTTGCACACTTTTGAAAGGTCAATTTTTATATAAACAACGTTTTATTGATTTTTTTTCGCCAAGTCATTTGTACATGTCAAATCAGAGATGAGCCGGCTCTAATCGCCTTAGCGTTGAAATTTTACTCACACTAGGGATTCTGAATAAATCATCCAGATTCCAAACGCGATGTCAGAAATGTATTCCCATAAGATTGCTTTATAGGTCTGTCTGTCTATGCTTAGTCTATAGTTTTCTGAACAGAAAAACATCAATGCTTTAGTAAAGATTGCAGGTTGGATCGATCGTGCGCAATCTACTTTCATAGCAAGCATCCAGTTTATGTTACATTGTAAATAGTAGATTACGGTGGGAGGTAGGGGAGGGGTTAGAAATTGCTTGTAAAAGATAAGCCGTCACAGTTTCACCAGAGGTTGCTAAATTAATAAACTGGCTCTTTACCAGAATAATAATCACATTTCTTCATGCGATCACTCGTATTCGTCTCATGATTTATTGTTTAGTGTATGGAGTATAAGAGTTATAGAGCACATTATGGCCACGGGCAGTGCTGACCTACCGCAAGCATAATTGCCGTGAAACAATATCGGCACGACCGGCGCAGCGGCGTGCGTAATCTGTTGTGCGTACTGTGTACATACATAAATAGGTTAACCTCTATTCATTTGATTATACTGTTTACCTCTGTGCTAAATCCTTACCATAGCCATACATGCCATGGAGAAAAATATGTCATAATTATCAAATGGATAGCTTAATGCTAGTTCTTACTTCAAAGAAATTTTACCTAAAGTCTATGGCTGATTATTAGCATAGCAATAGACTCTAAGCAAAACGATCTCCTAAAATGTTATCAATCAATTGTTTTGTCTCTTAAGATAATGGACTGTCGTCATGAGAAGAAAATCATGCGCAGGAAAGCGTCTGCATTGTCACATAAAATGTTCTGGTCTTGTTGTCGGCAGGACGCAGCCCACGCGATATCACAACCGGGTTCGTTCACTCCTAGTTTATGTTTCTGGGGCTCGCATTGGCTTCTAGGGCTGGCTGGTGCAATTAATGATTCAATGTGCGATTTTCTGTATCAAAACATACTTTTTTTTCTATAGACGATTTATTTACGTGTCCGTTTTACACCAGCTTCAACGCTTCGTGTAGAACTCACGAGCCTAGTTCGGCGAGGGTTGTCCCGCCCCTCTGCGGGATGGATATGGTTCGCCCTGTCCGCTCACAGCCCTCGTGGTCAGAGGAGGTGGGCCGCGAGGGCTGTGGGATGGATATGGTTCGCCCTGTCCGCTCACAGCCCTCGTGGTCGGGGGGGGCGTGGGAGCACGGCTCGGCACCACTCTGCTTGCAGAGATGGGCTGATGCCGTGCGATCCTGCGCCCCACACGCGTAATCCCGGTGGCTCATCACCGCCGGGACCGCGGGCCCTTAGTCTTTTTCAAGACTGGGGTCACGAGGTGGGGGCTCTATAAACCCCGGCGGCACCAGCGGGCGAGGGCGGGGTCCCAAACCTGCATTGCACGGTGCCGTCTCCGAGGGGCGCCTTAGGGCGCAGCGTCCCAACTAGTTGGGGCGCATCGAGGGCCCCTTCCCGGGGCGGTCAGTGGGGCGTCGCGGTGGCAAGCGAAAGCGATCCCGTGGATCCCCACATAATGGCCAGGAGGGAACGGAGGGGTTTAGTGGTGTATGCCCCATTATGGGGAGAGTCCCACATAACTGTCGTGCCTACCCCGAGGCACGGAGTATGCGTAACGCATTCCCCTTCGGCAAAAAAAAAAAAAGGCTTGTCCCGCCCCCAACGTCATATTTGAACACGGGACTTTGGGCGACGGGATCATGAAGCGACATATCCACAAAAACAAATTACAAATTTAGAATATCGTATCAGGTGTTAGAGTGTGACGCCTCTTGACCTTTGTACCGTTAATGCCCGCAGCAAACATTGCAGATTATTACGCAAATTCAATTTCTTAGAATTGACATTCAATGCAAGCAATAACTGGAAAGTATGGCAACATGAATAACAATTAAACAGAGCATTATTACTGTCTCGTTTGCATTTACAAACAAACTTAATGATCACGTTGTCACGCTCAAACCTTTACTTAAACAGTTCTCCAGAATTCCACCATCACCAACGTATGGTGAACCACTGAAAAGAACCAAAAGGAAGAAATCTTGTAGAGATGATAGAGTAAAAAGATCATCAAACAACGGAAACAACAGAGCAGGTCGGATAACCAAGAAATTTCAATAAAACTGAAAAAAAAAAAACAATAAAGCCTTAAACCTACGGTAAAATATTGAAAAGCTTAGTCTGAAAATATTCAACATAAGTACACATATAACTGGCTCTCGAACGAAGCGGACGTTCCGATATTAAATTTGATGCAAATGCATCGTTGGAAATTATTGGATATTCTATAAAACGAAGACTGCAAAATTATGTAACGTATTGCAGCAAGATGCAAACCTTGTCAAATCATTGCAATGGTACGTTGGAGTTTTTTAACTGCGCGTATTAGTGTGTTTGCTATTTTCAATTCCCTCCGTCTGCAATCACTATAACTTTATGTAAATTATTTTGAATTTGTAGCGTAAACTAACACGTTTCCTTCAATGCCTTTCCAAGGATTGTGTTGTGGCCGTGTTGCGGTGACATAGGAACTTTTCTCTTAGATCGCGTACACACGTCAGTTTTAGCACCCGACGCGTCTCGGAATTAGCGAGCACTAAGTGCACGACGCGACAAACACGCGTAAAACAAACGCCTCGATATTTTGCATCACATGTTAATTGTAAATGTTTGTCGTTTGTAACAAATATTATTGCGTGAGCTGTAGGTGTTTCAATACGATTGATACCTTAGCTTTTTAGTAAATAAAGTTTTATTCTTCAGATTAATTACAATTTCCTGAATTCGCGGCGATTCCAATGGTGCCAATGTTTTGTTTACGGCAGGCGCTCATCTCGCAGACCAAAGACGTCAATGCCAGGAAACGTCAGCGACGTTCATGTGATCTCGATTTTCACAATCAACACGACTGTAGCGGCGGATTCGTTTATCCTGCGATCAAGAAGTTTTGGCACGACCATCGACCCGGATCGAAGTTTTTAGGTTCCGATACCAAATAAACAATGGAAAGGAATATGCCGTAATATCTGGCAGTTGACTGATTTACATTTTCTTCTGCCTGAGCTTTTGTTTCACTTGGTTTTCGATGTAACGGAAAAATCGGGCGAGCTTGTCTAGATCACAGTCGGCTACCTATCTCACGGCCGGCGCCGGGGCGTTATCTCTGACAAGCTGACGTTACCTCGTAAACAAAGCGTCCACAGCTCCGCGCGCAACCATTGTATAAATGCCGCGACGTCCGGCTGGCCAACTATAAATTGTACTAATGCTTTGATAGTCGTATTAACTTCGCTCGTCAATATCCAGCGGAGCGCGCACATTGACATTGAAGGCTACGTTATATTTCATGTCTAATATTTGAAATTCGTATTCTTGTGAGCTGTATTACAATGCGAAATTAATGATCAAATCCATTGCAAGATGTACAATTGTATCTACTCAAAACATAAAAGAAACAAAAGTATAATATTTGTGACAAATAATAACCATTTAAACGGTCGTAAATGTCAGACATATAAATATTTAGAGGTCCACTTAATGAATAAAATTAAAGTGTTTTACAGACAACAAAATTGTTATTACATTATTTAATTATCATGTTTATTGGATCGTAATCGGGATGAAGCGGAAACATCGTTCAGTCAGTACCGTTGCAGTCAATTGACAGCGCGCTCGGGATCTAATGCGCGGCCACAAATAGATATCCCTGACTTGTCTGATGGAGTAGTGCACTGCGAAAACTTTAGTACATGCTTCCATTAACGCAATACCACTATAAAATTTGCGGTTTTGCAACATCCGTCCGATAAATAGCGAGGGCAATTGATACTATTTTGAATTATGGATACCACTTCTTGAACAGTAACAGTATTTTTCCGTCACGGCAGCACTAGCGCCTCCCGCTCCACCATTGCGTCGATATCCACCAATGTCAAGATCATATTCTATTCTCGATAAGTTCCCGCGTCACCCACAGCGTCACGCGCGGAGAGTGACGTCCAGCACCCACCTTTTCCTATGTTGTATGAAGCGACCGTGGGCGCGATTATAAATGCTACAATGGGCATGTTGCCTAATTTTTGGAATTGCCTTTATTTTGTAGATAATCCATATCTAAACACGAAAAAAAATGTAACAAAATCATATACGCATCATTTCATTACAAAAACACTTAACTAAAAACAACTTCTCGAAAGACCGCGAATACGCCTCATGACGTCACTTTTCTGGTAACAAACCTCGCGTCGCGTTCTGTCAAAGTCATGCTAAAACAGACATCTTGAATTTTGATAGTTATTAAAAAATCTTTACATGTTTCACAACTCCGGTACAAGTAAATACTTGTTTCTAGTAAAATAACTTGTCACCAACAAAAAATCTATTTTCGTTAAGTTTCTTTGATGAATCCAGTTTCCATTATGTTAAATCTTTTATCAATAACACGAAATTTTGAAGAGAAGGTTATACTTTCAACATATTATATTTTTTTGTTGCTTATTCATGGCAAAGAACATTTAAAGTATAAATGATGAATATAAAAATAATAATTTAAAAAATGTAACTGTAATTATGATTATAAAATTGTGACAAATACTGACGACAGCTGATTCAATGTGACCAGATGCAAATTGAATTAGCTACTCAAATAGGTTTTACTATTTTTTTTCGTCATATTGATCGAAACATTTGCTCGTAAAATATGTCGTAAAGATAAAAACACTTAATAATGGAGTCCTCATAATATAACACACAAAAACTCAATTATTATAATCATTTAGACAAAAATTATAACTACAAAATGCACTGACATTCACTGAAGCAGGCCACACTGCCATGTTTGCGAAGAAGCGACGTCACCGAGCTCTGATTGGTGTTTGAGATCGAGTAATGGAGGGTAAAAAATAATGCAGCGTTTTTAATTTATATTTCAATTGAGACAAACATTCAAGGTCTCCAAATGTTATTATAGGTTTTAAAATACTGTCTTTAAAATATTAAACATAACTTTATTTGAATTTGTAACATTAGGAAACATCCCCATTGATACGTCATGCTCTTTACGTATGACTATCGTGAAACTATGCAAAAATAATATCAATTCATTATATTATACATAGAAGAATTAATGGCAAATTGGCCTATTCCATTAGCCATCAACAAGTAACAGTGAACTTGCACACTTAACTTGTGCAAACTTTCCACAAGTAGAGACGTGCAATTCGTAGCAAAATAGAGTCGAAGTCGTCGACCGGGGCCGAGGCGGTCGCCACAGCGCCTGGCACCGCTCCAGCCGCTGATACGTCGCCTGCACATGCACTTCTTTCTGACACCTCCTATACCATAATATACCGCCATTCCGATTTATACTCTATCTCCTATGCATACAGTATGAAACACATTATACACGTTATGATTTCCTCAACGTCAGGTTGAATCGCTTCGACATTTAGAAGGCCTTTGAAGTTACATCTAGATATCGGTCTGCGAGGCTATTAACACTTGCAGCGGGAGAGAGACGACGTAAATTACTTTCAAATATGCGGATTCGGATCTAAATTAGATCTACGAATGCCTTTGAAGACAAATATATGTGACAATTTTATTTGTTGCAGTACGATATATGACGGTGTACAGAGCGAACTTAAATAGAAAGTTATGTCTGATCGCGAAACGCTCATGATCAGATGACTAGTGTAACCAAAAGTTTAACAGTGGTAGAGCCCGCTTTAACATCTTCGCTCGAATGGGTCGGCTCGCCCGTGTAATACCACGACCACACAGAAAACAGGCATGAAGTGGAAGCAATTTCACGTTTCGTCTGATGAGTGTGGTGCCGGAGGCCTAATTTTAGTCCCTTTTCCTTTCCACCCTTTTCTTAAGAGGTAAGGATGGGAAGGAAAAGTGGATTTGACGGTGGAGGAGACGCATAGGAAGGGGAAATGTCCTCTCAATGTGCATCTCCTCCTCCGTCAATTAAAGGTAGGCAATGCATCTGCAATTGCGGATGTTTATGGGCAGCGGTCGCTTTCCATTTCGGTGGATTCAGGTGGCCGCTTGCTCGTTTGCCACCAAATATTATAAAAAAAAAAAAGTTAAGGCTGAGAAATGCAACCTTCATTCATTACCAACGGAACAAATTATCGTTCGTTTTGAGTGTATTATACAAAGGAACGTTGTGTATCTTTTTTTGTGTAATTAACAAAAGGAACGCTGATATCACAAGTAGAAGCATTACCGAATACATTTGACAACAAACACATTACATAAATTATCGTAATCGTTGCCGTGTCGTCATCGCCGTGGCAGCAGATATCACTCAAATGAGTGATAAGCATCATCATACAAGGTATAAGAATTTCTAAATCAAACATGCACTAAGATAATCTTAAAGAAAGAACTTCGCTTAATGCATAAAAAGTTTTTCACGAGATAATATTGAAGCAAAGAAAAAAGTGTAAAATTCATACAATTACGTGCTTGACTTATAAAAGTTATAAGGAAAGTCCTCCACATTTGATTTTGTATTGGTCATTCTACCATCAAATCACGGCTAATGTTTTAATAAATTTGCACCGTAGTCACTGATATCTGACGCAAGGTGGGTCGGGCACGTCATTACAAGATGGCATCCCACCCGCGCCGGCGCAAATTACTTCCTCTATCACTCCAAACATTTTATTGCTTATAAACCCGCGCCTACACTTTTCACAGAATTTCTGACAAAATAACTGTAACAAGCGCGTGGGATAACATAAGCAGTAATAATTAACGTTTACTACAGCACTAGCTTTGGCCCGCGAATTCGTCCCCGTGCATCCATTAGACTTTTAGTGAATGGATTTCAAAAATCCCTAGATCGGTTAAACACAAATACTTGCTGCTAGGTATTTGTTTGTGACAATAATCAAGAAATTCTGTTGACGCAGACGTTCATATAATATTTTGTGGAAATGACAAGTAATGGAGAAAATATTCAGTGAGTCAATGTTTTCAATTAGTAGCATTACTGGATGTTTTCCGAGCGATACATTCATTCCTTAGGGCGCAGCACATTCTGTTGACTCACCTATGATTCAATTTGTCCAGTATGCACAACTGATTCCTTTTGCTCTTGTATTATAACCGAAGTAGCGGACGCTATAAATAGAATTGGAGACTCCATGATTTTCTTATTTATGGGATAAGCATTTTAAAATCATATTAATTATTAACATATAACATTTTAATGCACCAATAAAAAAAATAAAACTTCCAACCATTTATTAAATTATAACGAAGATGCACCTTCAATTTTAGGACTTTAAATATCCCTACATTCCACAAAATTCACAGTGGCACATGGTGAACCTACTAGGGCCCTATTAGCCTTATTCGCTTCGTCATCTCCGTGTGACAATGGAGTGAAATGGGTTGGCAGTGAGTCATTCCATATTCCGAGGCGAAAGAAATTTGTCGGGACATGTCATAGCGAGTTCCCATCTACATGTGTTCACAATTCTACGCATATGTCAGCCGTATTAGCCTATGTAAATGGAATTTTATTACGTGTAACAAGACGAAAAATTGCTTTATTATAATTGATACGCTATGTTTTTATCCAAGTAGACCGAGACATAAATATAGCATTACAATCAATGCTATTGGAACAATCCGCTTTCGCAGGTCTATGTTAATTAATGATCTGATAGTGTTTGCTGAGGTGTCGCCAAATGCGACTGATTGATAACCGATATGTGTTGTGGAGGCGATAAGTGCGCAATTACCTACACGATAACTCATACTTCGCTTCCGTCATACTCTAAATTAAGTTCCATGACTTAATTGCTTTGTCTGTGCACTCACAAGTGGCAATGTGGTCTTTGGCAATATTATGTATATGTGTAGGAGATAGTTTAATTTTCTGTTTTATTCCTATAAAAGGGCGCCGTGCAAGAGGCCTTAAACCGTAACTACTGACCCAATAGACTGATTTGTACTATACATTTTTGCTCAATATTTTGTGAAACTGAAGCATTGCGGATAAGATTAAATAAAACGTGAACGTTAGTAATTTTCCAAACTTGTCAAATAACTTTAACGTTGGTCAAAAATTAACTTTATACTTATCTACCTCAGCATATCTTCATTAAATACAATTCGATGTTAATCATTCGCTGGAATATTAATTCAAGTATCATTATAGTTTAAAACTGAACTTTTCTATATCAAATTTAAGTAGCGATCATTTTGTCTGTGTGAGCGACGCTCGCACGTAACGCAATGATAACGCGCAATTCCCAATTTAATTATGCTAATTGATGAGGTAATTATCGCGCCGCTTTTAGTGTGCCGCCGTCCGGAATAAAACATCATCGGTGATTACTCTCTAATGTTCTATTGTCGACACTTCGCACTTTTTTGTACAAAAATTAATGTGCTTAAGCAAATACAGTTTACCAGGAAATGTGTAGTATTCTATCGTTATTGGATACAACAAATGTATTTATGTTTAATTGTGTACAAAACCTATAGTAATTGTAGACGTGTCTTTAATGCAAATAACTATACCATTAATAATACAAAGTTGAGTCTTTGAACTATAAATAAATGCTGCAACACGTCACAATCTATTCTGAATAGTATCTTATTGCATAGATTAGATAATCTCAGAGATATCAAGTTATCTGCGTTGCGGTTTTATGTAATGTAACTTGATAACTCCAATTTGACTACATATTTGCATATGATTAACAATTAGCATAGCGCGTGTGTAAATAGATTTGCATAATTACGGATAATATGATTCAAATTGAACGCAATTATGTTTGTAGTTTCTATTTCATTTCGGCAGATTCGAAACAGAATTTGAGAACTGTTAAAGTAAGCATTAATCTTTGTAATTAAAACTGATTGATTAACAGTTAGTGTTTGTTCTCTACGTGATATGAGTGTTAACAAATTACAATTGAAGAATTAACCTTAAGGTAAAAAAAACACTCCAAATTGATTAATTACATGACAATTCTAAACGCCTGATTCATTCCTGCAGTGCAGTTACTCTGGTACTTGTACGTCTAGTGTATCTATGAGTATGTGAATAAATATTTTATGCCTTTACAGCTAGACTTTCATGTTGGAGAAAGGTGGAGGGACAGGAAAGTTTTTCAACGCTATGTTTCTATCGATAAATGTTAACTAACTAACAAGTATATTTTATTACAATTGACACATATTGATTTTTTGATTAGAACCATCACTAACAAGTTATTCAAAACTGAATCACGTTGAAGGCTAACCTGAGCTGAATGTAGATGGACGATGGATGGATGGATGGATGGATGGATGGATGGATGGATAGATGGATGGATGGATAGATGGATGGATGGATGGATGGATAGATGGATGGATGGATGGATGGATAGATGGATGATGGATGGATGGATAGATGGATGGATGATCCATCACTTATTTTCATGCTTACCTGAAATAAATCATTTTTACGTGTTTTATGCTAAAAGTAGTGCGAGCTATGAAAATCATAACTTTATTAAACGTATAGAAATAAATTCGCCAGATTTAATTCCTGCCCTTCGTGTTCAAAATAAATATTCGTAAAGAAACAGGACATTGCTTACTTAGAATATTATTACGGGATTATTTCCAGACGGCCCTTAAACAGCTTAACTGCTTATAAATAACAGAGAACAAAGCAATACAAACAACTTGATCTGTGCCATTCGAATATAACCTTAATACGTAATTCGTGAAGGTCGAAAATGCAAAAGCATTTCTATTATCCATTTAAGGATTGTTAAGATAAAATTTATGAAGTGTATAAAGATAGTGATTATAATCCGGGAGTGTTATGTATTTGGGAAGAGTTTTAATGGCATAGAGCATACCTTTCACATGTTTCTAATATGATGAATTTTAGACCACTATATCATTAAACGAAATTCACACAGTAACTTGACTGAAAATAGAAATTACAATGCTGTTTATTTCAGTGAAGTTACTTAATCATTGCGAGTGAAAGTAACTGACGTTTTTATCTTTCTGTAGTGCATAGTTTAGTCTAACTTCGTTGTATAGCGCGGTATAGCGTGTCATCGCAAGGTAGGTTCGGTGTGCGCCACCCTGTCTATTGCCGCTATCGGCGGTCGGCGAGTTGCGCAACCTTTGTAAGCTGCAAAGAGTTTTGTTTCGATTATGTCTGCTTACGTAAAATGATGCCGATCAAAGGTCAGCCGCACGAGGTCAACGACCCCGCAGACTACCTGTACACTAATGTACCGCACTTCATTTTTATGTTTATTTTATGTCTAGATCTTAGAGTTAGAAATATCATAGTCACTAGTTATCAAACAGGATTTTACAAAGTAAAAATATTAGTTGGGCGTTAACCATTCTTCGATTTTTGATTTTCATTAAAGTGTCCTGGTTTCGTTATAGGTGTGGTTACAACTAATAACGAGCCTGGTTTATATTTCAGACAAGTTTCGCGTAACGAATGTATTAGGGCGATATATCAAGTGTAGTCAAAAGACACATTGTTAGTGTCACAGCTCGTCACGGGGGAGTTGGTCCGCGCGAGAATCTGATGCCGCGCCCGCGCCCCCGCCCCCGCCCCCGCCCCGCCTACACAATAAATCACCACAACCAATGCTGGATCGAAGTATTTCATGTGACAACAACGTTATAAAGTAAAATAATTTATGTCATATAAGGATACATTGGTTTTTAAAACATTTACAGACCTAGTATTATTATAATTTACCTGGTCATTAATAGAGGGATGTTTACTTAGCAGTACACTGAAGATCTAACGCATATTTACAAGTAAGGTATAACAGACCTTCGTCTGACACGATACCTATATTTAGTAAACTGGAGTGTTTAGATTACGAATGACAAAACTTATCGAAGACGATTCAATATTGAGTAATTAGTTACGTATAAATTACAAGAACCTTGTACAGTTTCTCCTTAAAAACGTTACTAGGAAATTCCTAATCAATAGACGGGGGAGTAGCCGGTAATATTAGAAAACGGAAGCGGAAACTGTTTAATTCTGTTTACTCTATACGCCTATTTTTATCATATAACATACTGTTATAATACAGACGTTTTATATTTAATTACTTCTAGACAGAATTAGTCTGAGGATATTAAATGTATATTTTTTGTAAGAATCGCGGTCCGCTTATTACCTGCACGGGTCGTGGTAGTGAAGGCACAGGGCACAGCACGGCACGACACGACGCAGCACGGCACGTCACGACAGTCACGTAGGCCGGCACTGGGACAATAGCAAGGATACCGGTAAACAAGACGCGTAGCCCCGTGCCGTGCGGCTGTTGTGTGTGCTCAACTGCTGCCTCCTGACGTCACTCATTCAAACAATTTCACGAAAAGTTTACTTTTTGCATGTTTATTTCGCAGCGACAATGAGTAACGTTTGCAAAACAATATGTCTTTATATAGATGTTGGCGGCAACCTATGCTAAGGTTTGTCTTCTAGTCCCTGTTAGAAAAATAAGCAAATATAAAGCTTATAAAAATGAGCAAATAATCGTCCAGTGTGCCGGTGACCTAATGTGGTATGAGATCGATTCTGGTTACACAGTGAATTGTTAATCCGCTTTAAGCCGGCGACGGAGGGCGCGGGAGTACCAAGCGAGACGTGGTTGGGTCTGGCCTAGAATTTAATCCTGCATTTTGTTCCTCTAATTTTTTGTTGTCCAACATAACTGGACGCAGTTGGTTATGACCAACTGATGAAAAATAAATTATATTTCTATGAAATAATTCATAATCAGGTACGGTTGTTACCATAAGGTAATATTTGTATTGACAAGGAAAACCGCTAAGCAAAAGAGGTCAGTTACGTTTTCCAGCATTAATTAGAGGGCGATAAAACAATGTCGTTAAACGACTGTTTGGTTGATGAATTCACAGAGTATACATCGTGTTTAATATGTATGATTTACATACAATACTTAACAGAATTAGTAGTTACCGAAAATCGCAACTTGATCTTTATAACCCTTTTATGATTGAACAGACTATTATTTTGTGTGTAAGTTTATTAAGTTTCGTATTGAATGTAAATGACTCGATGGTCCTCTTCAGCGTCGGAGAGTTTACAAGTTTAAAAATAACAGAAATGTTGATTGGGGTGTGGGCACGAGGATGACTCCGGCTGGCTAACGATACCGCACTTACGCAGACAATGTAAAAAAAGGCATCCGCCACGCTCATTGTGTTCCAAACTTTGAATGGGATAGTTTAACAAAAAAAGTGGGGTGCGGCGTGCATGAGGAGAGGGGGGGGGGGGGGCAGGAGACGCGGGGTGACGAGCGCCCTGTCACGTATCCTGGCCGTGTCCCGGAGCGCCCCTCTTGCTCATTTGTCACTATCAGCGGCGGAGAGAGAGGCCTGCGACACAGCTAGTGCAACAATCATTAAAGAATTTGATGTCGATGTACGGTCCTAACAAAACTTATTAAAACATGCACCAACAATCTGTCATCGCTTATGTCTATTATTTCAAATATTTTTTTGGCAATAGTGATTAAGGTATTCATTACTGATGTTCATGGCTCGCCTTCCTTGGCATATCGCCAGTAGCACGGCTGGTTTATAGAGCCGGGACGCCGGTATCTAAATGCGATAAATTTGCGACTGGTTTAGCCTGTACAGCCTTTGCGTAATCGAGTCATGTAAAATTGTCAATAACCGAATTAATAATTGTTGACAAAGCATGCTAAGTATGTTTGATTTCGAGGCTTGCGATGCTGGCCGAGCCTGTTATTCACGTTTCAAAAACTCAGTGTGTCACAATCTTTAAGGCTAGCTGAATGTAAGGCATTCAAACTCTAATGAGCTGTATTCTTTAAGGGCGAGGGTTTAAAGTCGTCCAGAGAGCGCGCCGCACAGTAACACAATCAGTTATCTTGATGAATCGAGTCTAGGGGCGAGGCAATTTCAATATCCACAATGTTGAATGATCCCATTTAATTAAATGCCATACAAATGTTAACATCGATATTTATAAAATGAAGTAATAAAACTTGGAACGATACTTCAGTTTCGGGGTATAAAAATACTTTGGTTATTTCATTGGAATTTATGAAGTACTATGGCAATATTATAGTAACAGAAAGACGTGACAAGGAAGATAAAATAATCGTTAAAGCTAGCGATGAATTTATAAAGTAAACTATTTTGCTATTACGAGATTTACAGTTTGATCTAAAAGATCCGCTAAATACTAATATATTAAAAACACATCAGCCGATGTAACGGATAAAAACAATGGATGTAATCTGGAAGAGATCAATAAAATGTATCTGAAAAGTAGGCACTAGGGATGTTGTACATACAGCGTTACAGAGAGGCGGGACAGCCGCCTGGGGCGCAAGGCTTTGACATTCTGTAGGTCAGCGCGACGCTGAAGGGCATTCCGGTTTAGAAACTCAAATTGAGAGAATGTAGGCAACATTAAATTCAGTCCGATACCCACAGAAACAACCCGAGTTATTTCTTAAGTTTTCTCCAACCTAATCTATATTTAAATATAAACAATTCAACGGAAAAACGACTTTATTGCTATTTCAAAACAAATTTTATTAACCATATTCTATACTATAATGGTCATTACTAAATTAATCAGTATCACGGAACACAGTATAAATAAGTAACTAAATTGCGGAGATAAAAGACACGAATTTGGATTAAAGACCATAAATAACTTAGATGTGACTTTAATTACGTTTATCTTCTTTTACGACGCTAAGGACAAAATGTGAAATTTAAACATTTGCAACAGCCCATGTTAAACTGAAACAACATCAAATCAAAATTTGAGAATCGACGTTGCGACTATAATACCATCAGGTGACTTTCTAGTAATAATAAATAATAAATCATTCGTAGACATAAGGTACAGATAAGTATATAAAATTTCTTTAAAAATGTCATGTTCGTAATTATGAAAGATGTAGACAATTAGTTGGGACATCAGTGAAACTTGGCAATAGCATAGACAGGCGATCATTAGCGGATGCGCTTAGACCACGATCGTTCCAACAATGCTTGCGCCGGCGCCGCGTCCGTCGCGCAGCGCGCGTGACACGAGCCACAACACATCGAATGATAAAGTACATACATACGAGTACAATCGATTATTTTTATTTTTCCTATCACGAACTTAGACGAGGCCCTTTCCTGTAAATTTAAGATTCATGGTACAGATTTAACACCTAAAGGCAATTTGACTTATGTATCTTAGGTGTTTCTTTGCAGTTTACATTTAACACGCGGTTAACAAATCTCTGACGTATGAATTAAAATCATAAAATGTATGTTAAAAGTTTAATCTAAGATTAAAACATACGTAACAGAAATTCCATTACGAAGGTTTAGTCAGGCGAGCGACACGTTTAAGGCAAAAACATCAACCAAATCGAGTGAATCTGTGACGTGTAACGCGTGTATAATGAGCGAGAATGAATCACCTAACGCCGGCCGGGGCGTGAATCACTGCGCCTTATTAAGATTAACACAGCCACTGCAAGACATATTGAACCCCACGGCGTCCGCACACGACCCAGAATGGCAAGCGATCACCTGAAAGCATTTGTTTCAAAACGGTACCGGAAAAAACCTATAGGGAAATATTAATTGTAATTATTTTGCAGCTACGAGTTATTGATGTCTAATAAAGTAATGGGATTCCTGCTTATATTAAAAGCTGTCATATTTTACGGGTTACAATCTGTTAATACTCCAAAATGACTTGGCTATATGTAGTTATTTTGTTTTTCTACTTAGATTCAACACATCAATTTGTATGCTAACTTACTAAAAATAAATATACTCTTAACCGCATAAATGAAAGTTATCATCGAATAGGAAAATAAACTTAGAAATTGAGTCTTATGTAGTCAAAAGCCTAGGATAGGGCGCATTAGGTTAACAAGAGCGAAGGTTTCCCCGAGCTTTCTCCGGCCCTAAGCTGCATTTCGCTCCCAACTGGATGCAACTCGCGGCTATTTGCTGCAAGTCCCTGCAGCTCGCGGCAACCGGCAATTTAAATCGTTAAGCTCAGCGGTGCAAAATCGGAGCATTCTCAATTACTTCCCGAGCTGCGACCGCACGCCGCAATTAGTGCCAGAGTTTTATTTGAAAAGCTATTTCTCTACATTACCTACGATATTTTCTAGGATGAGATTTTGTAATCAGAGAAAATTGTGTTAGGACTAAAATCATTTACGAACAGATTAAAATTCGTTCAAAAGCAATTATGTACTTCGAATTAAATAAAGTTTAACTACGCGTAAAAACAGTTATATGAGTGGTTTGAACAACTTAATACGTCGCGGGTGCGCATAAAGTTGTTTCCGGCATCATAACGAATTCGAGTGTTTGAGAGAAAGCTGCGTATACATGAAGTGCAAAGGGGATTTATTGCGCGGTTTATTTGAAACCTTCTATTTATACATCGTTTTCCTCACCCCCTGTCTACACAGAACACCCCTTGGCACTATTTGAACACGGACTGTGCACCTCCGCGTTCTATTTTTGTACAAAAATAAAATAGGAAAATCTCAAAGTAAATAGTTTTTAAAGCTTCAGCACTGTTAAAGTGTGTCTGACATTGTTATTATTATGTCATTGTTTGTTATTATAATATTATTTTGTGTCTCACAAACACAAATACATGCAGGATGTTAGTAAGATTAATTAGATCTCGCTTAGATAAGTGACTCATTTAGTACAAATATTTGATTTGGTGCTTTACGTTTATTCCGCAAGGTTTATTCCACATGAATACAACAGAAAAGTAAATCTTCATTGGTGAAAAACAAACTAACAACAATAAATTACAATTTATATTCGGCAGACAATAGCCGAGCCTTGGACGTGGGCGCGCCCATTGCGGAGCAATCCCCATGATAATTTAGAAATAAATAGGACATCGCAAACACCGTCTGTCTGTCGACACTGTACACACGTAAATACATACAGTATAGAGAATTATATATAAAAGTTTGGAGAATCTTATTGTAACGATTGTAACAAATGATCCAACTTGAAAGTCCGCTAGCATTGGTACAATAAACAATTTGTTCCAGCTCAGCTTCTTGTTGTATGAACTTGTTGAAACGAATGACATGTACAAAGAAATAAGAAAAATATGTTTTTCTTCAAAATACAAACAAGTTTATAATATGACGAGTTGCTGAAACTTTGCGCAGGCGACATGCTTTAGCCCACGCGACAACGCATCGGTCGGTTGCGAATTTACAGCCACTAGACTTGTTCCGCCGCGAGGATCGAGGACGATTGGTACACGGCCGCTTGTAAATCTTACACGTCTTATCTTGATTACACTCCTTAGTGCAGCGAACGCTGCAAAATGCGGGACGAGATTTCGTATCTGTTATTAAAGTCGGAGCATCATATTTCAATTGGTATTAATGTTTAATGTGGAATAATAAGATGAACGAAATTAATAAAACTGTCCGTGTAGATTGTTTTTCATAATATGTTACATTAGAGTTAAATTATTACTTGTAAATACAGTCTAACATGTCAGCTTTGATAGGCTCATTGTGGTAATATAGTTGTGACTGCATGTTATTTCTATAAGAGGTTTAAGGTGAGCTGCATAGTTAAATAGTTTATCTGCATGCGCTGCGGGGGGCTGCGAGGGGCTGCAGGGGAGGTGGGGTAGTGGAATGCGAGTCGAGCAGATCCGGCGACCGGTCACGGACCACCGGCCGCACTCAATGCCTTTTGCACTTGCTTTGCATTGAAGAGAAAAAACAAATTGCAATCGCCTTCGGGCTCAACTATGCGAAAATCTTACAAGTTTCTCTAATAACAAATAGAATCGTGATATCCTGTGGCATACTAATGAATTGTCTAAATGGCGGACATTAGTAAAAAACAGGTAGACATATATCAAAGGAAACTAAGCACTTCCATCCGTTGGCGAAAAAACTTGGCGATGCCAGTGACTGGGACCAACTACAACTATAAAAATCTAATAAATGGTGGTGGAAGCATTAACGTATGAAAAAACAGAGAAGATGCCTATATTATAAGTGAGGTGCATAATGCTGACAATTTACATAAAATTAACTTTAACAAAGGGATAGTTAGGCGACATTGTTTCAAATTAGCCGACAGCGGTTTACAAAGTTACTTCATTGCCGTTTGTTTACAAAATGTTGCGTGCTCGTCGCGAGTTTGCGAGGAGCTGGGGAACAAAACTAAATGTCTTATAATGATTAGTCTCCATAAAAACTAACCTATTTACTTTTAAATCTGTCACGAACATAGTAATATGACGTCGCTTAAATTGATGGTACAAAAATTAACATTAACATAATTCTTTTAAAATACTCTATCAATTACGTGGTATTCGTTAGTTTATCGTTGTTGGTAAGATCATTTCTTTTTACTCTAGTGGAGTTCGTTGGCGAGTCGGTGTCGTGTCGGTCTCGTCACGTAACCGTGCCGTGCTCGGAGCATTGCACTCGCTTTGCTCGGCACTGACTCAGCCGCCTTTCTCCGTCTGCCGCGCGTCTGGCCGCGCGACCGCTAATGCCACTGTCGATACTAACTTTTCCTATTTTCTTAATTTTTTTAGTTGAGTTTATATGTTTGGGATTTCGTTTTATCATGTATTTAACAAAATAATACAAATGAAATATAATTTAATTATTAACGCTGTAATGTTGCACGGTTCCCTTAACAACGATTTAAACGACGTCTTTAACCGCAGTAAAATGTGCTAATAGCCTTGCGAGGGTGTCAGCTCGTCCTAATGTGCATTAGCTAGTTAATTATAACTTTGTTACGACCGATATTTACTTATAATTTGGTACAACGTGTTGGAAGCAAGGCGAAAATTGTTCTGTTTATAATTTTGAATTTCAATTTTCAACAGGATTTTACTGATATGTTTAATGATGACGAGGCGAATAACTATGAAACTTACTTTATATAGCTGTAATAATTTTCTAAGGGAAATCTAGTGTAGCGAAACAAGCGCGGCTTAGTAAATTGATACGTTTGACATTACTTACATCGGCGTCGTTCCGGCCGAGTGGGTGTTGCCTTTCGTCTGGCCTGGATCTTTCGGGGCGACTTGACAACTGTTATGCCATGTTATTTCTTTTTTCTTATATAAATATATAGTAAGTAATTAGTACATTATCTACCTTTATTTTTATAGTAACCATTTACATTAAAAAAGCTTTTGGCTACGTTATATCATTAACACTAGTTTGGTTTGATTTAGAACATGCTATAATGAGTTCTATTCTAGTTGTGAAACTCCGCGAGGAGTTGGATAAGCCTCTTGAATAAATAATGAGGCTTGCATTGAACCTGAGACTATAAAGTCTCGAGAAACCCGGTCTTGAAATAAAATAATATGAATACGCCTCTATTCGAGCGTCAACGCAATTAATAATATTTTGTATAGAGATTCCCTTCCACAAAGTTCAATAAGAAAGTGTGTTTGAACAATATGGCTGGCAATGTGGCTAGTGTAAGTTTTTACAATCGAATTGGTAGGTTTTGAGAGATTTTTGTTCTGTCTTAAATTCCTACTGGTGGTTTTACAAAGTATGCTAGTGTAGTGTAAGCTGCGTGGAAGCGAAGCCTGCGCCCGATCTCGATAAGCTTGCCTTATTAAGCAGCCGCTCGCTTAGCTTTAATAGCTCGCCTCCAACTTGAACTTTACTAGAAAGCTTATCTTGATAGAAACTGTGTAATATTGATTTTAATGAGTTTAACGGACTTTCTAATAAATGTATCTGATAGTTACAATGTTAGTTATTTATGTACAGTTTTTATGTTTCAAATATTGAAAACATGAACCGTCAACTTTACAACATATATTATTTTATGATCTTGACTTGATGATTTTAAGAATTTAAACAGATCCCCAATTGAATGTGTATATAATGTTGGTAGAACTATTTTGATTGATGTGATGTGTGAATTGATTGACGTACACGCATGTACCTTATGTATATTTACTGACGCAATGATACGTCTTCTATAATAAAAATCAGCCCAGTTGGCAAGCCAATATTAGTTTGTTTATAATTTGGTTTCGCGAGTTCACAAACACAACTGCTCAATATTTTGGATAAATTCTGAAACCCCATGACAATTAGGTATAGGGCAACTTGAGGCCACTTATTTGATCTGTACTAATATTGTTGGTTGTCGTTGATAAGCAATTCATAGTTCATGTTACTGTGTTGCTTGCGTGAAACTTTATCTACAGGCCTCGAATTTGCTAGCAGACTCCGGAGCTCGCCTTACATAACCTAGCTGCACTACGGCCCGCGGCGATGCTTGCCTTTCTAGCTCTAAACAGGGCGTCGACCTCGCTGACTATAGGTAATAGTTATAGGTACATAACACAGATAATTGTACGTAGAGAAAGTATCAATGTACTTTTATAAAAAACATAATGAACACAAAGTACTATGGTATCGCTATGAAATTAAAACTGGCCTCGACTAAACACGGGTCAATGCACTCGACCCATACTTACTTTCGTATATAACTGCTAGAAGGTATTGCCGCTCATCTACTGCATAAAATGATTGTTTCAATGGCACTAACAGCCTTTAGTTTTTCTAAGCACGTCGTGGCGAAGTGCTGTCTTGTTGTCCAAATGAATAGGAAGTCTTTATTGAACAGGTAATGAGGTTTTAATGCAGCCGGCCGGTGGCGGCGGTCGCAGCCGGCGGAGTCATTGTGAGATACTGACGGCTCATGCCGATGACACATAATGTCGATTATTGACACACTTTTTGTACAACTCTTGAGTCATAGCTTCGATATTTCAACCGGTACTTAAATTAACTCAACTTAAAAATTAATGATACAATGACACAAGTCTTTTTGATATTTAATAATCAATACGAATCTTTTATCGACGTCTACAGTAACCTAAGGACTACTTATGGTTTACCAAAGTCGTCTTTATGTCGTGATTGTACCAAATCCATTGGTGTCTCGTAAAGTCTAAATATAAGAATCTTTTACGCACAGAGCGAGGGTCACGGCCGCGTTCGTGTCTTCGCTAGCGTAAGCTCTTTTTACGAGCTCACTGATGCAACCAGAATCTCTGCGTATCCTGTTTTATAATACGGATGGATTTTCGATATCTCTGAACAAGGTTTCAATATGATATATGTTTATACACTTAACGAATTTAAGAAGTATGAAAATCTATGCAAATTATCATTCATGTACGAGTGATGTAATGTTAATCCTCTCTATGTCGCAGCTTTCGCTTTCTCAGAACTGCTAATCTCTAACGATCGCTGTTACTGCTAGCAGATCATTTTTTCCCCCGAGCCCACACGCCGTTCATTCATTATTAATGATTGTTCGTTTTTCAACATGTATTCTATAATCGCAAGACAAACTAACCCTTACTACAAAGTAATAAAGTACAGTATCCTTTATTAATAATGTCCATTCGACACTAGGTCAGCGGTACGGTTATTAGGAGCCACGATTACTTTTCATTTGAAAGTGAAAATTATTACTGTAGTCAGTTCTGTCTGGTGGAGAGTTGAGCTGTACTCTAGGTCTGTCAATCAACACTCTTTTTGCTTAGTGAAAGGTCTAGACTCGATAGAAAACTGCTGATGAATGTTCTAATTAGTGGGAAGCATTGTTAGGGTCAACGACCTTAGTTCCGGTCAGTGCTTTTTGCGGAATGATAATTTTTTTTACGCAGATGTATCATACCTATATCTAGAGTTTATAAAATCAAAGAAAAAAATCATTTGCTTAACAAGAAACTTAAGAACCGTATCAGTAGAGTAAGTAAAAACGTTCAAATCAGAATACCAGTAGGACAATTAGGTGTGTGAATCTTGGATGCTCTGTACAGAGTCAGATGAGGCTACTTTCTACGTAGTGTGGTGGACGGCGAGCAATTAATCTCACTGGTGATCGATACAGACACGTCAGCGACGGGAAAGTTTGTTAAGATAGCCTTTAATTATACTGATGACTTTAAAATACTCTGTACCAACGTCATCAAAACTAAAGCTTCTGCTAAATATAATGATTATTAAACATTTCAACTGCTATTGGTGTAAAATAGACTGCTTCTCTATTGTTATATGTCCTAACAAGATAACAAAAGTATGTAAACGAGTGATAATGTGACCTAAGATATTACGTTATCATTACTACATAACATATGACCGCAATAAATCACTGAGCTCGGAGGTTACTTTTTAATGTATGACTAAGCATTGTTAACTTGTTGGTTTTGTTCAAATTTAAAACTTTGCAAAAAGATAGAAGACACAAATAAAAATGTTTTGCATTCCGAGATTGTTTTGTTCACGTGAACGTTGATTATTTCATAATTCATACGAAAAACATTTTTTTTTTATAAGAGGAAGGAGGGCACCCATTTGCACATCGACGTCCATTGACCGTCGTGGTCACCATTTGTAGGCAACAGAGTATTGTTTAGAATTATCTATATAAGTTAGTAGTTAAACAGTAGACAGATTTGCTGTTGGAGGTAATATCCAATATTTACGTAAACTGAACAAAACACGGTGTTATTTTAAACAAACCGATCGATGGCTTCTCGTCTGTTTAATTCACTTTACTATGTTTATATCCATTAAATTATACAACATTATATAAATATATACGTTATATTTAAATACTGAATTGTATTTCTCAGGCTTCCGAGTTTCATGATGGTGAGGCTATCATTTTGTTTACATAACACGTTTTGATATTGAAAAACAAGTTTTATCCACAATAGTCATAAGAAAACCTATAATTTCCCTATTAATTATCACTTACACGTCGTTAAATGGATTAATTTAGACTAAGGGACTGCTTAAATAACCTTTAACAATAAGGTAAATGGATCTCAATAGTGAGGCAATGAGCCGCACATCATCACATGACACGGCGCCAGGTGCCAGAGATCACAGCCTGCAATAAAACACATCTTAACAGCTTATTACATGTAATTACTTTCTCCGACTTTATCGGCCGCCTTAATTGCACGCTCAATAAAAAAAACTCAACATAAAGCGAGGTACATTCACATTTTGTATGACCAAATATATCCGTATTTGCGATGACCATTCGATTCAGAAATATGGAACACTACAGGCTAATACATTTTGTAGTAACAGTGATCTTAGAAATGGAATATATGTAAGTATCTCCTTGGAGTATAAGTATTAGCACTTGGGAAATACCTTTAGTTCGTATGCGGAGCTGGAAATTCTTTACTAAGACAAGTTACATTTGGGTTTCCCTAATAACATTATGCGACATAACTCCGCAATGATGATTTTAACTGTTTTAACAACTTTTTACATCAATTAAGCAAACTGTCGATCGCTTTGTTGAAGTTTCTGATAAACTCGATTTATTTTAATCTACATATATGTTTAGATTATGTGCACAGTTCATTAGAGTTTAATTAAAATCGTGTGGCGGTCATTTCGCACGCTTTCGTCCGTGAAGCAGCGATCGCGGAGTGCTTGTATATTTACATAAGCATTTAAATAACACGCAAAGGTCGTACACTTCTCAAGACGGCGCGCATCGTTAGTGCACTTCTGGAGGAAAGTGAGTAAACACCATTAAATTGCAATTAAACAAACATTTTTTTTTATAATTGTGTCCTTGAATTAATTGAATAAATGCGGAAAACACAATAAAAGTGGGCCGCAGCATGTACAAGATGACGATGCAGGGTTTTCACACGCACGAGTAAATGAGCAGGTACAGGTCGTCGTGTCGAGCTGGTCCGTACAATACTCATTCACAGAACACAACAAACACCATTATACACAATCCTTGGAACACAAATAATAAATACTAACATTTTTTCATGTGAAGTAACTTAAAAACAGTACGCCGTGGGAGTGGAATTTGCGGTTCTCGATAAAAAAAACAATGTTGGAAATCTCGAAAAAAAATAGCAAAATCTTGATTTATGTGTGATAGGTTTATTTGAAAAACTATTGCATATTGATTGTTTGTTTACTGAGATGAGTGCAGCGGTTCTATTGATTTTACTGTTACGTAAATAGCGTTCTCTTAAATAACTAATTGCTCGCACGCTAATTCAAAACTTATCACTCATCAAAATGGACGGTGAGGTTCTATAAGTCAAGGAGAAATGAAGTTTCTCCTTATACATCGTTACCAAGAAAATCCGTTCTTAGAATCAAATAGTTAAGTAAACAAGAATTGTTAACAAAGTAGATTCATTTGTATTTTAAATTTTAGCGCGAGATCTCTATCCTATTACTATTATTTTTTTTCAATTATAGCAGACATACTCGGGATTGTTAGCTAATACCTAAATCCTGACATTTTCAATACCAATAGGTACACATTGCTGGCAATGTCAGGACAAGAGAAGGACGGAGTCTTCGAGCAGGCCGCAGCTGCCGCAAGCTCCGTCGTTCTCAGACCCTAGGCCTAGAAAGCGACAGTGATTGGATTACGTAAACGGTTCGGCGGTCGACGACCGCGACGGCAGTGCGGGGAAAGTCGCGCGCTAACCGTTGTTCAATTAACTATGCGCAAGAGCAGCGCGCCTGAACAGCAAATCGATTTCGAAAACAGCTGAATCTTTACGCACCTAGTTCAAAGATTAAATACCAACTAAAATGTAATAAAATCGTGATTGACGTAAACAAAATTAGTTGTAATATCAGTATGATAAAATAATTATGCAATAGTTGAAACCGATAAGATAGTAGTAGTAACAATTATTAAAACACACAGGTTACTTTCAAGTCAAGCATTTGTTTCACACAAATGAAATCATGAGAGTCAATGGCTCAGGGGTTAAATACTTGGCTTGTTATCTAAATGTTCTGGGTTCAAATCCTGCTGTTACTAATGTATTTTTTAATTTTGAAATGTCTTTAGCTATTACAGTGAAAGAAAACATCTTGATACAATCTGCATATATCGGAAAACAAATTTAAAGATACATATGTGTGAAGTCAACACACAGTATCAGTGTGGTTGACTATGGTCCCATAACGCTCACTTGGGTTGGCTCACTCCTAACTTAGTTAGACGGTGAATAATATTTTTGTAGGTTGATAAATATTTTTGCAAAGATAACAAAATATGTAAAAAATTTGGACTTAAAGCATTCAGTAATTAAAAGATTTTTATGGACTTGGGGGTAATAAACCTATTTGATGTAATAAGCATTATTATTTTAAACCAAACATTGAAATATTGGATTCTTAACTAATGACTACATTATAGGAATATTTTTAGATTTGTTTATAAACATATTAGTTAATTACAATTTAATTACTTATAATAGTTTATTTATATATCTGTTTACTAATTTAACTGTATTCAAATAAAATTAATGTTTACAAATAAATAAATAAATAATATCTCATGCATCAACTGCTGATTATAGTCTAGTCATTGGAAACTTGGGTAGAACTCTCGGTGAAGATTTTTTATATGTGAGCAGATAAAATGAAATGTGATAGTTTGGAGAAAAACAAACATGAATCAAATAAAAAAGTTGTCGCCCACAACTCTATCTGTGCGGAATAAAAAAATCGTCATTAGTAGCCTATGAGTGTTTTTCAGCCAGATATGTTGAGCCGTTATACAGATAAGTAGTAATAAACATCCATCCATCTATCTAAACTTTCGCATTTATGACTTTACTAATTTTAATTAAATACAATTTGAAGTGTTTTCATCACATTTAGGAATTTCCAAAAAAAAAAATATCTACTGTAGGTGGTTCTATTTTAATACATTGCTTTGTTTATTCTGTTTTATTGTAACTTGCAAATAATAAGGAGTGCCGCGGCATTGCAGCACCAAATGCTAATTGTAATTTTTTTCTCTCGCCAAAGACTCGAAAGCATCTTTTACTATAATACAAATAAGTCTGAACATTTTCTTCACTTTAATAGGTTGTTAAAGAATAAATTATTTGCACAATATATTATAATATACTGTCAATTAAAAATAACAATTCGCTAGTATTTTAGAATACTCATTTGTTTACTTACATTGTGGCCTTCACAAAATACTTTCAATTTATGAAGATTCTATTCATTAAATATGAGATTCTATTTGCAAAACATATCCCTCCAGTTGTAAATAAAACATATTAGAACTGGCACAACTTGATAAGTGCTATTCAATACATGATCTAAATACTTGTAGATATTGAGTATTGCGTCTTAATTGATCAATCAAGTAACCTTGAAATCAGCTGACGGCATGTAAAATGTCCTAAATACCGAGGTTAATTTTTAATGTTTTCTTTGTAAAATACAACAACAATATAGCGCTCACCTCTTCACGTCTTTTGAGCCAGCGGCCGCAGGGACTCTCCTCAAGGATTTCGCTCTCATCCTCGGAATCCTCCCCGCTTTCCCTCGGCGACTTGCGCTCCTTGTCGATACTCCTTCCCCCCGACATAACAACGATTTAATAAAACACAGTGTGAAACCACCACTGCACAGTATATCAAATATCTCACAAACGTTTTCCAGAAGAAAACACTCGGATATATTTTCAAAATACACTTTTTCTCGTAACCATAACCAAGGTTGCAAGGCGAGATGTCACTAATGTTCCATCCCAAACCATTATTTGATACACGACACTCGTTTATGACCTCCTATCGACAAATTATACAGTTCAAATATTCCTCTACTCAAAGCGATAACACACAGCTCGACTAGTGAGCTTACTCATGATAATTGAAATAAATTGTTCGCCGGCGTCGTAACTCTCGACGTATTTCGGTCCGACACAAATATAAAACCATAGATTCTGTTAACTTTTTGCTGTCTTTCTCTGTAGGCATAGACAATTTTTTGCTATCATGTCAATTTCCATTTAAAACATTAAAAAAAGTTTTTAATTAAAATCAAAAACGTTTTTAAAATTACGTTTTTACAAAATTGGTTACACTTGTGGTGATTTACTATTTTTTTTTTTAATTTTCCCAGCGCCATCTATCAACATTTTATTTTTTTTTCGATTTTCGAAAACCATGTACTTGAAACTACTGCCATCTATCGGCAGTTTATTTTTTTTTTTGACTTTCAAAAACCACGTATTTGAAATTACTGCCATCTAGGTGACAGTTGCTTATTTAATTGGAATCTGTTTTTTCTATGTTTGCATTTTTACCAATAGATGTCACACTAATGCTTTGGATTTAATTTAGACTGATTTTAAATTGATGCAAAAAAATAATTCGACGCCCCCGGGGAATAAAATCGTAATAGACAAAAGTAAATTTTACAGGACGAGCAATAAACTGTTATTCTGTTTTAGCTCATAAACTAACCGGCCTATATTAACACACAATACATCATTTTTTCAGTAATTTTTTTTCTTAATAAATAGCTATAATAAAAAAATATATAATGTATACTTTTAAAGTTATTACGAAAGATGTATAATACTGATTTTATATTTAAGTATATCCTAAGTAATGGCACATAACGGTTTTATTCTCGTGAAATTGTAATATCATAAAAAATAGTATCACATTATTACATGTTTTCAAATTCATAAAGAATATTGTAATAGGTGTTTCCGTGAAATAGTATTGATAATTATGTGTCAATAAGAAAGCAGTAATATACGTTTACCGTTCACGATTTACCAAACTAATTTAGGTAAAGCATGTTATTGAAAAGAGTTATTAATTTATTTACGTGAATAAAATCGTATAATCGCCTTACCGATTTCTCGCGACATGTGTTCGTTCCATAATGAACGACTACGATGTTTTTACGGGAAGAATTTGTTACATGATTTCCGTAGAATAAAAATAAAAATTGTTATTACTAAGTAATAAAGTAAAAAGTCTTTATGAATTTTCTGTCAAAAAATCTAAAAAAAAATCAGTAGGTGTATTTCTATCCATAGATGCCGAAAATGCAAAAACATTAAAATAGTGGTAATAGCGCATTACCATTTTATTCCCCGGGGGCGTCGAATTGTATGTGCTTCATATCAGGCATTTGGAATTCTAGCGAATTTTAAAGAGGACTTGTTCATTACATTTGAAGATTTTTGGATATGAACATAAAAAAAAAGCCAACATCACGCGGTGTTCCCAGGCGGTCACCCATCCAAGTACTGACCGCGCCCGACGTTGCTTAACTTCGGTGATCGGACGAGAACCGGTGTATTCAACGTGGTATGGACGTTGGCAAGCATTTAATCGTATTATTTGATTAAATTATTTATTTATGTCATTCTATTTTTTTTTATTTTGAACTTGTATTCGCTCGTACGGGAGTGAAATTATGAACTGTATATATCTTTCATTCAAGCAATATGTTTTATTTGAACTAAGTACATTATCTCAAAGATAACACCGCCTCCAAGTACAAAAAAACTTAGAACAGCGGTACGACGTTACAATAGAATCGTTTTCTCGTAAAATTATTTTCTTTAGACTTCAAGGTAACATTTTCAACGATTACAAATATTGACAGCCGGAATTCGTATTGTGAACATGGACTTTAGGAAATGTGGAACGAACGTCGTCTATTAAAAGGAAAAATATATTTATTATATGTGAAACATATTAAAGCAGAGAACTTTTATTTGCTACGTTACAATAATAGGTCGGTAGACATGATCATATGCAATAGAGTTGAGTAATGCCTACGAATTAAGATATTAAACAAAATTAAGTGTAACTATAAGTTTATGTAGTAGTTACTAAAGTAGCACTTAAAGTTGCAGTCTCTGGCTCAGCTTCCATAATCTGTCACTCGCATTAAAAAAGACCTTATAAAATACAAAGTCAGAACAAGTTTACGGCCTACTTTTGTGTACTTAATGGAAACGAACAGTAACTTTGTGGCCCATAAAGTGCGCTCCTAGACGATTGACGTTATTAACATCTTTATGTGCCTTTGAGTGCGTTCTTACGTATTTCTGAACTTGAACCATTTTATGTGGACAGACGCGCTGTTATTTATTTTTAATGATCAGCTTTTATAAGACCTTTCTGTCCTTTGTAATTCTTAATATTCAATCATATAGGTTTTCTTATTCAGTTCTTTAGAAGTCCTCAATCAGAAGTATTGGTGTACTATGTAACACAGCATGATGAAAATAGATTAACAATATTTTAGATTACAAATAATTAATGACCCCAAGGTATTCGTAAAGCCCGAGAAGGGTAACCTATAAATACATAATGTAAAGGTATTATTTCATGATGATAGATGAATCCCTACCAGTTGTGGGCCGTACAATGGCCGTCTGCTGAGCGATATTGGATTCACACAAAGGTCGACCTACAAATACATGTTTTATCTATTGAAAAACTTGAGATGAATTATTCATACACCGTGATTACATTCTGACGCTAAGGTTGCCCAATACTCAGTCCTCAATGCTGCCATCTCATTATCAAATATTTATTAAAAATTTGTTTACGTAATAAATCACGTAGTTATTCGAAAACAAAATAAACACAACGAAATATTATTTTGAATTTTAATTACTAATATACTTGCAAATTATTTTTCTCTGACATGTTTTAAACTCTGTAAAGTTTTTCGAGTTAGTTAAGACGTGGGAATTAAATTGAAGAAGAAAAGCGAAGGTGTGTAGTTTTTTTAGCTTTAACGTCGTCGTCAACTAAACAGAAACAGATGATAAACGATAAAGGTTTTTATAAGAATTGATAGAGCTCTAGCATTATACGAAGCATGAAGGTATGTTATGTCACTATGTGTTTGCACACGTCAGCATACAGAATAAAGATGACAGCGATGCACGCGAGCTGCACACTGTCCTACATGCAGCACTGCGACAACAATAACAAGTTTATGCTAATTCAGCAACGTATTCGAATTGCTTGAAGACGTAAACATGCACTTTACGTTATTCTAATCTTTTTAATGTTTTTAAAAGTAATGGTTAAGAATACAATTGTAGCTGTCACGTGTAGTTAAATAAACTACGGTTAACCTCAATATAAACTAGAATTTTGACTTTAAACCGAGAGACTTTCTTTCACATATGTATGGAGTTATTTCTATTTCAAAAGAGTTGTTCAATTTTTTGCATGTCTTCTCCAATTTGGCTAAAAGCAAGCGAACTTATTTATTCACAGTTTGCAATTACGTTTATTTAGTTTCAGCATATTTTCGCAACGCAGCACAAATTAGTCAGATATGATCTTTATTTGTTGAATGTATGAGTTCCAGCCGTTTCGCTTGGACCGTGCGTACCGATAACATCGCCAAACTAAACTACATGCTCCTACCGATTTACGTTAATGACTTGTTTCATATAAGTAGCTATTGCAAGTACTGATTACTTAAGTATGTGCAGTTTATAACATAATTAATGTTCGGTACAGTTATTGTTTGGTGACGACATTTTCTATGACGAACTATTTTATTCAGTCTAGCGGTTCTGCGACATAATCAATTCTTTGACAAATCTGTTGTAATACTCATACTGGTATTTGTTTAAAATCTCCTTTTAAAACGAATTATAAAAGATGTTCAGAATATATAATTTTATTTTGAAAGAATATAAAAGTACAATAAAAGGTTACTTAGAATAAGGGAAGCACGTTTCATAAATATTGAAGAAGCAATTCCCCGCGGGCGAGAGGACAAATACCTGCTTTACTTTACTTTAATAAAACCGTTTTCTCCCGAACAAGTTGTTTTCACAAAACATCAAGTAATAACAAATCGCAAGCTCCGCGCCGGAGCGCCAACAATATAAACTTTCAAACCTTTAATTAACACAAGATTCATTTTAAAAATACGTTTTTTAGCTGTAGTTTTTGCTAAGTCTGTTAGAATAAGAAGATGATAAGAGACATGTGATCAGGACCTTAAAATGGAGGAGTTTAGTTCTTTCCCTCTACCTTTAGTATTTTCACTTCGTTCCACAATATTTTGAAACAGATCAACAATATGATAAGTCGCAGGAGCGAAGGAACACGTAGATACTTACTGTCAACGTAATGAGCCCGCTGCCAGCGCATACACGATACTTTATACACAGCCCGAAGACATCAGGAGTCACGTCTCCTCAACAACGTCTCATTTATAAACAAATCGACACTCGAACACGTCACGTCGGCTGCAGCACGAGCCGTGCTAGCTTTACAATGCTGTGAATACAACAGAATTTGTATCGTAGAATTTCCCTGAAATTTCATTTCTATGTGCAACTTATTGAGGACTCTATCTTTAAATCTCATTCTTTAAGATGTTTAAATTTATCTTTGCTTGGAAAAATCATTTCATAAACTCTTTTGGAAATATATAACGAAACCTTTATTTTGGACGGTAAAACCTTTTAACGTCGAATGTACGTTATATTTTTAAAAAGAGTATTAAGTCGTAGAGTATATTTATAGCTAAAATAAACCCTTTCATTGTATTCGTACGAATTATTGGTTTTTAAAACAGATATCAAAATATGAATGAAATGCCAATATTTTTACTAGACATTGACGAGTTCTGTCAAAGGCAAGCCAACGCTGGAATTGCGAATTAACCGACATCTGCTCAAATAGAGCTGCGGGTAAATGTTGGAAAAAGAGGATAAAGGTTAATAATAATAATACACGTCGGGAGTTCAAAATAACATTCGAAGTTATTTTTTTATTAATTTTACAATATTCAGATTAGAGAAAAATATTGTCTTCGCGCGTTTATTTAAGAAATAGAATAAAATATGTTTCCCATATAAAATCAGCATTTTCATATTGCTTTGTTTTTCTCACCTTTTGTGAATCGTTTTAATATAGTGAGCAGTGTAGTTGGTAATGTGTCGCACCTGACGTCGCCGAGCTCAGCGACAACAAACAAATTAGGACATTGTCGTACCTTCGTAGCTCCGTAGCAGCGTAACGACGTAGTCACTACTTAGGTTATTTTATCTTGCTGATTTATAAATATAATTTTACAGTTAATAATTCACGGCGATAAATGTAATAAGATCAATTATCTTAGATATAATTAATTCAATATGACAAGAAAATTTTCTAGTATGAATTATTTTAACAAAATAACTTCAAGTGTAGAGCCTAATTAGTTTGTAGACATGACGATAAATTATATTCTGATAATTAACGTATCAGAAATCTTGCTGACGACGCAGACGGAAAAATGATGAATGTGAGCGTCAGACGCCTACAACCTACTTACGTAAACAAATCAATTATCAACATTCATTATACCAAAGTCGGAACAAAAACAAATTTTATTAAAAAAAAGGAAATCACAGTGTTGTTTACGTCTGAAAGTTTTATATTAATTTCAGTAACTTTAACACATTTATAAATATTAGAATATTTTCCTTTATGATTTATATGTATAAAAAATTAATATTAACGTTAGATATTATACTTGTGGGACTTGGTAATACTTTGAGCATTTATTGCCTTACATATTGGATTCTGCGAACTGTTAAATTCAAAATTGTACAGAAACGATTTTACGTTCTACTGAGAAATCTATCCGAGTTCTGTAATATATATCTACGTAGGTAAAATCTGATATTACTATATATACATACCCTATATACAGTTCAATCCATAGCGGCTTACGTACAGTATATCTTTTAAATAGGATTGCGCACTTCCTAATTAAACTAGGTAATGTTAGAACTTGATTTGCAAATGATCAATTTGTAAGTTTCGAATTCATAAAAGCACGAATTTTAGGTGAGACAAACATACGGTTAGAGTAGTAAGCTATTGCATAAGAGCGAACGCACACCTTTGACTAAACAATCGTACAACTGTTGTGTGATTGTCGATTTTTTCGCAACTAATTCAACTGTTTAACTGGAATCAAAGCGCGACAACACGGTTGTACGATAGTTTAGTTTCAGGTGTGCGTACGCTTTAAAACAAAAGTTAAACTATACTTGTAATACCAAATATATTGTTGTAGCAAACAGTTCCAGCTGCTATAGTTAACGTATAAAACGGTAAATGAAAACGCTATTTTCGTCAATAGTTCGAGCGTGTAAAAAATAACGACGTGTGTTAACGCCTCGGACGTCGTTTATGATTCATAAAAACTTGAAGCATTAGCTGTTAGCAGAGAGCTCCGCAGACTAACCAACATATATCAAAAGACTTATGTCACAGCATCATAAATAACGGGACAAAAGATCTTCACATTGGATCTGATAGAAAAAAATATACAATCTTCACTGTTTTAATGTAGAAGAAGGTCTATATTGAAACAGTAAAAATTTGCTTTTTTAAATTTCGCTGTAGATAAACGCAAGTGTATCTGCTACTGTACTAAATACTGCAATTAAAATATGCAAAGTGTAAGGAATTCTTCAAAATAGTTAACACCAACCCAAAGGCGAAGTACACAAATTAAGATTTTTTATTCAAGTGGTTTCACTTTGAAGGCTTTGACAATGGAATGTGACACGCTTGACGCTTTTTCTGTACTATAATCTATAAGTAATCACAATCACTTCTAGAAAACTTGCTAACGATGATATTAAAATACGGCTTTAGGCTAAACAATAAGTAATAATATCCTAAATTAAAGTAAATATTAGTTTATCTCATTTTTCTATCAACATAAGCAAACCAAGGTAATTTAATTACGTAAATCTGGTAGAAATAAATTTCGTTTAAGTTATATTATACTTTATAAATATAGATATATAAAATGATAGTTCTACTTATTACGAAAACCGGTAATTTAATATTTTTAATCAAATTTTATACGTATGTTTTTCTATAATATGTACATAAGTTAATTAAACGATTTTGGTATTGCACATCCAGACAATATGATATTGATTACATAACTAGTATCATTAATTGTCAGATTGTCACGTGTTGAGCATCAAAGCGTTGCGTAATGTCATTAGGTGCGATTCACACGACCTGGGGTCTGTCTAATCAGGTCACATACATCGGCCGGCGCGGCTCACAGCCTGCGCGGCTGGAGGGGGTTTATGAGTTTATTAAAATTTAATTAGTTTCTTCTTAGTATTTTTGTTATGAATGCGTTAACATTTATATACTTAATAGTAAAACAAGACTTTTGGACAGGAAAATAATCAAGAGATTAAAAATATTTATTTTATGTATTTTACGTAATCGTAACAATCATATTTCATTCATTCATGTATTTCAATTCTGTTTATTGCTCGAATATTAGTACGTAAGCGTACGATGTGAGTAGACGTTGTTCCTAATTAATCATAGCATTTGTTATTTCATAAAAGATTGGGGTCATGTTACTGAAGAAAACTCTTTGTGAAACAACTATTAATACCAACAAATCCACACTTTTCTTGTCCATACCTTTAATCCAGCTAAATTGCTAGGTCTTTGTGCTCTCTAGTAGTTGTACCTGATTATTTGGTGAATATTTTACAAGTTAATTTTCACAACGTGAGAGTGTTCTTGTTACGCTTGATGCTTGAACTTTTATAACTCCTTTTCTTAATCAAAATGATTTCAAAAATTCATAGAGCCACGTAATGTTCAAGTTTCATTATAACAAGTGTAATGAGATCTGCGACAGTATCCCGCGAGCGCAGCGCGCCATCTGCCGGCTGCAAGCGACACTGCACTTCGGAACTAATCAACTTGGCACAAGACTTGCTTGTAATTAAAAAGTAAATGTACTTCTTTCAAAAAATGCTCGTTATATTTAGAAATCAAGTTATTCGGCATCAATTATTTAAAGTTAACTTAAGAAAATATCGAACTTAGTTATTATGAAATTTGATAATATCTCTAAAATATTCATTGTTAAGAGGCCTAACGGAAGTTAAGTTTTTAATTTATGATCTGAAATAACTCTTCGAAGATGTTAATTTAATAGACTTTCAAACTCAAAGTACGAGAAAATATCCCGAATTATAATGTAGACGAAATCATTAAAAGCTCGATAAACTTTATGAATTATTTTTGAGGCAATCATTAAATATTTAAAAGCTTTTTCTGAGTACCCGAGTAACGCCGTTGAATTATTAATAGAGTCACAACTTTTAGAATGAAATAACAGGAGTAATTTTGTTGTAATAATTCAATAAGTCGAATTTTTATATTATTGTTTTCCGACACAAAGGAACTCAACGTGACCAACAATGGAATTAAGATAGGAAACTTTTAAGTTATCATCTTTGACCAAGTTACTTTCGATGGGGTGTTAAATCTATTAAAAAAAAGACATTTTTTAACTTAGCATGTGACTTTATCTGATATTTATTCCAAGTTCTCAATCTCAATTAGTAAAAAAATTATTGCACTTCGCGTATGCTGCATTATATTTTTAAAATTGGTGCAATTATTCTCTCACTAGGTGGCGCTGGCGTCGTACATTACTGGACGTTAACAGTCGAGATTCATTTGCACTTCACTTGTACGATATTTATTGGTCCTGGTATCGGCAGCGGCATTAATTCAACTCGACATTCGAAATAGTCTCAATTTTACGGATTTTTAAATAAAATAACGAAAGCAAACACATCAGCAAAGTGTATCAATTAACAGTTTTATTAATAATATTGTAAAATTAAAGTGAAAGAGATGACATACGAGTATCAATGCAGTAGACTTCTGCGGTTAAGCTGTCTTTATTGGTAAAGTGAGATGTCAGTATGTACGAGTAAAGAGTACATTGTTGGAGCTCGCTTTTCCAAGCGATTGTTTTCCGAATAGAGCCATCAAAGCTCTGTAAGGCTCTCCGGGGACTGACGTCACAGGCTTATCTCTATAGGCTCCGGCCTCTATTGCCGCTTAAAATTTATTATTCATATCAAATGTTATATTTTTTCCTAATCTAATAGAATTTACTCATGTTGGCTACGAAAAAAACTTCAAAAGCAGACTAGAAGACTTACTTATATTTATTTAATTTGGCATATTTTCTTAATTCTCTGCTTTTTCTTATTTATAGTAGAATGTCATCTCTAATAATAGTAATAAGATTTATAATTGTATATCCATATTATTAATCTTTGATTACAATCTAATCACATAAGGTGAGAGGGTATCTAAGCATGTGTTAATCCTGTGCGGCGTATACAATAATTGAACATGCATTATCAGGCGAGGTGGCGGCGGCGCGGCGGCTGATTGCACGCCTGATGACGTCATCTGGTAAACCAATTCAAATGCAATCCAGTTATGACTCAATTATGTTCCAAGTATTCACAGATAATAGCATAATCAAACATGTATTATGTATAGATTCACGCAAAATACGCGCTGGCTAAATGTTGCGGAAACCGTAGCCGCTAATACTATGTAGGATAGAAAGATTTTATTAAAACAGTTTAATCAAGTTCTTGCTATCCGTTTGTTTCTGAAAAATCTAAACTGAAAATAAGTTTAAATTTCTATAATAAAGCAACAAATATTTACATTAGCGAATGATTACGTATCGTGTATATTTAACAAATAAAGTTGACAAATCTATGCCCCTTGAGAGGTCAGCGGTTTTGTGGTGGATTTTAAAATTAAATGAAGATCAATAAACTACGTTACTCGATTGTGTGACGTCATTGTTGACGTCAACAGGCACTATTTCTATTGTTACATTCTATAGTAATTTTCATTAAGGATGTACAAATTTACACATTTATGTTTTCATAGCCTCCCTCAACAGACAGGCATTATTAATACAGTTTAATATTTACTTGATATATAATAAAAAGACGCGGCCATTTCCATCGTACACGTGCTCCGACGTTCACAGAAATTTGAGGTCAAATGTCAAAATTCTTACAATTTCGTATTAAATTAAAGATATGTTTATGTAAATAAATATTTTATTAGATGGAGAATTAAATATTTACTTGAACTTTACCGCTTTTGGCACAACAAATTACTTAAATAGGATTATTTTTTTAATTGAAATTATGTTTTATTATTATTTACGTGAAATAGATATTCTATCACGTCCAGAATTTTTTTCAATTACAGCAAAACCTATTTAAGGTTGTTACGAAATACCTCGGTCACGTGTCTTCCGCCACCGCTCATATTGCAAGGTCCAGGTATTATCCATGTAACATGATCTTAATTAGGAAATGGACACCTAGATGAACGTTGAATTGTTTAATTTAAGAATTACAATTAAAACACTAGCAAAAACGTTTTCTAAATAGTGGCGATGCTTACGAAAGTTCGACAGGTTGTTAATAGTTGTGTATGATAAATATTAATGAATAGGAATTATAAGTCATGCGTTATATATCTTAAGACGGTTATAAAGTGCTTGCAATTTGTTTAGTTTGCTTAAACTATTTCTCCCATCGCATTGATGGACGATGTTATTAAATAGCGCTCCCGAATATATTCCGGATGCCGCTGCCAACTGGCCAACAACTCTAAAAACTGTTTTAATAGGACTTTTTACAGTAAACTTTTCGAATTAAAAATGTACCTGTCACTTTAGCTCCACTCTACAAATTTTCAGTCATTATATAACATTGAAGGCATTCTGTACGGTGGCTTTCACAAATTAATTCGCCAATTAACTTAAATAATGGAATGGCCTGTTAATAGTTAACATGGGGTAACCGGCCATCGCTCCGCTGCCCGCACGCCTCCGTCAACGTCCCCGCTAATGGAGCTACAATTTGAACGTCCAACTCATTACCTTACGTAATTTTACTAACTTGCCTTGTTAGTGGTAGAGCCCGCTTTAACATTTTCGCACGAATGGGCCGGCTCGCCCGGTGTAATACCACGACCACACAGAAAACAGGCGTGAAATGGAAACAATTCCGCGTTTCGTCTGATGAGTGTGGTGCCGGAGGCCTAATTTTAGTCCCTTTCCCTTTCCACCCTTTTCTTAAGAGGAAAGGATGGGAAGGAAAAGTGGATTTGACGGTGGAGGAGACGCAAAGGAAGGGGAAATATCTCTTTATGTGCGTCTCCTCCTCCGTCAATTAAGGGTGGACAACACATCTGCAATTGCGGATGTTAATGGGCAGCGGTCGCTTTCCATTTCGGTGGATTCAGGTGGCCGCTTGCTCGTTTGCCACCTTATATTATATAAAAAAAAAAGTCTCAAATTTTATTAATATTTTTAATATCTCACTGCTTAATGAAATCTTGAATTTAACTGAGGTGTTATTCCATTCGTATAATTCTAGATTATTTAATCTAAAAGAGTTATTAAGTATGAGGTCATATGTGTAGTTTTAACTGTGTAAAAGGCAGTGTTAAGATGGTCGTGTGTTAGTACGTGACTAGAGGCGGCGATGTATGCAAAAAAGCGATGAATAACGAGAGATCCGCGCGACGCCCTGAAAAACATCACTTCGTTCTCAGCTCGCAATTGAACTAATTTTATCCGAATAAGCGTGATGAAAGAGTTAAGGATTTTCTTCTAATAATGAAGCTTTGTTTACAATTATAATCATTTTACGAAATTATGTTAACTGGATAATAAAAATGTAGAGTAACTATAATTATAAGCCATCAGGTGACAAGCTAGAGGCTCGCAATCTGACTTCGTTCCGACATAAAACATCGTTAGCGTCACCTCTTCTTAATTTAAGCGACGTCAAACAATTTTATATAAACCCTTATCAAAAGTAATTTAGTTGAAAATTTTCAAGTTTATACAAAACTTGAGACTCATTGTCCGCGAAAGCAATAAATATTGATAAAAGTGTTTCAGCACTTCACGTCTTCTTCGTTAATTTGTTTTTATAGCTCTCGTCACGAATTACAACGTTTAGCTTTAATTAATAACTGTTACATTTTCACTGGACTCTACACATCTTTATCGATCTAGAGAAGAGAATAATTTCTGTTTTTCCTACTATATCATTCTAATTAATGTGAAAATGTAGATGGAGGGATGTTTGTTAGAGTTTGTATCCTAAACTGCTGAACGGATCTCGATGAAATTTGACATAGATGTAGAGTACAGTCTGGAAGAACACATAGGCTACATGCTCTTGTTTTATTTATATGCATACGTACGGAGTCGCGGGCGAAAGGTTGTACTGGATATATTGAATAAACAAAGTCAAACATGAGATGTGTAGTGCTCGCTGAGTATTTCATTTGTGGCGCTTCTGTCCTCTCCCGGAGGTTCTACTGTCGCTTTTATTAAATTTTGTTTTCAAACAGAAGAATATTACAATTTTCTTATTTATTGACATCATTCGCCTTTCTGGTTTAGATTGAAGCTATATTTAAAAAAATGTTTCTTCATATTCGTAGATTCAAAATCTATACATTCGTCAGTGAACTCGCTCAAGTCTTCAAAGGTACAATAGAATTTTACTTGTAGAATCTTGAATAACCTTTGATAGGTAGGAACATACGTCTCTGTTACTGTACTTGGAGTTGGAATAGTATTTCTGTTTTAGTAAAACATTTTGATTGAAATGTGTAAACAATAGCTTTTATAACAAGAAGTTCTGCGAACCGAAAAGTAATAGAACATCACTATGTACTAAGCATTGAACGTTTAGTTACTATTTTGACAACAGTTTTAAAGCGATATATTACGTCTATATTCAAATAACGCTTTCGAGAATATTCTACAATACTATTTATACATAAATACATCGATGTAAATGTAAATCCATACAACAGATTGTTACAATAGACGATTTAATTGCGAGTTAGAAAGGAAGTTGTAAACAATTGCGTTCACTGTATCGTAACTAATCCAGCAACAAGCAGCCGCCGGTTGCCGGTTGCCGGTTGGCGGTGCTTTGTGCAGCCGGCGACAATACCTCGACGGAAGTCTTATATTGTACCGCAGATTGGCTTTTTTGTAATTCAACGATCGATCCTCGTTTGAAAACTTTGTTCCTTTATTGAGACCATCGGTTTTATTTTTATTTTTAAAGAGCAAAGAAATGATTAAACTTACGAACGAATCGTCTTTTCAAGAACATTTTCTTTTTGTAATATTTATACCCTTGCATTCTAGGTTTGATATCGGAGAACAGATTATTGTTACATTTCTGCACTTAATTTTTATTGAATCTAACATTCAGTTTTTCTTAAATTCTTTTGTAATAAAAATACATAAGGGTTAAATAATAAATACTTCGCAGCTAATGTACCGTAACCGAACGTATGCGCGGGGTGCGCGGGGTGCGCGGGGTGCGGGCCGCGGGCGGCACCGCACTGCGGACCACACTGAAATTTAACTTCACATTTAACCTTGTTAAATATTCACCTTACACTGTACTAACATTAACTTTATTTAAAATACGTATTATATTTCCGAGGATAATGTAAATCAAATAATTATATTTCCTACAGTTTACTGTAAAATTAACATTGCTGTAAAGTATAATATAAAGTGAATATGAAAAGAAAATCGTATATTACAAGGGGAAATGCTCCGTCGTTGTGTTTTCAGGAGATTTTTCAGGATATGACATCGAATTTGAAATTGAAGGTTTTGTTCAAAGTTGTATCTGTACATGTTATTTTATGTTTAAGCTCCTTTGTCGTTGCTTTTAATAAAAAAAAACCCTTTAATGCCTGAATTTAAAACAATTCGTATGACATTCTCAATATGACATATTTCTATAGATTGGTTATGTATTCGTTAAGGTTAAAAGCTATTGTGGATATTTCATTTTGATTATCATAGGTGTAAGTCACTAAGTTATATTAAAAAAATATGTAATATGTCTTTAAGTGGTTTCATAAAAAGCCAACTCAGGTGACGGCAATCTGAGGGGCAGTGGACACTTTGAAATATGAAGGTGTGAGTTGTGAGTTGGGTTTGACGTGAGGTGCTAAAGTAAAACTAATAACGGAGAGGTTTAATATTTGAGTACATAATACTATAATTGCAATTCTTAAAATATAGTAAAATAAAGCTAAACATAAAATTGGTAAACACTACGTACATATCTTACTAATATTATAAATGCGAAAGTTAAGATGAATGTTTGTTAGAGTTTGTAGCCTAAACGGCTGAACGGATCTCGATGAAATTTGGCATATACGTAAATGATAGTCTGGAAGAACACATAGGCTACTCACTTTTGTTTTTTTTAATGCCACACGGACGGAGTCGCGGGCGAAAGCTAGTTACTTAATAAATTAAATTTAATGTTTTGGAGGATTATGAAAAAAAATGATATACTGAGGATCATCAAGTTGAGTTATAAGTAGTCTTTTCTTCTGATTTTCATTACTTGAGTTGTTAAGTTGTAAGATTTCCTTCGCAATCTTTTAACTTCGGATTGGTTGAATTACGAACTTAGTGGAATTGTGTGGAAACCTAACAAATAAATATTTTCTTGAACACAGATAATATTAAAGAAATTCAAGTTAAGATATTTTCCTTTAAAGATTGATCTGAGCAAAAGGTTTATAACCCTTCAAGAAATATGAGCGATTATTAATTTTCGGAAATGGAAATAAACATGAAAGACTAATTATTTCTGCTTTCAAATAAACGCTCAGCGTCTCTGTGGCGATATGAAATTTCCAGTAAGTACTTGCTTTGTATCATGTTCTAAGAAAATGCATAACTCGGGTAAGACCTCAACAGTATTGCATGAGAAATTAATATCAAAGTAACACGAATTATGTACATCGTACAAGGACGAAGTTTTGTGGCGTCTTAGCTCTGTGTGCCAGTTACAAGTCGTATAAAGGAATATGGTGACATAAGGTAAGCTGACACGAGCTTGATGAGCCAATAAACCAGTAGCAATGCGCTGTACGGGTTTATTTGGTATTACTTTGCATGGAAAGGTCACTCGCCTTCAATTTAATGCACCTTCATTGTTCATGTTGTAGATTGTATTATATTACAGGTGACTTTATTATTAAAGTATAAAATTTGCTATAGAGATTTAATTTAAAAATGTCACATTCCCATTTAATTGAATAAACAAAATAAAAAGGAAAAATCAAAGCATTTAAAAATAAGTTTCAATTTCTTGAGAAGCAATCAGAGCTCGCTTCAATAGTAGGTTGGTAGGCGCCTCGCGCAGAACAATCAGCACAATAAATCTTTCAATTTCAATACAAAGTTTCAAGTTCACAAAAGACCTCTGTGAAATGTGACTCTTATTATCAACCAGACAATACCTTGATAAAGGCTTTGGCGAATTTATAATCACCTTTAAAGACAAGATTTCGTGTATTTAAGTAAATATCAAGTTGCTTACATCGCACTCTCGCAACGACGCGATAATTGAAGACTCTTTGAAGACATTCAAAAGTGTTTACTCTCAAATTTACATCTGACAACGTTTCTTCCATAGATATTATAACTTCGAGGTGACTAGAATATTATTGTTCCCTTTATAATGTATGGAATTTATTCGTATTTAAAAAAAATACTATAACTAGTTTTTGTCAGGTCAGATTGACAAATGGTACATAGAAGAGTTACTTTTAATAGAATTAAATAAAAAAAAAAACATTTCAAATATGAAATGAAATAACCTATTTTCTAACAACCTACACACAAGTAATTGCGAGTCGCAGAAAATCACAAAGCAACAATATAATTGGAATCCTTAGCGCTGACATTTTTCTCGAGACGCAGTCGACAAAGAAACGTGAACAATAATTGTTGAGAATTAATTTCGCTTCTCGCGAATGTCACTTTGTGACACACGACACGATTCAAAACAGTCTTCTGCCTGAATTCTCACCACCAGTCATAGTTACTCCTAGAACTTATTTGTATTTTCTTTTATTGAAAATATAAATTCATACTTTGTTAGTCAATGAGTCGTTGGAAGTTAATAGTTTTTCGGCTGTGATAGTTCGCCGCTTATACGATTTATGTGAAAGGCCAACATTATAAGTATTCCAGATCCACTAAGCTGGTATTAAATAAAGAAACTTTCCCTCAACATTTCACTGCAAACTACGCACGTATGCTAATTAAATTGAACATTTGTATGTTAAATCTGGTCTAAGTCGGAACTAGAGTAATCCTACCTCATGTTAAGCTCTCACATTAAGACCGTAATATGTAAAATTCTAAGGTATCTTGGTCTCTACTGCGCGCCGGCGTCTGCTCATTCTGGTCTGATATCGCTTGGGACCATCCTTTATTTCCATACATTAAAGAAATTGACCATTTTGTTATTTTTTTCTAATAACGTATATATTTTCAGTAACCTGCCTTCATATGTTTAAAAATAAAGGATAAACTTGTCATTACCAATAATGTTGGTTACGAGATAAGTCTATTATCAAATTGTCTGTGTCTCGTGACTAATGACTGAAAAAAGTTAACTCTTTTCGTTATTGCTATATTCAAGTTTTAAACTAGTTCCAAAATATATGAATAAATGTGCAGCACTTTTGCACCGCTCTCACTGAACTGATTCAATTACAGTTTTCATAAATTGCACTTAACCATACCGTGCTCTTTGCGCGGACAAATTTACTTTCGCATGCTTTCACCGGCAACAATTTCATTCACGTTTTCCGGCGGTTTTTAATTAAATCTATATTTTTTTTACATGTAACTCAACTGAACGTTAACCAGTGGCATCGAGGAATTGTGGTTAATTTTATTTTCTATACCCCTGAATAAAAAAAAGAATTAACAATAACGGTTTTGATAATATTCGCTCGTTTTGAATATAATGTGACAACGCTCGAGTACGATTCGATATTGAATGTTTTATCATCTGCATTGAATAGAAAAATCACATTTGTACGATATCGTTTTATCTCTTGGCCTAGAGGAAAATCTGCAAAGTCGTCTCGCATTCTGATGAAAATTCTTGGAATATATTTCTCGCTGAAATTGAAACGCTAAGAATAGACGACTTCGAACGACATTTAAACTTAATAAAAAATAAATACAGCGTCGTATTACAATTGCAATTTGTAATTTTCTTTTTGACAAATATTAAAGGAAATATGAAACAACTGCTTATTGTAAATGTTTACAATGAACATTTGAATGTGACAAATTATCTATATTTCAGCGACGAAATTATTTCCTTTCAAATTGAACAATACAAGTGTAACAATGGCTGAAAATTAATAGGAAGGGACGGTAATAGTTGCTTTCATAAATTCTCACAAGCATTTTGACGTTAAAGGAAACAATGAAAATGACAGAGTCTATGTAATAACTACTATTAATTTGAATTTAATTAGTTACTTAACGAACCTTATTTTTAGGAGGCTTTTAGAACAATGTTCTTTACACAAAAGTAAATTAAAGTCTTTACATTATAGTGAAAATGATTCTTTTTGTTAATTTTGGAGTCCAGAACGTTTTATAGTTACCTGAGGTACGGCAAACTGTGTTATTACAATACATTGTTTGAGATAAGTCCTAAATAAGCATTCAGCTCGAGGGAAGTCTGTGCAAACATTGTAGCAGCTACGCTTCTGTTCTTATTGCTTTTTGTATCTTTTTAAAGAATTTGAAGCTAAAAATAACTTTGTTAAGTTTTTCTTTTCATTTTTAATAAATTTCTTACTAATCTTTCGATGAAAATTGAAAGTGAATAATATAATAAATCAGTAATATGTAATTTCAATCTTCAGTATTCTCCTTAACATATTTCATATATTCTAAGATACTGTTACTTTCTTCTATTACTATCAAACCGAAATATTATTTGTCACTAAATTGAAAGGATGGCAATGCGTGGTGACGCTCACACAACGCCGTGCCGCGCCGCGTCGTACCGCGCCGAGGGCTGGGGCGATGCCCGGTGATGTATGCGCCGCACGTGACAAGCAAACGGAAAAATTTCCGGCAAACCTTTCACAGAGATTGGCCGCCGCTAGAGCCGGCACGAATCGAATCCATTCAGATTATTGAAGTGATTCATACACCGGGCCCTTTTAACCATTTATAAAAGACTTAGATTTAGAAATCTAATGTAAAGGCATACATCTATCAAACGAGCTCTCGTACAGTTCCAACTTAAAATGCATGAAATAGTTTTGATAAATATCGTAACATGCAAAATGTTAAATCTGGAGTATATCCCGCGGGTGTTTGCTCTGGGATTATTCCGGATGTGAATCGGTCTCGGCCGCTCGATCCAATTATATCCTTGTTGACAACAACTGTAACGAACTGCAGAAGCCGGGCCACGGACAGAACTGTTGCTACACTAATTGAAATTTCACTATTTACTATATCACTGGGAATGGAGAATCTCGCCGGAAGTTTCCATGTAATCTACTTGTATAGTGGAACTAATTAAAACGATGTGTAGTTTCAATTTGGTATTAATAAAAAAAACATTTATCTTTTATTGCATTAGAATAAAATAACTGTTTATAAAATGTATAAATCTTCAGATTAGAATTTAATTCAATGGAAGTAAAGAGTCGTGAACGCAGCCACACAGGGCTCCCCTCACGAGACATTACTCTGGGGCTTAGAGTGAAAGTAAGGTGCTTCGTTATTCTATCAGATAAACATACGTCTTTATAACACTCCGTCGAGACGATAACCTAACTCAACGTTATTTGTACCTAGTAGTTATATTTATTATGTACCGTTAGTATTATTGTAAAATACAATCTCTTTTAGCTATTTTCACAAATTCCTTACCTTTGCACCGATTTAAAATAATTATCACAAGAATGTTACTTCTTAGTAACATTGTAAATATGAAAGTTTAGATGGATGTTTGTTAGAGTTTGCCGTCTAAGCGGCTAAATGGTTTTTTATCAAATTTGGCATAGATATAGAACATAGTCTGGAAGAAGAGATAAACTACTCACCTTTGTTTTCTTTTTATTCTACTCGGACGGAGTCGCGGGCGAAAACTAGTCATAAATATTACTTGAATGTATAAAAAGTATCATTAATTAATGTCTAAGAACGCTCCCAATCATTTTAAAAGCATCGAAAATACTTTCTTAGTCCCGAATGAAACGTGACACTTTTATTTATGGCAGTGACCCGCTGAACTCGTTACGTTTATGAGCCGCCTCAAATGTTTGTGCTACGTGATATTTTACGCAAAGGACCATCATAGGCATGCAAAGTGTACCTATTATACCTAATTTCGCGGGTGTAAAAGTGTTTTTATGTTAATGGTTGAGAGTTTGTACTTACATATGTATATTAATTCTTCGAGATCTGTAACCTTGATGAGTAAACCGATTGCAACGTGAGTGTCGTCACTCGTTTTTAATCTTGGGTGAATCATGGTATAGGGGGCTCTTTATTTATTAATTTTAATAATTTCATTAATAAATAATCGACTATTTCACATTAGTTTGTTTGATCGTGAAAAGTGAGTGATCGTTTTAGTTTTGTTATTAGCCAGTGTAGATAGCGGGACGTGCGGGGCGCGGGGTGCGAGGCGCGGGGCGCGGGGCGCGGGACTTCAGATATACGTTATGCATTCAGAAGCGCTATTTGATGACGTCGTTTATCATAAGTTGACAGCGACACGGTATACATTCGCTGTTATCATCCACACTCACTCTTTGTATTTTCACGCCTATAGGACAATTATACAAGCAACACTCTTACTCTGATTTACAAGTATGTCAGCTTGGGAGTCCATTAAAGAGCTACTCTGTGGTATTAGTAATAACTTAGATAGTTTGCGGAGAAGCCAACTCAATGTGTATTCAAGATATGAGAAGCGAAATTGAATGGAAAAGTTTGTAATGAGGTCACAGAAACGATCACTGCGACTGACATTCAAATTTGTAGAACATTGTCAGTGTGGAGTGTTCGGAAGTGGGGACTAACAGCCAGCAAACACAGGCCGCGGCCTGAAGTTGACAGCTACGAGGGGCGGCTGGGCTTGCGGGGGCGGAGAGCGGGGGATAGAAGGTTATAAGGACTCAAATATATTTATGTACTCATTGATTCTATTAGTGTTATATTTTTGTTTCTTAACTTTAATTGACCGGCAACTTTCAGCAAATGCTTCGGGATTTCCCAAACCGGTACAACTTGAGGTCCTTCGAGAAGCGAGATAACATCTTCTCAAAGGCCAGCAGTGGATCTGGAGTTCCTCTGTTATTCCTGATAAAACCGGTGTTCCCGCTGCTCTTTTAGGTGTAAAAAAATACAGTTGCGCAGTTACCACGAAAATATAGTTCACATTCGTTCATATGGACGTAATCAATTTTAGTAATAAGACATATAAAAGGCTCCAAATCCCACAAATTACATTTAACTTTAACCCTAGGAGCCCTAATTAATCTTTGCTTTGAATTAAAATTGCGGTCACGTTGGTCCGAGTGGTGGAGCGAGTGGCGGCGGCCTTTGTGCGGCCCTTTGATGTGCCGCCGCAGTAAACTGACCGCACTCGTAAGTGATGTCATAAAAATAGAAATTATAAAGACATTAATGGAAACCTTTCTTCCCTTTGAAAGGAAAAATAATCGTTAAAAAATTTACTGCTCAATAATAACAAGAAATGGCCGAGTCGCTTTTTATTTCTGGTTGTTCAATATTACATTATATATAACAAACGTTATACGAAATACGTGGGTTCAAAAAGATTTTATAGTATATTTTTTATAAATCAAAAATAGGTGAAGTGGAAATAAGCACAAGTGTATGAAAAAAATATCGTGTCGAAAGAAAAGCTGGCATGAGGTTGATGAGCTCCTAAAGCTGCACCTCGTCTGCAAGGATTCATGTTATATTAAGTTATATTAGACCCTTGTGCATGTCAATTAGTTATCATTAACAATAATTATTGTTATACTTAATAACAATTAATTTTGTAATCAACTTTGAACACAAACACCTGGAATTTATTTAATTTTAATGATAATTATTACACTGTCTTTAAAAGAAGAAAAGTAAGCGTAAAACGAATTAATATAGATGGTGAGAAGCGGCACATAATTGAGGATGATTTAACTTGAAGCGGCGCTCGTTAGCAAACATCCTGCTATAATTAGATAAGTCCGGATTTTATAATTACACTTCCAGCAACCGGTACTTTGTCAAAGTAATTATTTTCTAACCGTTATTATCTGTACACTCAACATTACTTAATTACCTTCAAATACTTAAATACTCGCTTTGCGTTGTTTAAATAAAAATGATTGAAAGACTATTTAAATTTTTTTTCATGTACAAAATTGTAAAACTGAATTATATCGTATAAGAGATATTTGAGGCTCTTGCTTTAATGTTTCAATGAATCTAGATCCATTGACCTAGTCCGAGGTATTCGTGTTACCTCCTACTAATCAAGTAGAGAATGTTTCGTGTAGCAGTCACCGCTCACAGCGCCCTCTCAGATACCGTCTATTAACCAAACCATTGGCTAAGGTACTGTCTGACTGGATAATTCGCTTAGAATTCACACAATCCGGAATTTGTAGCCCGAATACAAATTACCTGATTCAAATACGTTTTAACATAATTGAGTTTTCATGAAACTAACCTTGTAAATATTATTATGAGCGTGAATCCGTTCGGATCGGTATTTATCTAAATTAAATTGGCTACAAGTATCAAAACTGCGATTGTGTTTTATATTTAAAAGGTATTAAATAACAAACGATTGAATTTGCTGAAGTGGCTATAGAAAGAATGAACCAATAATGCTATAAAGAATTAAATTGACTTTACATTTCTTGGTTCGATATCTTGTAGTTGTCCTAATTGCGACATCATGCTTACAATATAACTATTATAATTCTTATAATGAGTTTTAGTAGCGATTTAAAGAAATTTTCGTTTCCTCAAATTAATTTCCTCAATTAAGAAGTAAATTATGCCGCTAGATGGCGCCAGATCGCAACACAAACGTAATTTCCAACGCCGTAATCTTGGAATCGTTTAATTTTCCAATTTGGAATCTTTAAAGGTTTTCTTCGTAATTATCTCTGTAATACAATATGTACCGAGATAATTAATGTCTGGAGGAAATTTGAATACTGTTTATTTTAAGAGGGAAATAATCTTCAAATGTAATATTATTTTCTCGTAAAAAATAGGACAGCTAAATGATCGTCACGGACTAGTAATATTAAACACCAATTATTACAATGAACAATTTGACAACATTGTAAGAGCTTGTCTTGTTTTTTTATTCCACCAGAAAACCTTTCACTTTCTGCAATTGATTATTTTATTCCCGTATAAGAAAATAATTTCACTATTCAAATGAAATTTCATAAATACTCTAATACGAGTGCTTCCATAACAGAGAGTACGAGGACTTTATTAGCGACAACAAAAGCTGAATGTGACCGAAAAGATACATGTAGCGACCTGCAGTGCCGTATTGCGTGTTCATTCAACAGAAATATACTCATTTTCTCATACTTTGTGAAGATTCAAAGCATTTAACTTTTTATTAAGTTTATATTTGCTTGAAATATGCACTTATAAAGTAAATTCTATTATGCACTTAAATTGAGTTAATTATTATATTTACATGACAACATCAAACTGTATCTTTTCATTCATTATTTCATCTTTATATTTTTTAAAAAAAGTAAACTTTAAAAGTGTGAAAATATCAAGTTGATATTTACCTCGATTGGGTTCAGCAGGAGGTAACTTAAGAGTTCACTAACAAAGTGCTGTTTGATGAAACTTTTATGACAAGAGAGGTCTGTCTTAAGAGAAATATAGTGTCAAAGTTAGCAGAGCGGCTGCGGGAGTCAGTCAGGGCGTCCGCGCTGTTCCGCTCATAAATTCTGTGGAATGTTATCGCCGACGTTTTCATAACAAGTTTGGAAAGCTTGCTCCACGCAAAGATGGTTTCAAGAGTCGCTTCCAATCATTTCTTAGAATAACGGAAAATTACAAAGTTTCATTATGCTTAAGTCCCAAGTTACAAAGTATCTAACCAAATAATTGTTCTTTAAATACATTTGGGATTAAATAGGAAAACGACGTTGTGAGGTTATTTGGGAACGATGATTTCCCTTAGACCGGAAAAAATTGGAGTTCATAAAAATAGAAGTTTAATTTTAATTACAGCTATCTATACAATGTTTATAGAAGTATCTAAGTTATAAACTGATCTTAAATCATAGCAGCCTCCAGCCACGCAGACACACGTCGCGTCGCCCGCCCCGCAGCCCGCCTCGCCACCCGCCCGCCAGATTTGCTAAATTAACGGCCTTAAGAAGTCGTCGGCGCGAGAAATTAAAGTTCACTAATTTACTTTAACTTCGCACAAGTTATGCCTAAGACGAAAACATAATGACGTGTGCGTTTAAAAGTTTAATTGAATAACACAGAGCTTGGCTAATTTACTTTACTGAATTTTATTTATTTTACCAACATTATCCTTAATCGTACAACAGAAAGTCCCACTTTGTGTCTATTTATCTGACAAATTGACGTCAATCTTGGTCATAGACATCGTATTAGATGGATGGAGGGATGTTTGTTAGAGTTTGTAGCCTAAACTGCTGAACGGATCTCAATGAAATTTGGCATAGATGCAGAGGATAATCTGGAAGAACATATAGGCTACTTGTTTTTTTTTAATACTACGCGGACGGAGCCGCGGCGAAAACTAGTATTTTTATATGTTAGAATTTAATCATTAAAAGTGTTTGTTAGTATTCCGGGCGTTGGTACTGAAATAAATGTAATGCTACACATAATGAGCACTCATGTTAACAGCGTTTCGTGTAATTACAAATAAATGTACGACTAATTAATGTTAAATATTTCGATGCAGAACAAGCTTATGCTCAGATTACGTCGGGGCATGTGTTATTTGTAATTGGATAATAAAATTTGATATTTTACGTGATACACGCAAATTAACATGATGTGTTTGCGATTCAGATATCACAGCTGTTGTTATTATTATTCATATTATATTTTGCGTCGTTGATCAAATAAATTATATCGATTAGTCACTAAAACTAACAATCCTACTGCAGAAGTATTTTTCTTTTTATATTTTCAACAATGCAACGAATTAGACCTCATGACTTTCTGTTGACCGTAACACTTACCCGTCGTCAACTGTTGACACACGGGTCTTCGCCGCGAGGAGACGGTGCTAGCTTAGATAAGCATACATATGCACTGACTTCTATAAATGGACAGGCTATAAAATTGTACCTTTTACTTTTGCCATTTTAACCGTGGACGGTTGCGGTAACGAGAATTCGAACGATTCGACGAAAGCGGAACGAAGTAAAAGTTCTCATTTCTAAACAATGACATATCCATTTAAATAGATCAATGGAAATATGCGTACCTACACAATGATTATTCATAGACTGTATTTGAGTAGCAATGCTATAATTTGGCTTTAGGATTAGTTACAAAGACTCAGCAAAATACGAGTCAATAAAAAGTAAATTGAACATGATTAGCCGTTACTTTAATATTGTTAGTTTAATGACTTCAGATCTAAAAGGTTTTTAAGATTACAGTATTCTAGTGAAAACACATTAACCTTATAGAGATCATTTATTTTTTTGTGATTTAATTTACGACGACATAAAGTACGTTTAGTTGAGTCACGTGTGAATTTATGAACATTAAAACTGAAATAACGCATCGTCCTAGGGGTTAGTGAAACCAACAAGATTAATACCTTTTTAAAAATACTTTAAAATAAAACTTTCGCAGCATTATGGTCGTAAAAATGGATACTTCTTTGAGTGATGTGATGTAAACGATTAGCTCTGGCTCCTAAAAAACACATATGTTTTTAAATATAGATTTATTCATATAAATTACTAGTAGAGTAGCAATTATTTGCGGCAGAGGGCTCTCAGCGTCGTCCCTATTTTTGATTAACTAATATTAGTTTAATAGATTTTATTTTTTAGTGCAATAAACAAGTACAAGTTGTGTATCTGAACACAAATATAATTAGTTGTCATGTCAAGTATCCAGGGCTTATACGAACCTTTATTCGTTCGTTTTGTTTTCATATTTTTATGTTATGTTAGATTATCTACTAATAATGCCAGTTACTAGGTATTGGTAAATATTATAATATTTTGTAATGATTTTTATTACATATAGCTGTTGCCCGCGACTTTGTCTACGCAATATGAAGATAAAAAAAGTACCCTATAATATGCCCGTCTATGTCAGCTACCCTTCAGTGAATGTCCGGTCGTTATCGGCCCAGCCGTTTTGGAGATTACCCGGAACAAACGCGGCTTGCGGACAGACAGACAAAAAAAATCCGATTTTCGTAATCAGCAACGCAAATACATCTTCCCGAAATCTGGAATTTTTCTTTTGATATTACAAACAGACACTCCAATTTTATTATATGTATAGAAGATACCTTTATAGTTTTTATTTCATTTCTGTAACAAGACAAGGGTCATTAAATTTTCAAACGAAGATGTTCTGCTAGTCAATCTTTTATTTTTTGTAACGATCTAAGTGAAGTCACAGAACATAATATCAAAGTCCATATTTATTAATCGTTAAGGAGTACCAGCTAGAGCTAAGCAATGCGTCAAATAACATTGAGCGGTAAGTTAAAAGACATAATTTTCTATACATTGCGAATATAGTAAATGCCTCGTCAAATAAAATATGGAATAATTGAAAGGAAAACTGAATATCTTGTAATAAATATAATATTGCTCTCTGACGAGTATTAGTTCGAGTATCGAGGTCTTGATTAATAGAAGCCAACGTTACTCTCGGTTCCCCTTATATCAAGATAATATTGTACTACACAAATAATGAGGCAAATTTGTTTTGATGATGTATTTTGTTATGTGTTTCTACTAGCAAAGTTCCCATTAAAAAATTAAACAATTTAATAAAATGTTTTTATGAATTACTCTCACATCTGTAAATTAATTAGAGAGGTACCAGTATAACTTGGCAGACTTTATGCAGACTTTACGTGGAGTTATCATACAGTATGTAGCATGTAGCGTGTGACCGCAGTTACCTTAAATATTTGAAGTTTTCAGACGGTCGCGGTTGGTTTAGTTATCAACTAGTTTACAAAGGGATATAACTAACTAAAATTTTAATGAAATAATTTATTATCTTATTAAAGTTAACTAACACAAATTTAAAAAATAATTTTAACGATTTGTTCCTTAACTATCGAAAATTGCTAATATCTTTATACCTAGTTTATAAATTAGAATTTACCTATGTTGTTGTATTTGTAGGTAACTTTATCCACTATTACTGTTTGTCCTCATTCGCTCCAGTGAATGTGAAGTTTTAGAAAAATAAAATTTTATAGAGCTCGCTGTTGTACACTTTCTTAACGTTTTGTTCCCGTACAGTGGTTGAATTTACTTTGAAATAATAGTTATAACTACTTATTTGAAATCTTTGTGGGCGAATTAGGATCTTATTCTAAACTCCAAACACTTTATCTATTTCTACACAAACATATAACAATAGCCACTTATATTATTAATATAAAGTGTACCTTTTCGCATTGTATATAAAAGTAGGCCAGTAATATAATTTGATCCTCCCGAGCTTTATTAAATTATTTGACAAATTCTTCCGCACTCAGGAAATTTTATTAGACATTTTTATTTCCCCCGATTAAATTAACTCTGCTTTATGTTATTTCGTTTGGGAAGATTTTTTTGCTTTTCAAATCTTTCGTAATTTTCGATCTTCATTCTTTTCACGATCTTTATCAGCCATCATAGTTATTACATTTTTATTATTATTTGTATCAAATTGCATTTGATTTGTGTAAAAAAATATTCAGTGTCGTGACTTCTCACAAATAACCCAAATAAATGAAAAGTTTCTCAAAAATCCACATCACGTATCGACAGTGTGATAACAAAAAAATCGTGTTTGTTTTTAGACTAGAAAATATATTTTAGTTTTGGTTACAACTAGAACACGTGGTGAGTTATATCAAAATGTTTTGTTTGTAAATCACGTCGAGGTCTATGTACGTGACCCGGTTTTAATATATTTTTGAAATTTAATCTTCGGCAGTTTTTTGTCATAAGATGTGCGCTGGTTTGTCGATTACTTTCGGACTATGGGGATGGATTCAATTGATGTTGCCTTATAACGATAATCTTCAGAAGTGACTACTGTGTTCGAATGGATCTCACAGTATACCAGTGTGAGAGACCATACCAAAGGATGATGTAGTTACTTAGATAACCTTTGCGGTTTACAATTTAGTAACTACATTTTAATTCTAATATCCAATACTAAGTATTTTTAGAATGAATAGAATTATCATTCAAGTTATCATATTGAAAGTCTCTCGTCTGCGCCGCAGTCTGACCGCCTCTATCATATCGTTATAAATAAGTTTCATTTGTTACGATATCGGACTATGAATAGATTCTCGCACATCAAAGACCAGTTTTCTGAGCCTTATATTCTTGCCAAATGTACCTCTATTCTGTAAAATAAAATAAGGCGTTTTATTTCTAGATCCAAGATGAAATCATCGACATATATTAATAACTTATTCTTTAGAAGGAATTTAAAAATTAAATAACGGTTATTTATATATTTTGTTCTTTGTTTTGTTGCAAATTTTATCTATTTTATAAATTGGGACATAAAGTTTACTGTATCTGACTTCTTATTGAATGTAATTGTTAGTTACTGGTTTAAAATTAGATACAAGATAACTGAATAACTATATTATGCATTTCATTGTTTTAAAAGTTTACGAGCGCACGGAGCGCGGTCCGCAATTGTATTGTTTCAACGCGAGCGTAAACTTTTTGCGCTGAACAATGTGCGGTCGATTTGCGAATAACATATTTTGATGCAATGCGCTTAGTTCCGACCTCAAACTATAAATTATTCCTGTATTTTGTTAACGTATGTTTGTATTTACAGTTTACAGCGCATTCGAAACTCTAGTAGTATTTATTAACTCATTTAAACTATTTTGCAGTAAATACATTTTGTGCTGTACTGTATTGTCTACGGACCTAATGTGCAAAATTAATTTATAGTTAAATTTATTATGTCTTATGGAATATGATAGGATGTTGAACAATGTTCATATAAGAGACGTTATTATCCATATCGCCTTTCGACACATTACTGAAGTAAATATATTTGTGAAACTTTACCGTCCGATATGAAAGTTTAATGGACACATAATATACGAGTAACTCGGCTCGCATGTCGTTAAGTTTACGAGTGCTCAAGGCTTGCCGGAAGTCACTTGAGCCATATTAAATGCGGAGATGATATTGCGATCTTGGTAAGTAAGCACAACTACAAAGTTCCTATAAAGTTTGTTAAGTTGACAACGTGTAGAACTTATGATCTATTGCTTATTTACAAGTCGCGGACCGGAAACTTACTTATTACAAAATTGTACATAGATGTTATGTTATTAACGTAATAACGAGTGCTAATGTTTAGTTTTGTTGTTGATTAATTTATGTCCAGTTTTAATTTTAAACGCAAATGTACGCATTTCACGAATTTAATTATTTATAATGAAATTTCTCAGCGATTGTGAACATTTTAAATGTAATTTCTCCTGAAATACTGTTACTGAAATTTACAATAAACATGGTATCAGGTGGCCCCGCAACTTCCTTTAATGAGGCAGAGAATGTTCACAAAATTATGTTGAAAAATTAATTTCCATCTTAATTTTAATGTTTCCGGCTGAGATATCTTAATTATGTTATTCTTTGGCTTAATTACGTTTCGCGTTCCTGAGACATTACACGCGCGGGGACACGGGGCTTTATAATTATAATTATTTACGTGATTACGTGACTTTTACTTGGATATTAACTCGCATTTAGGTAGCAAAGTACAGCAATTAATTCATGTTATTGGCCATTAACTAAAGGTTATGTAAACAAATTGAGAAATTACTGCAGAAGGTAATTTACTTGTGCATTATAATTTTATGTAAGGAAAATTAAAGAGCGGTCGTTTCTGACGTCATGAGACTCCTAATATTATTCAGATATTTTAATTTCTAGTATAATATTGTACATAGAAAATAGCTGACCTTAAATCTTATAGAGTCAAAAATTGTATTTAAACATGATATTAACAAAATAATTGTAGCAAAGTTTAAAGTTCTAAATGTCGTCTAAAGTGCATTAAATGGTCCATTATCCAGTAATTATATGTAGAATATGAAAGTATAGACATTATGCGGAAGTAAGTTCCGGTTTAGAAGCACTAGGTGGCGCTAGCGGCTGTTAGCAGTTCCGTTACGAGGCTCTAACTCCTGCAGCTCCTCGCCAATAAAATGTTATAGCTCTCAGCTTGTTCAAACTTGTTTCATGTTTATAGTAATACGACACATTCTGTTCACTTCTATTACAAAGAGAAGCGTTCTATTTCTATTCAACACTAGTTAGTAATTATAAATTGTAAACATGGTTTTTTAGATTACTAAATCAATTCTATTAATATTCAAGTTTTTACTGCGTTTATGTCAATTGCCTAATTCATTCCAAAATCCTAATTCATTATATATTCATACACTCAATCTAATAAATAGCCCTCGTGCTCTTTTCAGATGCTCACAAAAAGTAAATATAGTGCAAAAGGATTTCTCCAGTATAAAAGAGGCTAAAAGGGATAAGGGCAGGATCCGATTCTGCAGGAAACCTTTTTGCGAAATTGTCGGAAGATTTTCTTTAATTTTTTAGATTGGGCTCACAAATCTTTTTCTATATAAGATATGTTATGATAGGAGAATTGTGGCCCACGGTCAGTGTAAAGAATTATATTTTTAGTAATGCTTGTACTAAAAATATAATTCTTTAGTTAAACGACTTTGCCATTTTTATTCGATGACACTGAAATACAACGAAAATTACATACTTACTAACTTGAAAAGCCTAACTACATAATGGATACATGAGGTTTAATCAACATATGAGACTATCATGACCTGTATATGTAATGTAGCGTAGCATTGCACGTGTTACATGGCGCGGCCACACTGCGCTGCTGCAGACATTAACATCAGAATTATTGCTAATGCACTGAATGTTCGCTGCGGCTGTGATAAGGCATGCTCTCTAATTAATCCAACTAATCTACTTGCTGCCTACATGTCACAAATTATTCATAACATAAATGACATAGCTTATGAATCCCATTACGTTGGTGATGTTTACTTTCGGTTCTGAGTCGTTGAACCGTGACAGGTCTTAATGATAAAAAGGTGCGATGAATCTTGATACCAGGACGATGGGTACAAAGTATAGTAAGTAAGTACAAGGGGGTGTTTTTGAAGTATTTTAGCAGCAAAAGTATTGTTTCTAACAATAGTCAGAGAATCAGCAATGCCTAAATTCAATTTGTGCGCTCGTGATAGACTGACATTCTGACTGACGCGAACTGCTGCCTGTTGGCCAAATCGGGTTTGTTTGTTTTTGGTTTCTATTCTAAAATTCACATCGCCAACTCTACATATTGAATAACGTGTTGGAAACAAAAGCGGAAAGGAACATAGAGTTTTTCGCAATATTTAACTTTTATCTGAACTGTTTTTCTTATTTTTTCTATTAGCATTTAAAATCTCGTAAACAAATTATTAAATACGTTTTGTACTTGAAGAACATGTGTTCCTTTTCAAGGGTTATTTAACTAAATCTGCAACATCTTAATGAGTATCATATAAGCTCACTGACTTAGTAGTTATTAATACAATCATAGCTTTTAATAACACAATTGTAGTGTACAATGTGCGTCGATTGTGAAGCACACTGCCGTTATGTGCACGAGCTACGAGTATAGTCACGTGTGTGATGGCTTCGTGAACCCCCGTACAATGTTAGCGGTAACTCATTCACTGTTATTGAATGAACGGAACCATTGAATGAATGAAACAACTTCCGCGTATTATGTAATATTTTACAGTAGGTATTGATTTGATTGTAGACAAGGTGCAGTGAAAGCGCCATATAAACCTGTTCGTAATCGCCGCTGTCCAGACTTCGCAGACAGATTAACAGTTTTGTTTCTTTAAACGACGTAATTACGAATAAAAATTCAATTTGCGAGCCATTCAACTGTAGTTAGGAGTTAAAATAAAAAGTTAAGTCGTCACGTAAAATTTAATTTGAACATTTTGCTTTCAATATTGGTATACTTATTATCTCTACGAAGGCTAATTTTCGATTCAAAATTTAGAGTATTCTTTGTTCTCTATCGGACAACGGTTTAGGCGTCTGATTGAACTTTGGGGTATTATTATTAAAATTCAATTTTAATTCATTCTTTACAAAAATATGCATTTAATTTAAAACCTTCAAAACCTCCTCAACTCCTATTTTAATGACAAAATCACTAATAATTAAATCGAAATAATAATCAGCCCACATGCCAATAAAACTTGGTATTCTAGACAGCTCAATAGATATTTACAACCACTATTCATTAGCCTTTTGATAACAGGACATCCTGTATGCGTATTGACTTAGGTTGTTTGTAATGACGTCGAGTGAGCGCGGCCCAGCGAGTCAACAGCTCGCCCGACCTCCTCAGATCCTATTAAAACTTTTCTCAATTACGAGCTTCTGTTTGGGAACGCGGCTTAATCCAGATAACGGTTTGAATATTGATGGACTTCATTTAAATACCTATGCTCTACAATTTTAATATCTGATATTTATTTTTCACAAATATGAATCAAGCAAAATCAAATTAATGTCCTTTTACATATCGAAACGTACTATACCTATTTTTATTTGAATTAAAAAATTTATTTGCGTGTAAGATAAAATATTCCAGACCCACTACATGTATACATACATACATACACTAGTTCCGTGGGGGCACAAAAAGTACATAGAGAGGGTTGTTTAGTCGGTAACGGGACTCATGCTAGGTTAGGTGAACACTAATGAGCCTGAGCCCGACACACCAGGCATGTAGCTCCCATGTCTGACGGTGCTGTAAAGCATTTTTCCTTCTATAAAAAAAAAAAAAACATACATACATACATACATACATACTGTAGCTGCTCCGCTGTAAGGATGCGAAAGTAAGGGAAAGTATCTTCCAAACTTCTATCATTAATAAATTCGCTTTCACGCTCAGTTTGCTCGCTTCTACAATGAGTATGTATATCGCGAAGGCCCCGCTGAGGTCTAAAAACAAGTCCAATAAGGCAGCTAAACTCCGCGGGAGTCAGTAAGTACACAACTACATTAATCTCTGTTTACGAGCCGAGTCGAACTAATGTTGCTTACTCATGTTTCACATTTAGGATGTTCTAATTATGCTCTCAGTGAGCGATGTTGAGCGCCTTCATGTCATACTATTAAGAAAATAAACAGAGTACATACATTATTTAGCTTTGATGAAAATGCTAAGACAGAATTTGATCATTGAATATTTATTCCAAAAATAGCGTGAAAGTCTGCAGAAATCTATAGGTTGGGGTTAAATATCTAAGTGAAAAATTGAATTATGCAGACTCTGTAAATATATGGAAGGAATCTATCGATGACAAGCTGTCGCTCAGCACCGGAGCACAGCCGCGCCTGATCAGCACAAATGCTGAGGAGATCCGCTAAACTGCACACCACTTCAAATGTTCCAATATCTATCAGATTATTATCCAGAATATTCCACATTTCTCAACAAAACCGAAATATTCAAAATACATCTAGTTTTAAAGTCACATCGACTTTGAGTTGTCAAATTATGTTACTGGAGGTTAATATTTGTTCACGTTATGCATACGTAATCATTATCGTCTGGCGCCGAAATTGAATACACGTCCCAGCGGCGCCACCTGCCGCTCACCAGAGCGAACCGGAGTGAGCCAGTTGTAACCGGCGCAAGTCGGCAATATTATCTTATTTCACCACACTACGCCTAAACACAAAATATATTTTTTATCCTTTTTTACCATTAGATCAAGGGAAACAGAAATTTCTTCTTGTACAGGCGTAAATTAGAATACACAATACACATTTAATATGTTTAACTCCTAGCAGAAGAATTAATTATATACAATACAGATTCAGTTAATAAAAGAAACTAAATACACTACAATTAGGTAGAGTGTATGTTAAAGTAACTTGCTACGTTAAGCTATAAGAAGCTTTTATCAGCATTAGCGTACAAATAACCAGGTAAAGCTCGGAGCAGGAGAATCTTTGAAATCAGAATTATTTATCAAGATGATAAATTAACGCACAGAGAAAATCTAGGTTGATTAAATGGAAAACTCTCAAAGGACTCTTCGCTGATTGAATAGAATTTACTTAACTAAATAAGTTACTGATATAAATTGTGATAAATTCATCAACTAACTATGACCTAATGATCTTAGTATTCAATCAGTTTAATTAGCACTGTCTATTTGTTCTATTAGTTTAATAAAATTCTAGTTTTCTAGACTTAGTTAGACATAATAAGAGATGTAAAACAACGCCAGGGAATAGCCCTTTTAAAACAGCATTTTCTAGCATTTATAGACCGATACTTCAACATAATTGATTGAATGTCATCAGTGTTGTTGACATAACAAAATAACGTTACACTATTTAAAGTTAATAATAAACGTTTAAAATCTGTGAACCTTTTTGCCTCATCTAAAAATACATTTAATGCCATCGAAAAAAGATGTTATAAGACAGGTATTATAATTTTCATAAATCATGGCAGCTCTAAACTTTACGAGAGTCACCTTTTATGTGTAGCCTGGCGTAGCGGGATTCGAGGGGAGTGCACAGCGCAACCGATCAAGCCTCCAAGATATTTGAATAGCGTAATACATTATAAATTGTACACCCACGCATATTTACGAGTAAAAGCCGCACATACAGACGGGCTCTGAGCTCCACTTCAGAACTCACCTGACAAATTGATAACAAACTTTTATAGAGTCAATAAAACGATACCTTACAGAACGTTTTATTACAGTATCATCGAACTTCTCAAGCGTGTAATAACTTTCATATCATATGGTACATTCAAATAGTTATAGTTAGCTTGCACTCACAGACTGTGATGAAAATACCTACCACTATTGAAGCAATGAATGGTAATCCCATTTAGAACGTTAAACATATTAGTAAACACATAGCTTTCAAGGGTTTTGGTCAACTTATGCAGCATAGCCACGTAAGAGCGGGCGCACACATTTGACTAAACTATCGCACAACTGTTATGTGATTGTGGATTGTTTCGCAAACAAGTCAACTGTTTAAAAATCGAGTAGTGTGACCACCATATAAGCTCATAGGAATCAAAGCGAGACTAAACAGTTGTGCGATGGTTTTGTTTCAGGTGTGCGCACGCTTATAGACACGTAAAACAACTCGTGCCAGCAATGATGACGTAACAGAAGCGTGCTTCCCGCGACGTTTGCCTCGCTAATGCACCTTTAATAAAATACCTATTTGCTTATGAAAAATGTGTTACTTCATTCGAATATTTAACCTGTTTCCTACTCGCAAGAGGAGAAACGAGGAAATATAATCGTTTATTTATTTCATTACTTATCAAGGACGCTGTTAAAGCATGTAGATTTTACATAGATATGGGTTTTAAGAATTTCTCGTTCTTATTTTAATAGCCAATAGTTACTGCCAATTATAAACCTTCGTAACAAAAATCACCCGTACTTTATAACCTTTAGCTTGACATTGGATAAATACACAAGCTCTATGTAGTACATATGAAGAGAGGTTATTGTGAACGGTCAGTGGAATAACTAAGTTTATGTGGGTCTGCGCAGCGCTTTGCTGGTACGATAACCTTATTACGCTTTTACGAGCTGCCAGCTTGCCTCGCAGCTTGCCTTGCAGCTTGCGCGGAGCTATAACTGTACTTAACTCTAGCTTACCAAGTTCTCACCAACTTATTTTAATACACACTTGTGTTAACATATACTATGGATTCCGGACTAAATATAAACGCCTCAATAACGTCTTCATTCTAGAAAATTAGTAATTATTGACTAGTAATCGCCATAGGTATCTAAAAATATATCGCTACAAATTGGACTTTAAAGTTTTACATTAAAACACCGAAAACAATTAATTTCCGAGGAAAGCAATTCGTTTATCAAGATTGAGATCATTGATAGTGTAAATAGGGTAGGCTTAAAATAAACAGAAGCTCACAGGATTCAAGTTTTAATGGGTATTGTAAACATATCGGGCGTTTATCTGGCGTAGGCGCGCCATCTGTCGGCGAATGTTGGCGATATCATCTATTGCCGCTCCACTCGTATCGCAATGTATCGCTTCGTATCGCTTCGTATCGCAAACTAGACAATAAACATCAGACACGCTGGAGTGTTGAGTTCCGATCCGAGATAAGGAATTCTAGCGGCGCTGGCGATGTAAATGTCCATTTTTAGAATCTTTTTTTTTTAATTTGATTACAAATTACTTGACTTTGACTCCTTTTTTAATTATAACGTGGGCAATCTATTGCTCTCGTAGAACATACGTACATACTCTGTATGTATGTATGAGTGCATTAGATAGAACGTCAATAGTGAAACGTTTGGTAACAGTTTAGCATATCATATATGCAAACTGTCTGGAAAGTTCAGCACAGGTTTGTTTCATAGCAGACCGCATCGTGTCAATATATTAGTCCGATGTGTTTAAACTTCATATCAAAATCACATTGTCTCAAAACTTTTATCGTTTTCCAATACCTAATAAAAGATCTAACTTAACCAAAGTAGTGTACGATATTAAACAATGTAAATACACACATCTAGACCTACTAGAGACACAAAAACTTAATTTAGTTGTAAAAAATGGTTTTGAAATTCGAATTTCGAACTTATGTACCGGCACTGATTAAATAAATCTTTTTAATTGTAAAGAATATTTGTAAAATAACAAATGAAGGTCGACTTAATTAGATGATTCTTGATTACATTTGATCTCGCTAATTGGCATTTAACGCTAACGAGAATTTTCTCACAATATACACTTCTTATTTAAAGCATTATTAAAAATAACAGTGTTGTGAATTATCCGAAAACAATGAAGCTAACGAACTACTACTCACACCAAACTAATTGAAAGCTAACTATTAAATTTGTTGGCAATAGAACAACGAACTTTGATACAAATACAACTAGCAATTGTTTTTCCTAGAACTTAAACACTGTTCTACACTCGACTTCTATAAGTATGCAAGTAAAATACACTGACACCGAACATAGTTCAAAAGGATTCGAATTCGGGGGGTGGTGCGGGATGGAGCGAGAAGGCGCGGGGCGCGGGGGTTGCGGAGGCACACGCGATGCTCTCCTTATCATTATAAATTATACTTATGTAAATTATTATCACATAAATCAAATAAATGAAGTTTAAATTTTTCGTACAGACTCGTATTTGAAAGTTCAAAATTAAAAAAAATATTGTAACTATATTTGAATTTATTGATGACACTCGGTATCATTTTTAATTAACAATAGATATTTTTAAAGCTAGGTTTCCTAATTATGTTTGAAACATATTAATTAACATAAATTTCTTTTATAATAATGTATTTGGTTCCGTCTGATTGTTTGCGGTGGGCGCAGACATACAATGTGAGAGGGCAGGCAAATTGTCTGCGCCGCAATCTGTCTGACGATGTCGAGTGCATTCGAGCGATCATCGACTAAAATTAGGAGCACATTTGCTTCGTTTGTTTAATATCTTATACAACTTATTCTACAATAGATTAGATGATTATTTTAAAATTGAAGTGTAGTGAGCATAAATTTACACAAGACAATTTTTATTTTTTTTTTACACTCTTATACCTACTAGCTTTGCTTGTAGGTAATGTTGTTAGGAAAGAAAGCACTTAATTTGTATCTCAATAACGAAGCTCAAGTTACATGTAGATTAAGGCTCAGCGAGGAAGGTTTCTCTCAATTTAACTTGAATGTCTGTGACAGTAATCGGTTCCGGGCCACAGATTAGTTAACATAGACAAGCTGCCAATAGAGGGCGCTATTGCAAGCTGGCAGCGCGCCATTGTCTCTGACCGGAAGTCATGAAATATAACGTTCACGAAGGACTGCCCGTTATTGGAACATGTCTATGGAAACTCGTTACTTATTAATCATCGTAACATATATTTCCATTGAGAATCTCGAAGCCTACTTTAAGCTATAGCAATAAAACTACGCTTAATAAACTTTTATAATGTAACTGAAAGCTGTGAGAAGGTATAATCGGATTAATGAGTCACACAATGAACTCTACTGTTACAAGAGATTCAATAATCGCTCAACTTTTTTTCATTGTATTTCTCACAAAGAGGGACATTCCTCGTCATAAAACTGGCATTAAACAGCACTTTGTGAGTTAACACATAACTTTGGATTTAACCGAGTTGAAAATTAACCTTTGGGACAAACTTTCTCTCGTTGGAAACTTTTGACGAAACGTTTTAACGACGATTAATTTAAAGAAACCTTTAAACTGTCTACATTCACAGTAGGCTATATTTAAATAAAATAAACTAATAATAGCTTGTATAAAATTAACTCAAGATTGTTAAGGTCAACTTACTAACAGTCTAGACTTGATATTAAATTCATTGTAAATGCCTCAGAGCCGAACTTACAACGGCCGCGCCTCGTAAGCGGCCTTACTTGAAAAGTCATTCGAAGTTCTTACTTTTACTTTTATAGTTTATTATTACTTACTAAACGTTGCCTAAATAAATAGAAATAAGATTTGTTCTAAGCATAAGTTTTTACAGAAATTACTTAAAAATGTGTTACGAATTCCTTCCTGCAAACTTAACTTCATTGCTTGTGCTGAATTTTAAAATGGGTCGTATCCGTTTGGAGTTTTGGGTCACGTGCGATTAGAAAAGTTGTTAGAATTCGGTTAGTGTTACAGTATCGACATTCTAAAGTGTTTTAGCACTTGTTAGAATGTTAAAGAAGCATTTCGCTTCGTGTTACATTCACACTGCGCATACCGAATTGGTATTAAAATCTATGTTTTCCAAATCGAATACTAAGACATTGGTACTATAAAAAACGTTTCATACAAGTAAAGTTGAGTGTTATCAGAGATTTTAAATAAATCGGAATCAATTTTGATATCAATTTAAAGGTAAAGTTGTAAAATGAATAGTCCACAACAAAAGCTTGTGGCGGTAATTTAATCTGTGTTGCGCTACCGCTCGCTCTCGCCGCCGCCGCACGGTTAGGTGCGATTTGTTGGAACTAATTGAATCAATGCATCGATACGAGCAGAGCAGCGAGTACACTTTTATATTGAAAATTAAATCCCTGTACTAAAAATGGCAATTTGTTACCAGGGGACTTAGCGGTCGAAAGGACAAAAGTAATTTAGGAAAATTAACTGTAGAAAACATTATACGGAGGTAGTTATTATTAATAGTATCAAGCGAAGTTTCAAACAAAACTACAGTTCATTTGCAAGGAGATAGGAAACGAAAATTATTATTATTGCATCCGAAGTTACGAAAACTTCCTACATACAATAGCCGCACTTAACCTAGACTTGAATAACAATTTTGCTCACAAACTTTATTTATTTTAGTTTTATAGCAGCTACGTACTTTCAGTAAGTAAAGCCGAATGTTAATTGTAACATTTGCATGCCGGCGAGCCCGAGTACTCACTTCTAAGTGATCCTACTCTACAAGTACGAAATTAAGTCGGCAAATAATGTTTATGCTGCGCTGCAGCGCCAAGAGGCACTGAATTCATACATTTTGAATAAAAGTCCTTCTTAATTAGTGTAACGGAGTCCCATCTTTAGTATTTGTATCGAGGTTTTTGTGTTTGAATACCCTGTAAACTAATAATTTTAATTCTGAACATAAACATGATATACTTATATAGTTACTACATCTTTAGTATTATTTCGTGTACAAACATGAGTATACACTTTAAGCCCGGTACAAAAGTACCTCTCACAGACAAAGTACACGAGTACTTTAAGTCAGTGCTAATAAAATGTAAGACTGAGCTTAACGGGGAACCGAGTGGAGCTTTATGGCCTACAAAGCTCTTGCGTGCTTATAACTAGCTTTAGTAAAACATAATACATGTATCTCACATTGTTTTTGTAGACTTACATTTATAAAAGTCACTTTTTATTTTCTAATTTACAAGCTAAAAGGTCGTTAGAAACCTTATATTACACGATATTGATTTAAATATTATTGTATTTGAGATAAACAAAAAAAAACTAGAAATTCCACCTCATTTTTCAACGGCGGTGATTATTTTAAATGAAGTGCCCATGACGCCGGTTTCTCTACAACAAATAAAATTGTGCATGAAAACTTTGTTGTACTTTCAGAGTGAAATTCACTTAATTAAAACTGAAACCATAACTTCGTTTATATTTTAACCAAATAGAATAAACGCTGCCAAAGTTTTCAGTTGCCGTGTGCATGCAGCAGGGTTGTCGATTTCTACGTAAACGATGAAATGTTAAAACACGTTACAAAAAGTAAATCCAATTATAACGTAATTATCTCGCTGCGGTCGTAATATAATGTACTACTGCGCGTAGCCTTGCGCCAAATCTGGATAAACACCCTCTTAACAAATGTCATCTTTAATTATGATCTATCCAGATTATCTTCAGTCTTTCTCTACCATTACAAACATCGTAACAGTATTGAAACAAAAAAAATGTTGAAGTAATATTTAAAATATTTGATGTAAATTCATTCAGTTTTATTTAGTAAACAATCTTTCTTCTTTATAATATTAGTATAGATGGAGACAACCCTAAGACGTGTATAACCATTTGCCAGCAGTTGTTGCGCGCGTGCAGTTCACTGGAAAGGCTTTAGCAAGATGCAAGTAATTTGCGCAAAGCACGTGACCTGTTTGTACTTACTATAAATAACAATACTCTTGCAAACTGTTCTTGTTTTTTGTAAGAACAATAAGAACAGGAATTGGATCTGCAGAGATTATGTAAATGTATTAAAATGCATAAGTAACTTTTCTTACTGAATCAATAAAAGCCGTGTCGTTACTGTAGTTTGTAACTTACATGCAATAAATTAGAAAATATCAAATTAAAATTTGTTGTACTCCTAACTCCTAGTCTGTTGAGATAATGGTTTAATATGTGTTGCGACTGAAAAAAGATTCTATCGGATTAAGATATTAGAATAATGAAATATTAAATTATTCTTTTATAATAATCATATGTAAAGTTTAAGAACTATCTATTGATTAATTTGTCGCTGGCTATAATAAAGAAAACCTTTTTATCTGACAACTCGAAATTAACTTTTAGGTGTTCACTGAAATAACAAATGACTACGTAATAACTTTCGTATTTGTTTCACCATAGAAGTTTTATGTGAGGCACATTCCTGGCGCCTATCAATTGGCAGAGCTGCTACTGTTAGAGGTAAACTTTTCTTGAAGCAGATAAATGCTTCAATATATCATCTGGATTCGAGTCTCGTCCATACAAAGGCATAAGTGATGTGCGAGCGATGGGGATTGATGACGTAGCGGCGGAGGCTCGGTACACTCGCTTGCAACAGATTGATCTCACATCAATGACGTATCTTCATTTATTTTGCGAATAATAACATCGTCGAAATATATTTTATGTAAATATATCTAAGTGAATTTAACTTGTTATGTACATTTTACGTTGTAATACTTATTTCGACGATATAATGCTAATAGTTCTATGTTGTATAAAGTTTCTAAATTTCATAGAACTTAAAGGTTTTTGTACATTTAGAAATAATTGTCTTTAATAACATAAATTCGCAAGGTTTCTCAAATATGTATAGCATATAGAAGTCATTCATATTAAACTGATTCACTTAATCAAACTTTTCTATTCGTTATCATTTCAAAATCTCTAAACTTCTTCTTAAAAATTAGTTAATTTTCAGGTGCATTAAACTTTGTGCAAAATTTAAAATTAACGTTCTTGGTGAACAGTTTTGCTTAACCAAAGCAACCGCTCTGCTCTGAGAACTTCAAATATTAGAAGCAAAATTGGGAAACTGCTCCGTGAGTTTGACGCACGAATACATTTATATTATGTTCAAGTCGGTCTAACACAAGACCGAGTTACTAAGAAAATAAGCCAAAATAATTTTCATTAATATAACAATAACATGTGATACGACCATAACAGCTAGATTTCAAATGTACAAACTACACCTATGTGATCGTATCACATAGAGAGCGGTTGACTGAACTAAATAACTTGGCCACGGACCAATTTTAATGTACTTTCAGTGCATCAGTTCTACGTTATGTACGTATGTGTGTATAGTATATAGACATGGCGCGTCGCCAGGACAGCTCGGACACGACCGTACAACACCGATATTGATGTCTTACTGACCAATATAATATATCACTCGATATATGAAAAAGTGCACTTCCTATAAAATCAGTTCAAACTACAAGACACCAATAAACTCGATCGTTGTATTTTAAACTTTTTTTAATATTGCAAAAGTTGTAATAGATTCCAGTGACTATCGTTAGTTTAAATAAAAAACATCGACTTCAGAAACTGCATGCAAAGCTAGTTATCAAGACATTCTTTAATATTCCTTGAATAATAATTTAAACATATTTAACTTGTAGAGGTTTATTTAAATGAATGTTGTACGAGCGTCGCAATACGATAACGCCGGCATCGCGTGCGAGCCCCTCTTCATTTAATACTGTTAGACCCACTTTCCACTAAGCGAGTAGCTGCACGACTGCTAGGTTATCTATTACAGTAGTGCCTGAAATAGACCAAAGCATATCATATCCCTTATAGAAACAACAGGATAGCGTCGCACGGCTATTCGGCGCCAGTGGAAAAATGTTGCATGCTCGATGCGGCGACGCCGCGTGTCCGCCTTGGTATGTTACCGTCTCTTCTGTTCCCATTGTATAATTAACTTTGATAGGACTTAAATCTAGTGCACTGAGTATGTAAACACATTTACTTTTCATTTAAATTACGGATATAAGGTAGCATTCTTAATAAACAATGTGAAAACTAAAATAAGGAACATGTTAACTAGTGTTGCATAAAATTGTAATCGTTAATGTAAATAATCGATTCAGTGACATTACATCCCTTGTCATAATGAAGAACAACTCTACGTAAAACTTTTTTTTCAGATTACACTCAAAAGTTGGCAATGATCTTTGCCATTTTTTTCGTAATAAAGAATGGTATACCGTAGTATGGAATGTGGTCGCGATATACAATCTATGACATTAACAAAAATCTCAATACTGAACTGCACGAAAATGCAGCTTTTATGCTAACATTACTATGTGTAACTTATTAGAAGACGGAAGTATTTACTAATTACATGTAATAAGGTTTCTAAGATTTTTCAATTGCTGCAATTGATAATTTGACAGTTAAATATATCGAATTGCTATTACTATTTTTGCATCACTTAAAATACAATTTGTTATTGCAGTATACATTCATTATGTTAAATCATGCAATAAAATGTCACACGTCTGTCCACGTAAATAAGTATTAATCTTTTATTGAAGCAATTACCATTAAATTTTACATGGTCGATAAGCTGTTAACATACGAGCTTGTATTAAAGCCCATTACCTGATGGCGCGGCCGCTATGTCCGTACGCGGAATTACGCGCGATTATGTGCGCTAACGATTGCATTAGGAGCGGGCAGCGCGCCAACTAACAATAGTTCCGATAATTTACTAAACATTATCGCCGCCTCCCGACCGAATGATTAACCAATTGGGTCGTGTTAATCAAATTGACCCGTGCTTTATGAGAACCGCATTGTTTGGTGCTACCATACGTGATCGTAAATATTATTACCTTCTATTAACTTAAATATGTTATAATTTGTAGGTTATAAACTCGTTATTTAAATGTCTTTTTAAGTTATTTCATGTAGTTTTGTAAGAATTCACAGCTTCGACTATTTAGTTGTTATTGTATTGATTTTTTGATAGTTTCTTGATATTTCAGTCACGTGTGCCGCATACGTCTGATTGCACGACAGAGATTTTTGTATTGCAACGATATTTTCAGTCGAAACGATCGGTTCATTTGTATCGGAATAACCATTTGATGGGTTTCATTTGAGAATTTTGCTTCATTTTTGTATCTTTATTGTTTATCGATAGATACGTTTGAGAAAAACTCAAATTATGTTTAATATGTCTGAAGGTGAACATATAAGAAGCAAATAAAATACAATAAATCCCTGTAAGGAGACAATAAATATATTTAAAAGCAATCAAAGAGTGACGTGTAGGAGAGGAGAGGTCAGGTTATGATAGCCGGTGAGGGCAAACATTTGGCGAGGCGATGTTGACTTAGTCCGTCGATACACATGGAGCCTTAATCGACGCGCAAACAATTACTTAATAAAATTGCAGAAGGTATCGTCAATATTGGTTTGGTTCTTTAAATGAAATCGACTGATTGACGTGAGTTGGCCCGGCGGCGGCGGTGAGATGCCACTGTGCGTAGCGTCGAGGGTTCGACACCCGGCTCCCCGTATGCTTATTTCACAGAGTACTAGCTACTAGTACTAGTATTTAGCAGTTTTATACTTTAACACTTTATTCATGTCGATTAATTAATACGATAAAGCTTCACAATAAAAGTGGCTAATGCTGCGTGAATGAACGTTCCTTTGTCTCGTATTGGAAAATGTTTCCACGTAACAAATGAGAGCAGACAGGAGTAGCGGCGACATAATGCTAGTTTCACACGTGACGAAACGGTAAGGTAGAGCAGTATACCAGTGCAGTACTGCTACACACCATTACACCTTGTACTTACATAATATACGAGTGTCTATTTTTTAAAACAGATTGTAAAGGATGACAATACATGTGTCAATAACAATGTCACTAAAGTCAAAACCCATAGCGAGACAAAACAGCATTGTCCTGCTGCTGTGCAATACCGTTCTGCTCTTGTGTGAAACTAGCATTAGAGTGAGCGTGCGATCCGCACCGCCTATTGTTCTCCACGTAGTGACCACAAGGCAGCTCTCAACGTTACACAATGTGTTTCATTTTTTATTATCTGCCCTTCTCATGCGCCATTTGATTTTGTACTAACGAGAACATCGTTCTAAAGCTAGCCAAGGTCCTAGTAATATGAGATCTTTCTCCCTCTAAAACGAATGCATGGTCCTAGGAGTAACTACTTCAGGTAGAGCAAGTCAGTTTAGACTTCCTCTTACGGGTATTTTAAGATTTTAAATCATTTAGAAAAGTAGAAATAAATCACTTACGTACAATGAAGACAATCGTGGCATGGAGGTATTAGGATTAGCAGAGGCAATACCGCGCCTCCCGTGATCCCCCCCGCCCCCCCCCCCCCGCGCTCCCTGCGGACCCTGGCGGCGCCTCAGCTTAATGCTTTTCTTGACGTTGATTGACGTTTCAAAGGATACGTGTTTATCCAGTGCTGAGAAACATTTTACTAATTTAATTTTAAAATACAAGTAAGAAAAAAATAGCGGTTATCAACATTTTTATTAATAATTTACCAATACTGTTTGTAAGCCCATGGCAGATTTTTTAAGTTAATATTTTGAAAAAGATTACTAATGAGCTGATTTAAGGTTAAATATTTACATTGTCACGAGCTTATTATGCAATTTTACTTTAGAAGGAAATTCCATGTGAAACTAGAAACTGTTGCAAAAAGCGGATTCTGCGAAGAGCACTGCAATATTCCACCGAGCGGGCAATGCGGCCGCAGCCCGCCGCCGCCCGCCGCCCGCCGCTAGCACCGCACATTTTGTACTTCAATTTCGCTTTAGAACGGAAACTACGGGTCAAGGAATCATTCCAATGTTTAACGTACATTTTATTGCACGTTCATGGAATATCAAAACGGAATAAATGTTTAAGAAAAAGGCATCTTTAAAATGCACAAAGCTCGTTGGCGGTTTTATGAAATATGTCATATCACTGTTAACAAAATACTACGTACAAAAGTTCTACTTAATATAAATATAAGCAGCGTAAGTCGTAGTCGCGATAGATGCAGCAATATATTCGCTGCGATTGGTTAATTTGTCACGCCGGCGTAGCGCTTGCTACGACGTAGCAGTTCTGACGTAGAACCTGCCGAAGCTGTCGCTGCAAGACTTATGTGAATACTGACTACATAAGCTTTCACTTAATTCCAATAGAGCTTCTCTCAAAGAGAGACTTAGAACGATAAAGTGCTCTTTAAGTATTTATTATTTGTTATGTCGTTCATTCACATACCTGATTATCTTTATACATTACTATTGTGTAAATTATTTTGAATTATAAACAAAATTAGTAATTCCTCTCTTACTGAAGATGTTAATATCGATAAAACCGACGTTTACACATTTTTCAGTCGTGAAAAATGTGAAAGGAATCCGGATAAAAGGTCGAGAGTTAAATTGAAGGGAGCCGTCACGACCTAGAATCGTTAGACGAGCAAATATCTTAAGTGTTCAGCAAACAATGTCTAGACGTTCATCTCCTTTTAAAATGCAAATACTATGTCGCTATGTCAAACATATATTTTCAAGAAGTTACGAGTAATAGGATTATTTCAAGTGAATGCAGAGCATTCAGCATCGCACCGACTGTATTCTGCTATATGACAAGAAATATTCACTATTTCCTCATCATTACCTATAATTATTAGCATTAATAATGTTATCTTGAAACTGTCTCATGATAAAAGAACGTAAAGATGGAGGTTGGGTCGAAAATTTTTTATTCTTAATATAAGCTTATTCCATTTGTCTAAAAGCTCGATCGGCAATTGAGTATAATTACTCGTCTGTTTATTTATTTATCACAATTTCGTTTCGTTAATGACGTCACATGTTGCGCTTCGCTCTCATTATTCTATTAGCAGTAACGAGACGTCAATCAGTCGTAGGTCGAGAGACGTAATGAGGATTTATGCGCCCTCCGCCGCGCACAGCTATCACTGCCAGTTGAATTAACGACACGTTAACGATGCAGAGTTAATTACTCTCATACAATCGCGCGCTGGAATATTCCACTTCACAAGTCCTACAAAGTCTGATTCAAAAACATAAACTCATTACGGCTTAAAACTTTGTAAGAAATCAATAGGACTACGTATTTATACAAGCCTATTTGCCTCATACGCTTTTTCCAGATAATAAATAAGTAATTTACAGACGTCGGTCGCTGCAGGCAAGACGTTCAAGCAATAGTGACTTGCTTGTTTCAGTATTAAAAAAATATCATGGCGCATACGCACACTTAACTTGTTTGTTTAAATTTCTTTTTACCTCGAGGAGTTCACTGTTAACATGAATCGTGTTGAAATACAAAACACTCTTGTCTCGGATCTAACTTTTGGCGATACAAATAAAGTTGTCAGTTGGCAGCCGGCAGATGGCGGTGCAGTCGGCCGCTTTACGACTGCTGCTCGGCGCTCAGCGTTATTGCTCGCATAAACGTATCGGAGCTTCAATTTATCTATGCAAATGCTTTTCATTATGCAAATTAGATTTATTAAAGTCATAGTGAAAATGTTCTTCTTTCTCGAAGGTAATAGTTTACTTCGTTCACCTGATAAATGAGACGCAAGTTGTTTACTTTGTTTGTTATTAACTTGATAATGTAGCGACTATAAATAACGACAACGAACTTTTGTAAATAACTTTTGCACTTCTTTTGTATATGTTTTACTGATAGATAAAGAAAAAACAAGATAGTAATATACGAACTCGTGGCGCAAGATAACTTTTCTTTTATATATAGTGCATTGTCGAACTGACTTCACTACTGATTTTTTTAATGACAAATTGCCAGTTGGAACAATTGGAATCATGACAAATGTTCGATAAATTCATAATAGACATGCTATAGGCTGACGGTAATATATCATAGTGTATTTGATTATTCCTTGATTACATCAGCGGGCGGCCGGCGGCGGGCGGCAGCGGGCGGCGGCGGGCGGCGGCGTGACGAATTTGATTACTTCATGAATCAAAATCGACAGCTCGGACCAACTGTTGTTGTAGCGATACAATAACACTTTAATTTATTACAATGTTTATATTCGCAAATAAAAACTTCATAATAAATAAGAAGGATGGTTGTAAGTTGACAAGAAAAAAATGTTTTACCGATTGGCACAGTTTACCACGTTCTATAATAACTTTGTATTGAATATACTTTATTCGACAATAAAGCTTTTATTAAAAGTTTATATCATTAACATTAATGCTCGAGAAGAAAATCCATTATATCGCATAATAATTACAGCCTATTTAATATTCATGACTCGAGTGCTTTAAGTATTTTCCTCATCAAAAATATTCTTGACTACGAAACTTTTAAGTTTATTATTATACTAAGCGGTTTCTTATGTACAACTTTCGGTTATTACGGGTGTTAAATAATATTTAATAACAATAAATATTTAAATTATTCTCTAAGTACTACAATCAGCTACATGCTACACTTTGTTTCGTAGCTGTACCTTCTACGGAACACAACAAAAAACACGAATGTTATTCTCTTGAGATTTTCAACCCGAATCGAACAGACAAGTCCATATATTGAGAGAAAAATTTACTAGAAATATTTTATCCGAGACAGAATTGATCCGAATGAACTCAATTGATATTAAATTAATATCGCTTCAGTGTTAACATTATTGGACTCTCATTTGAGACGATGACAGCAAATTAAATTGATTAATTTGAAGTTAAATGTTCAATCAAGAGACAATTTATTAGCCCAGAAAGATTTTAGGTGCGATTGCGATCAGCTCGCTCGGCTCAGTTGGCGCTAACTTTTATTAATATTAATTTGCCAATTCTATCTGTTCTTCATTGGTTTGATTGTTGACCGACTTCCCAAAAGAAGGAGGTACTCAATTCGTCCATATATTTTTTATTTTATTTTATTTTATTTTATTTTTTTTTATGTGTGTTACGGCATAACTCCGCCCCTGGTAGACCGATTTTGAAAATTCTTTTTTTATCCGATAGGTAGTGCTTGCAGGTGGGTCCCATTTTTTTGTTTGATTTTTGGAGTCAAAGACTACGGCGTAGTTAAATAGTTTAGCTCAAAATTGCGTGACGAAATTTGGTGTCTTTTTTGCTTTCTATGCTTCCGTAGCCTAAACTATAAGACTTACACAAAAATTATGTATGGAAGAATTGTAGCCCTTTAAATTTGCTAAATAAAAGTCAGCGATAGCATATATCTATCTATTAAGGTTGTCGCACAATAACCACTTTTTTCATTAAAATTTCGATCAAAATCTATACCCCACTTTCAACGCTATTACTCGTGTTCGATATGAATCCTTATCAAAATAAATGTGTCCATCATCAAGAGAATTTAATGTAGATTATAAATACCCTTGGAACTGTGTAATTCCGATAAATAGTTTAGGAGATATCATAAATAGCAAATTACGAGTCGCAGAAAAAAATACCAACTTGTAACAAAGTTTGCTTTCTTGGCTTACGTAGCCTAAACTATAAGACCTACATAAAAATGATGTATGAAAGAATTGTAGGTCATTCAATTAGCTGAATTAAAGTCTGCGATAGCATATATCTATCTATTAAGGTTGTCGCACAATAACCGTTTGTTTCGAGAAAACCGTCAAATAAGTGCAATCGACTTTATTTAAAACGCTTTTATTCTTATTTGGTATGAATCCTTATCCAAATAAATATGTTTTCACGATAGAGTATTATATGTAGATCGTAATTGCCTTTTACAGTATGTAATTCTGTGCAAGATTCTAGAAGTTATCAAAATATTAAAACTCACGGGCAACAACGGCGCGCGGCCGCACCGAATTATGAGTGAATGATCGCAACGATGTATTAGTTGTTTACTTAATTTCTTAGATAATCGATTTAGATAACTCATTATTTGTTTGAAAGCTAGTGATTATCATACTGCGATGTCTAGATTCACTAAAAATCGAGAAATAAATAAACTTTTTAATAAAAAACAAAACCGACTTCCAAACAAAATACACTAAAAACAAAATATACTAAAAACAAAATCTTCTCAAAAAAACAGTACACTAAAAAGTAACGAAATAATTTCTTGAAAATAGTAAACCTCCCTTATTGTAGCTGTTATGTCTATATTGTACAATTATTATTACTTTGAAGTCGGTGTCAGTCATTACTAAAAACGTTACTATACTTTCAATTGTCAATTGTTATGGTAAAAATGTAGAAAACCTTACGTAGAAATATCACTGCATATACCTCGGCTGACACCGACATCAAAGTGATAATAATTGTACAATATAGACATAACAGCTACAATAAGGGAGGTTTACTATTTTCAAGAAATTATTTCGTTACTTTTTAGTGTACTGTTTTTTTGAGAAGATTTTGTTTTTAGTATATTTTGTTTTTAGTGTATTTTGTTTTATGTTATAAAGTTCTTTTGCATTAAATTAAATCTATTAGTACAGAAATAGACTATCGACTCCACAGAGTTCTAACATCTGTGCAAATTATGTAATCATAAATTGAATAAGTAAAACATTTAACAATATAATTTGTGATCGCGGCCAACAGATAAATTATTGCAGAAAACTAGCAGATGATTAAATATAAAAGATTCAAAATATAAAAACTTTAATAATATCAAAAGAACAAAGACAATAATAGATATATTGTATCTCATTCAATTTTAAAGTATATTAACTTTCTCAGAAAACAGTTTAACAGTAAAAGTTATGGCCCAGTTTTTTGATTGAAATAACTGTTATTGTTAGAAATTTATGACTCGCGGCAACAGACTTCTCGATTGTTAAACGAACCGGTCTTTCTTTTATGTAATCTAAAGAAAATATTTTGAGTAGACAATCATATTGAAGAAGTATTGAAAGTATATTAAGTACTACACATAAATTAAACTTAAGTAAGTTATTTCTACTATGCCAAGCCCACACGCAACATTAATTTACAAAATAGATACTTCAACTATTAGAATATTAGGAATATACTTTACATGAAATTAAGTAATATTAAGGAAAATATGATTTTGTCGTGCGACATTCATTGATTGAAATAAGAGTCACATACTTTGTTGTCCAATGGATATTGAATAAATATGAGATAATACAATCAAAGTATTCAGAATGGATGCGGAGACTTGAGACTGTGTAGTATATTGTGTCTAAGTTTGTAGTCTATATGTAAGCGATGTACGCGGCGCCAGCACACAGCGCGCCGCTCTCCGCCGCCGCCCGCCGATATCGGCCTTGACAAGGATCTGTAAATATTAGTTATGCTGAGAAGTCAAGCTATAATTCTTGGAAAAATAATTACTGATAGAACTAAAGTCTATTAATTAAGCACAGTCAAAACATTTCTTTGAATTTCAATATGCTTAACTTAAACAATTAACTACATTAAATTAAAAATTATTATCAAAAATAATTTGTGCTGTCATTTATATAGTTGTCAATCTATTTCTATACATATTTTTTGTGATTAAAAAGTACTCGTAATATAAGAGTAAATATTTATTTGAAAATTCTGGCGGAATGTAGCGAACCATCCTTTGCAGTTGGAAGATATGGGCAAGTAATAATAATTAATGTATTTAAGTATATCTAATCGAATCGTTAGTAGACAGGCTCATCTTATACAGAGTATTAGCATATCCAAGCAGATAAACGTCTAGACTTTGTGGTGCGCGGGGTGTTCAGTTATCTAAAGACGCTCGAAGTTGCGATACAATCACGTCTAATGCTTGTAAGCTAATCCTATAATCACATAGGGAATTCACTTATCAACCTTTTTAATATTCTAGTCAAGCTTGTAAAAACTCTTTTATATGCATGCGACCTTAGCTGGCGTATTGACGCTCTGCAAAATTAATTGGAATTTTCTGAATTATGTTTTATATTTTAATATGATTATGTGAATTGTGCATGCGTGTGTGCGTACGTGTTAATGTTTTTGTTGAATTATATTTTGTACGATTGCAATTTGCAAAATGTTTTTATAAACAAACTCTTACAACTCTTGTCGCAATAAATTTTATGACGCTACAAGTTAGTAGGAGTTCATTTTCTTGGCGTATCTGAATGCTGCCGTCATAAACTGTCCTGACAAAGTTTTGTTTTGTTCATGCAAATGCTTTTTATTTTGTACATGAGATGTTTACGAGACTGTATCTTTACTTTTTTCTAATTTAGAATTTCATTGTAAAGTTTCAACCTTTTCGTATTAAGTTATATTTTGTTGTTTTTCAAAGATGTAGCCTAAAAAAGGAGCAACAAAAATATCCGTAAGTATTTAAGATCTAAGTACGTAAGCTTATTGATCAGCATGACTTGCGAGGTCAACGTACTGATCAACGACTGTATCCAGCGGACAGGTTGGTGTGTGGAAAAAAGGTATGTTTGAAACAATGCCGTCTGGTGAACATTTTCCAGCCTAATATATGTATTTAGTTAATTCAAGTCTACACTATCACTATAATTAGGGCACGTGCTTATTATTGCGGGCAGCTTGACAGCAGCTAGCAAAGTCTAGACATGTAATTATTCTAATTCCATGTTCTGCGAAATCTTAATCACAACCAACGAATACTATTAAATATCGTGCAACAGCAGTTTACAAATTTTCTTAAAAGTAATAATGAGTATTAGTTACTTTTACTTCAAATAATAATTTAGTCAATCATTATGTTTTAGGTAAATTACGAAGAAAGCAGGGAATTCCTAAGGGCTAACTAACGACTTGACCAACTTACAATTCATTAGGCGGAGCATTGAACCCTGTTAGATGAATTTCCGCTATTCGTCTTATACAAAAGTTTCAGGCTTACGTGTGGACTTTCCTTTTCTGGTCATTTACTGAGCTGACCTGAAGATTCACTAGTACGACCTATTAGGACAATAGAACTTAGAGGCAATTCTTCATTCACAAGTTATTTTCCCCATCATATAATGATAGTTTCATCTATAACTTATATATTAGTGCCAATTGGCATCGCTCAAGTAAACAATGTAATTAAAAGCAAAGTTAACTGTAATAAATGGTTATTGGCAAATAAAGTTATTATGTTATTAATAAAATATTCTAGGTATAAATTCTGCACAATCGTCAGTTATTTCTTGTTAAAAGTACAAATATACACGGTTTTATATTTTTACGTTTGGAGCTAGTAGACTCGTGTCGAAAGTCCGTGTGTCCGTTTTTAGGAGCTTGGAGTCGTGTCAATAAAACGATAACGACTTTTTTGTGCAATATAAAACTAAACATTGTAAAGGCGGTGTAGCAACGTTATTACTTTGTGGGAAAACAGTTTAAACGTGATAATTACTCTTCGTAACGCGTAGCAATTAATTAAATGAACGAAAATCTTAATTCAGAGTATTATTGAAGGAATTATGTGAACAGTAACATCTGTGATGAAGTAGTTATAATGTAATTGAGGCATTATCATGCGATTCCTTTACGAATTATAAGGGGAGAGGAAAGCGTAATTAATGTAGTAATTAAGGACTTAAACGCAGCCGGATTTAAGGCATAAGTTTTCGGTTAGCTGGTTTATTATGACAAAATAATTTTATGAGGACCAGAATATTGCATATGATAAGAAAAGTTTATAATGTAATGTGAAAAGGTATAACGATGGGTTTGGGCCTAAAAATAAATCGATGAACTGCGCGTGAAGTCTCACGAAGTACAGAGTTACCAGTTCTAACAAGGATATTAAAAAGGAAATCTAACTGAACATTGTCAACAAAGAACAACGAATGTAGCTATTTGCAATGATAATTTAAAACAACGACCTAAAATCGTTTATTTGAAATTAAGTCACCAGAATAACGACTCTATTCCGCTTCGAACGATTCTCCAAAACCGTTTCTGTAGCTTTAACGATCGTGTGACGTCACGTGTGCGATTAAATGGACTTTAACATGAAAAAATATTGAAGTTTAAAGCTTATGATTGTATTTGTGAACATTTCTAAAAATTAACAATGTTTGGATTTTTTCATAAATATGAATGAATGGGCGAGAATTAAACGAATGAGAAATTATAGACGTTTATAGACGAAATACTATATAGAAAAATAGACAGATACTAGTCATTTAGATTTGATAAAACTAACTTGTCTGCGATCGGTTTTATTTTAATACAAAAATACCTGTTATTTTTCATACAATAAAACATAGTAATATAGTTTTATACGGTGCTTCGGGTATATAAGATCATAAGCGTTCACGCATCCTTAGATCTGAAAAGAAAATCATGTAACGAGGGAACCGCGAGGAAATTTGGAGCAAAGGAAATGTGCGGCGCGAGAACAAAGCGAGAGGTTGTTAGTGTCGCCTGGCCGGAGCTGCTGGCGCACGGCGGACCGCATTCAAATAATCTGCTTCCCAATACGTTTTGTTTTTATATAAAAAAGTCATAGTATACACGTACAAAGCCGACTTTAACAATTTTTTGAGGCAGCTTTGAAAATAATGTTCTGGTTATTAAAAAGAGGAAATTAAAAACCTCCCAACTCATGCACATAAAAGTTTACAATCTTTATTTTTCTTTTAGTTGCACATGTAATCTTTTCTAAAATTCGTCATTTTCAAGTTGAAATTAAAGCTAAAAGAGAAGTAATTAGTGTTTCTTTCCTCTGCAGCCATAGAGAGTATGAATGTGACTCGCTGAAGGTTGGGAATTAGTTTGCGTCTTCTTTATACTGTGTACAATTTATACAAAGATTGTAATATACCGAGCTTTGCTTTTGTTTGTGAGAAGCAGACCTTTGAGAGTGGTTTTCTACCTCGGGATTTAATTTTAGCTGCAGCAAAGAAAATCACTGGCAGCATAATGACAACACCGACATGAAGTGCAATTTGCAAATGTTTAATCGGTTTTTTATCATAACAAATAACAATTTTATTATGTGTGGTATCGTGGTCAGCATAATATTGTACTAATAGGCAATCCGATGCGGCGGCGTGTGTACTATGTTATCAGAGCGCACGGCTGACCGCATAATCAGGCGGCTGGTTGTCGCATGTCGCCTGCCTCAAAACTGATACTATCATTGCCCAAAGCGATTGTAAAATTAACCCGTTCATTAATATTGTAGATATTCGAATTAAAAAAAACTATTACAACCAAATATGTTAGAAGAATAAAACTCACACATTTAATGCAAATAAATAGATTTAAACATAGCACACAAAAACAAACTTAGTAAGTAGTCTTTGCGTTAGTCCAGACTTGGTTCTATATCTCTGTCAAATTTCATCGAGATTCATTAAGCCGTTTTGAAGATGCGTGCCAGCAAATATCCACCCAACCAAACTTTGCATTTATAATATTAGCAAGAAATAAAATTACACAGAGTATAAGAGCTATAGTGCAATGCATTACTTAGCAATGTATCGAGATTTACGGTAGTTTTAACTTTTAAAATGTCTCGGCAAGATGTACGACGCGCTTTGTCATACAAAGTGTTAGTTATGTGCTTGAAGAACAACTTTAAAGTGTGTACCTTTCATTGCCAATGTCTGCCCTCTTAATGTCTCGCAAACGGAACAAATAAATCCAAGTAATGTGTTTCTTTTAATTTATTGGTTAACTTTGAATGCGTTATATTGTCATGAATCACACATTTAGTTGTCGTAGTTTACAAGCCGACCGATAAAATAAGAATAATAGCTATGAAAAAAAATATATTTTCCGTTTGAAGGTTTATATAAAAGTACACAACAAAATAAAACAGAATATAGACAGATATGGCCAATGAGTAGGTACTGTAACAATATTAGTTAGGCAGGCTCGTCATCTGTGACTTCTCACGGCGATGAAGGTTTTATTGTTGCATTGAATAAAGACCTTGCCCCACGATGTCTCTCTATATTTATTAACGACTTATCGATTTCCTTACAAACACTACGCCTCAACTAAATCTTACAAAGCATTATTTGAACTAAACTTTATAATGAGCTTTGGTAATGCGGCCGTTCCTGACATTCAAATCCGCTGTATAATGTGACTATGAAGTTATTACATCTGGGGACAAACAGCCAGTAAATTCTATGTAAGTCTGAAGTTGACAGTGACACGGGCGAGGTCGCGGGATGAGGTCGACATCGACGTTACATGACACAGAGTTTACGGTAACATTTAAATAAATACATAGTTATCCGTAGCTTGTAACTTACTTATGTAGAAGTTTACAACCTTGTATGAATGAGAAACATGGCCAAGAAAAATTGTAGCGGTTTAGTTGTGGGCGAGGATATGACATTGAGCGATTGATTTTTATTCCAATAAAATTTCAACGTATGTATATAATAGTGTATCATAACGAACAATATGTTCCGGAGCAACAGTGTGACGTGTAGTTCGAGCTGATGACGTCATCAATCACGAGACGGCCGGGGAAAGCATCCGTCACCGCGCTGCCAGCCGCTGCCAGCCGCTGCCAGCGCTGCGCTCGATACATATTAACTTGTTGAAGAAACATCTTCTTATGTTCTATGAAAATGTAGTGCTTCTACTCTCCTGTAACTTAGACGCATTGTAATTGACAAAAAGACATTTTACATGTGGGCTTTTTCTACTTGATTTTTGACGTGGAACCCGGTGGTTGTATTTTAAATATTTGATAAAAGAACTGGTGCCTAAAAGGATGACATTCAAATATGTGATACAAAAATATTATTGGTTAAGACAATTTTTCCACTGGACGCAAATGTTTCAATTGATGCTCGAGTTATTTTTTCTTTCGATGAAACTTCTCAAAAAGACTCTTAGCTTTAGAATGTCAAAGTATCCAAATAATTGTTTTATGAAAATTCGCTTTGGTTGCTTTGTTTTCTGAGCGTATTTTCTTTCTTTTAACGAGCACAAAAAATGTGTACTCTGACATCTAATAATATCACAACATATTTTTGTAATTAAAGGAATCATCGTCGTTTCTTTGTGTATCGAGTCAATATTTGTAGTACACAATAATAACTTGATTATTTGTGCGATCTCTCCTCAAGCCTCGCAAACCGGCGACTCGACAAAATCAATAACTGTTCAGCAAATTGTCTCTTGATTTGACACTCCGCCTCCGCTCTCACTGTAAATTAATTTAAATCGATCTCGTCCTTACAACGTTTTTATGTAATAAAGTGAAATTCAATTGGAAATCTGAATTTATTGTAATTTCCAGATAATATACAAGTTAATGAATCCCGCTAAAACTAAGTACAAAACTAAAATTGGGTAATATATCAAGCTAGTGCTTTGAAAACTTTGCTAGTTTAGTTCCGTGAATTAATACAAATAAGCTTTTACCTACAGCCTCCAGGCGGCGCTGAACAACCGGGGACTCTGTTACCGCGGGATATAAATTTCTAACAATAACAGTTATTTTTATCAAGGAAACTTTGCTATTACTTTCAAAGAAATGGTTTCGACAAAGTTATAAAGTTGGGAGTTATGTAAGAAAATAACAACAGGCTATTTTTCTGATCACTTTAAGTTTCTAAACGAATCGTTTCATAAACATACTTTGTCTAGAGTCTGTCTGCAATTTCGACAGCACAACTTTCATTACTTAATTTTGGGGCTACTTTGTGATTCATCGTACTATAGAGTAAGTTTTATTTAGAAAAAAAAAGAAACATTTGAAGTTGATAAGTCAATAAAAATGGATAATAATATTTAAATGTTTTCACACTTTTAATGTGTCTGTAATGAAATTCGTAGCGTATTAATTACAAATATATTTTCACAAGCTTTTAGTAGGAGTAAACTTATTAAATAGCCAGTATTCGGAATGGCAAGAAAGTGTTCTTTGAGACTTTGTGAGTAATGAAGCGATTATGATTCACGAGGAGTTGTCACGAACGCAAATACCGACTTCCTATCTCTACTGAGACACGAACACCGCCACTAGAGCCATTATTAGCGATTAGAAAGACTAGACTTTACTTAATTTAGAATAGCTTTTTACTAGTACAATAAAGTAAAACCATATTTAATAATGGCGAATTATGGATAAATCATAATGTTTTTGTGCTTAAAAAGACACAAAAAGTTCAACAAAAATCTCTCACCCGTAACCTAGAGAGGTAGGCAGAGACCTACAACCTCCATATGTCTCTACTGGCTCTTTGGCTTCTACATAGGTTTCGGGTGCTTTTGATGCCGACCTACTTAAGTATTTCATTAATCTGAACTGTAAAATTACTTCTGGAATAACATTTAAGCAATATTTAAAATTTTATGAACTAATTATGTTCTACAATATACCAAAAACCATTAAGCAGAAAGTTAATATTAAAGTATAAAGTTTGGGGTAATGTGCGGCTCGCGCAACATATCGCCCCGGCTGAGCGGGTAATAAGCCCAAACTTCCGGAAGACACATTAATGCCACATTAAAACTAAAATATCTGGCAACTGTGACACTGCCAGACTATTTGGCAGAGATTATTTTTGTGGATTAAGTGAATTCTAAGTGAAGCTTCCGAATAGTACGATTACAAAATCATTTCGGTACATTTAATATGGTTAATTCCAAAAATAAGTATAAACAACATTTTTTGAAAATCGAAGAAATTATGTTTTTGTTATGACATTTGGATTGCTAACAACTGTCTAGAAAAGGCAGCACACGACGCATACACAAAATATAAAATGTAAATATGTAGTTGATGTAATATTAACCAATCTACGAGTATGTATGAATGTATCAACTAATCATGCAAAATCGCTATAACATTTTATAGCTGAAATCTTTTTATATTAAAAATATTGAAATCGTCAGTAAAATGTAGAGAAAAAACATTTTACTTATCAAATCAAAGATATTATATAAAGTGTACTCGTATTTATTTAATACCATTATCTTGTCTGGTTCAATGAACATACGTCCATTTAGAAAAACACTGAGAATAGCGAAGATAAAATTTATTACTTTGGAATGTACATTTTTACTTAGAATTGTTATTTTTATTATCAAGTAACGCCTCACAACGGTAATTCAGAGAATTAAGTACACACTTTCTAGATAAAAGGCTGAAAGGTAAACAAGTTAAAACAAACATTGTTGCGGTTCGCTTCCATTAAACAGAACCATTGCGATTTTGTTATCCACGCGAGAAGTAAATTCAAGTGTTCGATAATGTTGCTTTGCTATTAGATTCTATGTTACAAGAGGCTACACAAAATGGTAATGCAAATATCAACAAATTTTCTTGTACGTAAATCATTTGATAGCCGAGTGAATAGTTCTGTTCGCTCATATTACATCATCTCATTCAAATATCACGTAATCAACATGTAAATAACGAAATTTACATCATATCACATGACCCATTCAGGGTTCCGAATATATTGATGCAATACTAGATCTGAAGTTTGCATATTTGGTACTAACATCGTTACTTTATATTAGGTTCGCTAAACTAGTGGCGGTTTCATAAAACTAATACGTTTTATTGCACAAAAAATATCCTTATTGTTTCAATTATTTGTATGAAACTCAGCACAGATTTTAAATTAATTGCGTTGCGGTTATGTTATTAATAATCCGTCATCAGAATGTTAATTTATTTTCATGTTGATCTCAGCTGCAAGTAGCATTTTTCCTCGCTGCACCCCCTCCCGCGGGAAATCTCTTCCGCACCACAGCAAAGAGCAATCTAACTTAATTAATTAGCGTCTCTGACTTAATAAAACGAACTTCATCATACTCCAAAGTAATTTTACTATAATATTCTGAATAGAAAAATATCGCCATAAAATCGATAACGCAGTCGTCAAATAAATAGGAATTGATTCGCTCAGACAATGTTCAACGTTGTAATAATTTTGTAGTATCGGTTGTTTGCCACGAGATGGCGTGTATTTTTGTGCATTGATTTTCTAGATCGCGATATAGAGGTTCGCGGCGAATAACCGACCTCACGCAACGCGTGTTCAATAAATTGACTTCGCTATCCCATAATCAGTGTTTTATTTAGAAAACACCCAGTATTGGCAACGTTCTCCGATGCCGTTGGAGATTTTTGAGGCTGCTTTACATGGTCCTTCGAGCCGGATTTTGGACCAGTGTACTGTGGTCCGAACCTGACAGCATTTCAGCCTCAGTTTACAAACGAGAAGAGTTTGTTTGACGAAGATCCATAGAGGGCGCTGTATACAATTTGGACACCGCTCGACCAAAAAAGGAGTTAAAGTTTGGACACCGGCGAGCGGGGGAGCAGAACAGCAGCCACTTCTGTGACGTCACACCGCATCGTGACGTGAGTGATTAGCAATAATTGTGTGGATTAACCGTGAGTACATTTATTATTTCTATGAAAGTGATAAAGTGATGCAGTCAAGCTGATATTTAGTGATTCAAAGTGGACTTAGTTAAATTTATGTGTGCATGGACTTAGAATAATTTTACAAAAAGTGAACAGACGGGGAACCTATGCCCGATTTTTATTTGCTTTGTAAACGTTTTCGAACACTTGTAAAATTTTCGAGTCTGTTATATTAACTTATAAAAATTCATAATTTCAAACGCTTATAAAAATTTTGCTCAGTTATTAACTCAGATACAATTATTCTTAATAGGTTATTATTGGTAATATTATTGACTTGTACGTAATTTCATTTTTTTTGTTCTATTTTAAAATGGAAACATTAAGTAATTTGCAACGTAATTTATATTCTACAATTGCCAAAGCTAAGGTGAACTTTAAGAAGTCACCAAGGGACAGAATAACAGTTTCTTACATCGAAACGAGATTAGAAAATTTAGACGCCGATTGGTTATCCTTTTCTGAGAATAATGTAAAAATTGTAAGTTCCGTTAAATCTGCTGAGTTGGATAAGTCTGAGTATAGTACTTCTAATTTATATGAAACAACCAAAGAATTGTATCTTGATTTTAAGACCGAATTAAAAGAAATGTTAAAGAAAGTTGATAAACCGATTCATAGTTCTAGTGATGCTTCTGAATGTCAATCAAAGGGTATTAATACACATTCTTCTATCAAATTACCGAAAATAGAATTGCCGGTTTTCTCAGGTAATTATTTGGAGTGGCTTAGTTTTCGCGATTTATTTATTAGTTTGATACACAACAACAAATCTTTGGATGATGTACAGAAGTTACACTACTTAAAGACTCACTTAAGGGGCGATGCCGAAAGTCTTTTAAAACATGTACCCGTAACAAGTAGTAATTATTTAGTTTGTTGGTCACTGTTAGAGACAAGATATAATAATAAAAAATATTTAGCAAATTGTATTTTAAAGAGGTTTATGAATCAAAAATATTTACATGTTGAATCCTCTAATGGCTTAAAGGAACTTCTTGATACGTCTAATGAATGTTTGAATGCGTTAAAAAATTTAGGTATTAAAGTTGATGATTGGGATATTCTTATTATTTATATTTTGTGTCAAAAATTAGACAATGAGTCACGTAAGCAATGGGAGACAAAAATTAGTGAGTCACCCGATGAATTACCCAAGTTTGCAACGTTTCAAGATTTCCTTGAGCACCGTTTTAGGTCTCTTGAATTCCTAGATAATAGGGTTCAGAGAAATATGTCAAGTCACAGTCATTCTACTAAATCATATCATGCATCCACTTTTGTAACCACTCATTCGTGTCCTTTTTGTCAAGAAAATCATAGGTTGGCCAATTGTAAGAAATTTGGTCATCAAGATATAGAAGCGCGTCGTAAGTTTGTCCAAACACACAATTTATGTTATAATTGTATGAATGCTAATCACTCCGTATATTCATGTCGGCAATTGAATCGTTGTCGTTTTTGTAGTAAGAAACACCACACTCTTCTCCATCTTAAGAATGTCTCCAATGGTAGTGAGGAAGGTAGTTCAGCCCATCATGTTGAGAATTTACCAGCTGCTACCTCAGATAGCGAGTCCACCAATGTTGTAAGTTGTTTTTCGAGTAGTCATGCTCAAGTTTTGCTAGCCACTGCGTTAATTAAGACACAGTCTAAGAACGGAACTCTTTTTGATGTAAGGTGCTTGTTAGATCAAGGATCGCAGGCGTCCTTTGTGACAGAGTCCACAGTTCAGTTGTTAGGCTTAAAACGCACATCCAGTAAGAGAGTAATTTCAGGTCTAGGCGGTGATCCCAGTGCTTCTTTTATGAGCACTTCAATGGTTACGATTAATATTCAATCCCGCATAGACCCCAGCTTCCAAATTAATGTCGAAGCTTTTGTTATGAAGAAACTCACTACTGTCTTACCCGAAAGAAAAGTTAAAGAACCAGCAGTTAATTTTATGTCGTCTATGGCCCTTGCAGATCCTTCTTTTAATGTTCCGAACAAGATAGATCTGCTTCTTGGCGCCGAAGTTTACAGTCAGATATTGTTAGAGGGAGTAGTCAAGGATCCATCCAGTCATTTAGTTGCTCAAAATACCAAGCTGGGTTGGATCTTATCTGGTCAACTTAAACCTATCAGCCATAGCGAAACACTCAATAACTGCCATAATATAGTTAGTTTGCATTCGTTCCATTCAGATGAGAACGAACTTCTTCGAAGATTCTGGGAATTAGAATCAGAACCACAATCTGATTTTAATAAAAAACAAGTAACACCTGATGAACAGAAATGTGAAGAATTAAATAAAGCTTTACTTACCTGTGTCAAGATCTGCCAATACAGTCCATTTGAAGAAGATATTAAAGCCCTGAAAGGGAAGAAGAAATTAAGTAAAGAGAGTAAACTTACCTCTTTAAATCCATTCATCGATGATTGCGGTGTGTTGCGAGTTGGTGGACGCTTGCAGAGGGCGGACATCAGTGAAGATGTGAAACATCCAATACTTGTACCCCATAATTCACCTTTTATTAACCTCTTGATTGCAGACGCTCATGAAAGAACTTTACACGGCGGGCCGCAATTAATGTTAAATTATCTACGGTCAATGTATTGGATCATAAATGCCAAACCGAGTGTTAGGAATTTTGTTAGAAATTGTGTTACTTGTGTTCGACACGCGGCACAAGTAAACCAACAAATGTTAGGTCGCAAATGGGTTCATAGCATTCCTGAACCTGATATTGGAGATGTTGTTTTGGTGAAGGAGGATGGACTTCCATCTAGTAGAAAGTTGTTTGGAATTAGTGTACATAAACACCAGTATCGAAAATGATTTTTTTTACCAGTTACTTCATAAGACTATAAATGATTGTGTTCATACCTTTATTATGCTCTTAAATAGAAAAACAAATTAAACTCATTTATTAAACTTGTTTATAATTTTATTATGCTGTTAAATAGTTCACTATTGGTTTTTTGATTTATATTGTGTTGATTTCGTTAAGTTTAAATTTTGTCATATGTTGTATTTGAAGTTTCACATGTTTTGATTTGTATAAATATTATATAAAAATGTAAACCCACCGTAGGTCAATGGTGGGCGGTTTAATAAAAGGTAGTAGTATGTTTAGGTCATATTATGTATTTTGAATTAAACCGTTTTTGTTGATTTTTCTTGATGTAAATGTTTAAATTCTATGATGTACCGTGATATTAAGTGATGGACATTGTATGTCCATGGTGGGCGGAATGTTCAACGTTGTAATAATTTTGTAGTATCGGTTGTTTGCCACGAGATGGCGTGTATTTTTGTGCATTGATTTTCTAGATCGCGATATAGAGGTTCGCGGCGAATAACCGACCTCACGCAACGCGTGTTCAATAAATTGACTTCGCTATCCCATAATCAGTGTTTTATTTTGAAAACACCCAGTATTGGCAACGTTCTCCGATGCCGTTGGAGATTTTTGAGGCTGCTTTACAGACAATAACAAAAATATTAATATAGTAACTTTTTTTGTTAAAATACTAAATAGCTTTAGCAGGCACTAAATAATTACATTGTTAAATAAACACGTCTTGTTACTTATTTAGCGTGATCATGATTAAATATGCCATGTACCGCGAGCAAACAGAGCTACAGTGAGATGATCTAATGTCAAACACATCCACAGCAAATGTCTGCAAGGTCATTGACATCGACAAACAATATCTAATTCGTACAATGTTGACCTCAAGTCATCTCACAGTTATTTGCGAAGCCGTTTATGTTTTCCATAACGATTGCACATCGAGTGTACGTTGGAATGAAGAACGTCGACGAAAAAGGATAACTTTTTTCATATTATTTTAATGAAATTATCTTAGTCTGTAGAAAGACGAAGGTCTTGTCATGGTCGAACTTTTATATGTCAGTATTGTTGTAGTTAGGAAGTCATTTCAAAAACTTAAATTAGATCAAATATCGTAAAACACTCGGCGTATTGGTGTGGTCTAAATCAGGTCGTGTTAACTCAGCTGGAGTTATAAACGCTATAGAATTGAGCGCACAAATGGCGGATCATCCATCATGGCGGCGCGAGGTGTCGACAGTCGACGTCGCGTCGCCGTCACGTCGCCGCAGCGGTGGAGTCGGCGATCGCGGAAGATAAATGCTCGCTTCTGTTGTGACAGGTTCAATAACCTTTAAACAGAACTCGCTAACGTTTCCTATCCTATAAAGACATAGTTGGTGTAATATGTATCCTCCCAGTAATAATATTTTACTTGTAGTAAAATGTGAGTGGAAATAATTTACCTTCTTACAAATTATTGATAGTGTTCTAAGAAAAGTACATCTAATTCTTCTTCAGCTTCAACTTCAGCGATCTAATTGAAAACATGTTCAAGCTTTGCTTCAGTCCTGCAGTCACACAAACTTGTGTCACAATGCTAAAAAAATTGCGTTGTATTAATATTGTTCAAATAAATTATAGTAAAAGCTACCAATGTTACATTATCACAACGATTTATCAAAATGTTTGTGTAAGTGGATGACTTCCTTCGTCTTTATCGGACGTAAATGTGGAATGATTTACGGCTTCCTGAACAACGCCGTATGTATTTGTCGTGAACTTTGAATAATGTAAACACAAACAATAGCTAAAACTCTTTGATCCCAACAAACTAATTATCCCGGGTAATAGCAATTTGAATAGATGTAGCATACAAATTGTTATTACCATGTTAAATTCCGCTCTACGCCATCTTGATGTATGAAACATTACAAGAAACTAGTAATCGCCCGCGACTCTTTCGCGGAGAATTAAAAAAAAAACTTACCAAGTAACCTATGTGCTCTTTCAGACTATCCTCTACATCTATGCCAAACTTAATAGAGATCCGTTCTGCAGTTTAAGCTACAAACTCTAACAAACATTCATCGTATTTATAATATTAGTAAGAGGTAATATTGGTTTCAGTATAATCTCATCATTAAATAGACGCATACAAGTATCTATTTTCATAACACGTAGAATTAAAGCATCACAATTATCTAGATGTAATCAATATTAAAGGCATAATGATGTAAATGTCGCTTGGAAAGTGCGTGAATAGGGCGCGCACAGACGCTCGGCTCGCGGTGCGGCGCGGTGACGAGGGCAGATCGTGTGGGCGGGCCATTACTCACCCTCGCTCGCCCCGAGCCGACGGGAAGCCGCGTAAGCATAACATCGTCTCGCGTGAAATGTGCCCGGATCCTCGCACTTCCCTAATAAATCTTTGTGTCGTAAATATTTTTTATGTCACATGATATTTTCATCTACTAACTTAATATTATAAATGCCGACGAGAGATTGTTTGTTTTTTGAAAATCCGTCAAAAAAGAATATGAATGTAAAATCTGTAATTAAAATTTTAATGAAACATTTAATTTGGTTAACTTTATTAGTTTTAGCTCCATTTATTTAAAGCGAACCTTTATGATAAACCCGGCTTAAATGTTTTAATAAGCAGGTTTTAATAACTTTTATAAAATGCAATTTAGAAGCTAAGGCTACATACATCGGAAATGTTGATTTAACTAAGTATTACTATTTACAAAAAGCTCTCTTTGTAGTCCAAATACTCCTTCAAACAGAAACAATTAGTTCCAATTCAATAGTTGAGGGCTCGCGTATTGGGTCGTATTTTTCCTTGATCTCTGTTTAGATGAGAGTAAGCTTCTTACGCCGCTCGGCTGAGCAGCTCGCGAACACTAATATTGATGCGACCCCGCGCACCCCGCACCCCGCGCTCGCCCTCCCCCAGGTTACAATGAAAATAAACAATCATTACCTAGTCCATTTATTATACACGTACTCTGATGTTTTCCAACAAATACAAAGAAAGAAAAATACCGTCTCTTTTTGTTTGGAAACGGGCTTAATTTTAAAAAACAGAGCTTAAGCAATCAACATAGAATCATACAACTGAATGTAATAACAAACTTAAATATCTGTGTTTTAGTTTATTTTGTACTTGTGTGTGCGCACTTCATTAGATTGTTGAAATCAAAACAACTTAACCGAGCGCTTGACTACTGCCTAAGAGAAAAAAATCCTTTATTGTATTTCGCGTTCTTTATCTCTTAATCTATTAAGATGTTGTTAATTTTGAAATATCTTTTCACTTTTCTTTCAACAAAGTTTTTACATGAAAAGTTCAAACGTTCTATTACATAATCTCTAAGAATCTTATTTATTATTTAAAAGCTGTAAACTAATGAAAGACTCGGCCTAAGTCGTTATATATGACGTATTATTCATAATCCTCGGCACAAGTTGTTAGTACTCGTTCGCTTCGCCGTCTGCGAACTTGTCGACTCTTTATAAACTAACGGCAAGACGACTAACAAATGTAAACTTTCATTTATTTCTTGTTCATTTTTAATATTGTTATTGCTTAGTTGTGTTCTTCTTTGTGCTCTATCTTTTGCCCTTTAACTTGAATGTCAATTATTTACTATGTATGATTTACTATTACTTAAAAATGCAGGTTTAGTAAAGAATCCAAAGAAATCCTATTGAACTTTTGTGATTACGCTGTCGATTTTGTATGTATTTGCCAAGTCCACACAATAATTTTTATACCTAAGTTCGTGTACTTTATTAAATTAATGGTAATAAATTACGGAGGACACAAAATAAATTTAAAATGATTTATGTTACGAAGATACGAGATGAATTCATTTTATGTTATCCGCCGCGCCGTTCGCTGAGTGCGCTGGACATCTCTGTTCCCATTATGTACCACTACGAACATTTCCTCTGCATCTTGGTTGATTGGTGATCAAGATAACCGCGACAGGGGATAATAACTAATGTAAAATAAGTTATAATATTTTTAAAGTTTACATACACTTTTTAATAATAATTTTTAATAATAATACTAATAACTAAAGATGAAAAACCAATACAATCCGTACCTCAAACATACTCAATAAAAATCTAAACTTTAAGATTTTATTAGGTAGACATTCTTATCAAAAATAAATCACATTTTATATTTGTAAACGATTGTAGCTTTTCAATCACATAATGTAGATATATCGAACAACAAAACGCCAGCAAGTCGAGTGCATATAATATAAATTTTGTGCGCAACGTTAAGCGCGCTTCAATGCTCTTGATACTTTCATCGCTGATATATTTTACCGTAAAATAAATTTTTGCTCCATTTAATCGGGTTATCTCATTTGCGCTTTTGAAATAAGAATTTTTCGACTAAAATCATTGAAAGTTGAAAGTTCTTTATTGAATAAAAGCCTTTACTATAGCAATATACGCTTTTGGGAAACAAAGTTTCAAAATTTTTGATCGCTATGCGCGGCCATGTATCCCATCCATACAGAAAATTGCTTATTTATATATGATTTTCGATTTTATTTATTCTTCTACATATTAAATACTATCGATAATATTCGATTACGCATTCCATTATAAAAAAACACAAACTGTGTTGTCATGCAAATTCTTTAATTTAATAATACAAATTAGAATTAATTAATTTACAGATAAGACTTAATTGAATTATCTAAACAGACAAAAGTTGTAGCCGGTGTTGAACAAATTTAAATTTGATTAGTGTTGGTGTAACAAAGTTTGTGTTGTGAGGATGGCGAGGGCCGAGGGCGCGCTGGCCGGCGCAGTTTGTCGCAGCTACTCTGGCAGGGCGGCTGTCTGCACTGGAATGATGTACTCTTAATTCATTGGAAAAGACCTCGCTAAATAAAAACATATTAATCTAACTGGACCATGTGCAAATGTGTCTCGATTCTTAATTAAGCGGTAAATACTCAAATTTATTACATAGTGAGTATTGTCTTTGCAAGAATTTAATTTATTTCTATGAGTTAATAATGACACATTTTTCTATAAAAGTCACTGTATCGGATTATTTAGAGATAAGATACTTAATTTTACTACTTGCACTTTCAAACTCATTAATGCAGAGAACAAAAAAATGAGCAAAACCTTCGAGCTGTTAGGGTCGTTGCTTTTTTAAGGTTTCAGGTGCAATGCATAGACTTATCAGCAAAATATCGTGATTTACGGTCGTTTTAACTTTAAAAACGTATTGGTTTAGCATTAAACATTCTTTGTAGTATCGGCTATAAGTTATACGCTGCAAAACAACTTTAAACTGAACCTTTATCAATGCCAATGTCTGCTCCCGAAGCTTGCTTAAAATAAACAGAAAAAGGGAATAAATCTAGAAAAAGTTTGCCTGCACCTGAACTCACTGACAAGTTCGGAATTCGATTCCCGGACAAGACTTTTATAGGTGCAACTTTAAAACATTAACTTAAGCCTCTTTTATAAAACTAGATACTTTATTTAGAAACATTGTAGTGTACTTTCTCTTATCATTATAATATTCGCAAATCACTTAATATTACAAAAAACACAATGTCTGGTGACAAAGTTGTACAAAACAGCGTGAGGTTTGTATCAGAACACGCCGCCGCTGGCCGCCGCCCCCGCCGCCGCGGCCACCGAGGGAGACCGGGGCTGCGGCGTCTGTCATTGTGATGTACAGCTCGACACGTTTTATTTATTTGCCATAAATTGTAATAAATTGCTACTTACTTAAATATGTCTACAGAAAAGAAATATACAAATACTTGCGGTTATTGGAATATTGGAGTGAAAATTTATAGTAACAATTTGGATTCAAGGTTTTTACACAATCATGTAGGCTGCATGTAACATAACAATGTGAATATAAGTTTGTTTTTAAACTCTTGTTTTATATTTATAAGAATAAATGATAAAATCTCACAAAATATAGCAAATGTATTGTAGTAGTGTAGAACTGGAATCGCTAAGTCACCGGCAAGCAGCTGCACATTATTTTGGTTTCCGCATGTTGGTGCGCGGCGACACTCAAATTAAAATTAAAGACAAATATAGAAAGCGTTGAGCTCATAATCAAAGGTATATATTTCTCATACATATGGAGGTATTTATTACATCTAACTTTCTTATTATGATCACTCTCGGAAACTTGGAGGTGTGAGACAATCCGGACCTCATAAATATAAATTACGAACTCACTCCCGAAGACAAAATAGTGTCGGTGGTGGCTTTTTATTACCCGTATAACAGACTGGTAATGTCATATTTTGTTTTTGTCTCTGATTATAATTAACTGGCTAAATATATATACTTTTTTAACTGAAAACATTACAACTATGAGATATCTTCTTTTCTTATATTTTTTTCCAAAAAGCAAAGGGAAAATGTGAACTCAATAAGCTGTAGTTAATATCTAATCAACATGAGAATTCGAATTCTTGTTTAAGTCCCAATGTTAATAAGTTGATATAATCTGGCCATCTTTATTCAGAGCAACGTTTGATATCGCTCGCCCCCGCCCCGCCCCGCCGTCCCCGCCGCCCCGCCCGTGCTCTCGCGAGCTCCATCAGAGGGCCGCGCTAATTGCTAATTTCCTTTTTCTGTTATTCGCCGCCTGCTTACGAAATTCTTTCGGCACTAAGAACCCGATTAATTCGGGGTAGCGGTAGATGACCCAATTCACTATCGCCGATACATCCACAGCAACCCCCCAGATTATGTGTTCAATTGAAATTCAATTTTGTAAATCCCCAACATTCACTTTAACAACATCCAAATACAAGTAATTATTTTTTCCCCTAAAAATTCGATCTTTACATGAAAAACAAACTTTTTTTGGCTCATTTAGACGAGAGAATTACGTTTCTATTTGTATCCGTTAGATACACAAAGTGTGAGTTCGATCTTTTCAAGTTAGCTCCTCATCGCTCAGTGCTCAGTACTCAGTGCTCAATGCTCAGTGCTCAGTGCTCAGTGTCCGCTGCGCTCCGTTAGGCCGCCGCTCGCCGGCAAACACAAATATTGACACACGTCGCACCTCGCACACTATCTGTAGCTAATCCCGCGTAATTCTGCGCGCTCCGTGTTGTCCGTACTCTGGTGTGTGTTGTCTGTAGTCAAAGTAAACATTGGTTCAACTGAACCACTTACTTGAAAGGAACGCAATATTACACTTATCAATTTTAAATTAGAACTGTAATTTTTATTATGTTGCTATTTAACAGCAGATTTATAATAAGGCTGTTACAAGAATCCATAAAAATTATGTTAGTAGAATTCATTGTTAATTGTAAAACTATCGCCACTAACCACCAATGCTAGAAAACCTAGTATAAAAGGCACCCTCAGTCAAGCGTTTCATATTTTCAATTGTTTCTTTTTTACTTTCCGCGCCCCGAAGTGTATTCAGCGTTCTATACTTTCTCTCCGTTCTATTATTTTCTTTTAATTGTATATTTTGTCATTGTCTTTCCTCGTTCATACCGGCGACCTTTATATTGATTTGAAGCACAGGATCAATTCAATTTGTGTATCAGCGTGGCTGCGTGGCTGTATGGCCGGCACAAGCGGCGCACGCGTAATCTGATAATACTTGTGGACGTCCGGCCGACAAACATCCGTCGTTACTCTTTTATTGTCCACTTACTACGTTATTCATACTTTATTGAGTTACAATTCAACAGATCGAGCGTTCAAACCCAGGCTATTATACTAATAATAACTCGTGCTTAAACTGATTAAGGAAAAGTTGTATTTTCAATACATGAATCATTGCAATGTAAGCTTGTCAACTCTTGTGGTTAGTTGGGTATTGGACCAGGAAAGATTTGAAATAAATGTCGGGAGGCTGCGCCTAACTCGCAGTATAAAACGATATGCGTTGCAGTGCGGAGTATGCAGCGCTCCACTGCGGCAGTTCCCGGAACATACAGGCTAATAAAATCAACCGTTTATGCTTGTGATAACCTACCTATGTCACTGTTAAAATTAACGGCTTATAATAAAGTTGTTTTAAAATATCTTAAGCGTCGACGTGATGTAAACGGAGTATTTTTGGACAAAAATTTGTTTACATTGAACATAAATATCTAAGCACAAAATCTAGGGTAACTTATTGGCTCCCTGAAATTCTTTGTTATCAAAGATTTACACAAAATTTTACGCCAGCGAAATTTTTCTTTGTAATATCTTTGAATCAATTCGGGGTATATAGAATTATATTCCACAAAAAACACTGAACACTTTACTTTGTATTTATAATGAAATACCTTCTACGAAGCGATCGCACGGTTCACTGGACAATAAAAACTAACTCAGAATTTCATGAAAGCTTACTTAATACAATTCAAAAAATTGTTTAAACTTGGCGTGAAATCATTTTCAAACCTTGTATAATATGAACCTATATAACTATGTTGTGGTAGGCCGGGGATAGACATACAAGTAGCTGGCACACCTGCATGCCAGGAACAGGCATGTGTAAAAAATATTTTATAGTTTTATTTTCTTCATGTTTGTTTCTATACTCATGTCATACAATAAATGTGACGATACGACATTTCTATTTGTATTACGTCTCCTCTCGCTTCCCTACATTTCACATTTACGAATATGAATTTATAACTCTAAGTAAATAAGTCAACGCTATAACCTCGTTCACAAAAACACGGAAATCAAGTACAAATTTATATTTGTTTTTCATACATCATACTGACGAGCAAATTATAGGGAAGGATAAACAACTATATATTTTCTCAAATATGGGAGAAATCCGCATTGGAATTATCATGTTTTTATCCTGGACTTGATTTGTCGATCATCGTTTTTCTATCGATTTATCCTCTCTGTCTGTGCTCGCTGCCCGCACCGCGGCCAACACCGAAGGTGCTTTGTCTCAGTCCGGTGCAGAGCACGGTGACACGCTCCTAGCTCTTAGCAGTCCCTCTAGTAAACTAATTTTGTAATCTAATAATAGTATTTACAATACACACTTATAAAAACCTCCTTCAAGACTTCCCTAAGGATGATTGCAAACTTCCTTGCAGTGGTCTGCAGCAACTTTTAACTAAAAGTGACTTCAATATGCTTTACATTCACTATTTTATTATAATTGTAAGTCGTATAAATATCATTCAAATGTCAACAAAGAAAGTAGAGTTACAAAACTTTTAATGCAATATATCTGCAATTGTCAATTTCAAGAGTAACTTATCTGTTGCTTGTCGTAAAAGTGCAGTTGAAATACTTTTCAAGAAGGTCTGAAGTATGAGTTTCAGTTGCGAGCTGGTTGACTGCGACCACGGAATTGAATTCAAAGCGCGAACGCCTCACACAACTTGCTTTATTACATAATTTCAGCATTAAACTTGCGAATGTTCTCTTTCAAAATACTTTTCAAGAAGGTCTGAAGTATGAGTTTCAGTTGCGAGCTGGTTGACTGCGACCACGGAATTGAATTCAAAGCGCGAACGCCCCACACAACTTGCTTTATTACATAATTTCAGCAATAAACTTGCGAATGTTCTCTTTCATCTTTTCAATACTTATAAGAACTTTCATAAATCTTAAACTATGAAATATGCATTAAAGTCAATTGTTTAAATGTGACAAATCTGTTCTATTTTTAAATCCTTTAAGTAAAGCGAAAGTTCCTGAAGACGTAATCGTAAAGTCGTTGGAAAGTTCTTATTTCCTTATTAATGGACTCGCTAATGCGGAAATGGAGCCCCACCTCAGCTCACCGCTCACCTCACCAAATTGCACCACAAACAAGATTCTCTACATTTTAGTCACTAACTACGTGATAGGTGAGTTTGCCTTTAGTGTTCTTCCGCGTAATTTGTAACGATTACTATATAATGTTTTGATTTTAAAACTAATAATCACTATAGGTTTTTATCTCTATTAATTATAAAATATCATTCAAATATCAACAAAGAAAGTAGATTTACAAAACTTTTAAAGAAATGCAATATATCTGCAATTGACAATTTCAAGAGTAACTTCTCTGTTGCTTGTCGTAAAAGTGCAGTTGAAATACTTTTCAAGAAGGTCTGAAGTATGAGTTTCAGTTGCGAGCTGGTTGACTGCGACCACGGAATTGAATTCAAAGCGCGAACGCCTCACACAACTTGCTTTATTACATAATTTCAGCATTAAACTTGCGAATGTTCTCTTTCATCTTTTCAATACTTATAAGAACTTTCATAAATCTTAAACTATGAAATATGCATTAAAGTCAATTGTTTAAATGTGACAAATCTGTTCTATTTTTAAATCCTTTAAGTAAAGCGAAAGTTCCTGAAGACGTAATCGTAAAGTCGTTGGAAAGTTCTTATTTCCTTATTAATGGACTCGCTAATGCGGAAATGGAGCCCCACCTCAGCTCACCGCTCACCTCACCAAATTGCACCACAAACAAGATTCTCGACATTTTAGTCACTAACTACGTGATAGGTGAGTTTGCCTTTAGTGTTCTTCCACGTAATTTGTAAAGATTGTTATTTTATGTTTTGATTTTAAAACTAATAATCACTATAGGTTTTTAACTCTATTAATTATAAATATCCTTCCATCTACTTAATAGGTATGTAATCTAGCAAATATAAGAAAAACATAAAATGCACGCTTTTCAGTAATTTATCCAATGAAAAGACAATAATTAACTTTTCTAAATTTGTTAGAATATTCAAAAATGTTTTGTAAAACTCCTTTAAAATTCTTTTGATTTAATAACAATGAACTCGCTTCAAGTGACACTGCTAATAACAAAGTAAATTAGTTAAAGACACTAAAAGCAAAAAGTAAAAGTGTCGAGAAAATGGAAAATCTTTATAAAAAACAGTTTTCTTGAGAGAACAACAACTAATTTGCGTCTTCGTTATTTTTTGTTTTAGTCTCTATCAGTACTTACTGTAAAAGCATCTATAAATATTTTAATTATTCATTCTCCTTTTAAATCTTTAGCGGCGATAGGGATACTTGCCACTTTGTTAACTATCGAAATTACATTTCATCAGCAGCCTTTACCAACTACTGGCCAGTTAGGCATATCCCAACGCCTTCACAGGAAGCAGTCCTCCGCCGTCCGTATCTACTTCAAACTACATTTACGATATCATAAATAAACTATGGGTTTAATTGCTTTACTAATGACAATTTGCAACCAATATTATAGAGTCGTAAACTAGTTTAGTGTGTAATATTTCAGTAGGAGCTAAAATACACAGCTACATAAATGTGGCAGCAGTCGGAGTGTTGTCAGATATTTCAGTTTTATTGTGCCGTTAACGTCCTCTGGCGGATGTTCGCAGAACACATCGGTCCCTCGGCGCCTCTCCCTCGCTCATGCTGTTAGTTCATAGTTGCTCATTTAAAATTAAGCTTTGTGGAATGATCTGTCCTCGGATGAATTTACAAACCAGGACTTAGAATATTTCAAGAAGCGAGTGTACCCTTTTCTAAAACAACCGGAAACGCACTTGCAGTCGGTCTAGTATTGCGGATGTCCATGGACCCCGCTGATCATCTAGATGTTCCCGGCGCTCGTTTGCCCCCTTATCTTACAATAGGAGTGTTTTTTTTTTATTCACTACCAGCCTTACAAATAAATGCGGTATCAAGTTAAACTTAGGAATAAACTAAGTATAAGCAAATTATTTACTAATATACGCACTCAAGTCTGTGATAATCTGCAGCTGAAATTTATACGAATGTTAATTCTATGACCAATAACGCAAATTCTTTTTTTTAGAATACTCGTAATGTGTTTTAGAGAATTTTCTCTTAGAAAAGAGATTTTAAATAAAATTCATCTATTGTATCCTCTTCAGTACGTAAGTGCTAATTAAATCCAATGAAACCGTCTACAAAGTTTTAATTGTATGGATCTCAGTCAGAAAAATCCAATGATATGGAAATTTGACATAAACTGAACTGACTTTATTCTCGCTCGGGTTTTAATATATTTTGAATTAAACAACCGTAAAAACAAACGGCGTGTAGTTGTTTGTTGCACTCCAAAAAATTATATTCAAAAGACGTAAAAAACAATGTTTGTTAATTTCATTCAATACTATGTCTAATCCGAAAGTTGTGCGTGTTTTTTTAGAATTAGCCCACACAAGAATTGGATAAGAACAATGTAGTTAGTCAGAACTAAGTAATAATTTAAATATAGAACCTCAACTGACATTACGCTCCAAAACTAGAGATAGAAAAATAATCTCAAGTATAATCGCAGTTCAAAATCGATTAAGAGGGCGAAGCCAAAAAGGCAAACTTTGTTATATTGTGTATAGTGACTATTATTGGTCTTCGGTGTATCTCACTAGCACTAGCTGCATGGGTCTCATTGCGATCTTATCGGAATATCATTAGGGACGATTTAAGATTACTGTTACTTCTTTTTTTCTACTAGTATTTCTTATACCTTCGTAATAGAATTAATCCTTTGCGATTAAAGAATAAACATTTCGTTGGTTCATGAATATATTCTATGTACGATAATATAAACGAAATCTAGTATTTGTTTACGAAGTTAACGTCCTAGCTCTACATAAAGTTGAACGAGAGCAGTTGTAGAAGGAAATAGCCGCAGAAATAATAATACATCAGCCGACATTTGCATTTATACGGCCCAGAGGAATGTTATACACAGTAATTATTCAAAAGAACATACAACAAAACCTTGAATTTAAATGTTTTGTTTGAAATATTTCACCAATATGATGTATGGATCTTACGCGTTAGTCAAGTTTTAGTTTTAGAGATGTTTTTTATATATTCCACTAATTATAATGTTATAGGCATTCTTGTCGAGAATTAGGTTTCCATGAAGCTCAGTACAATGCGTTATGTTTGCGAGCTGTGGGAACAACAACCACCCATGAATTATTTATTGCTTACTACAAGATTATTGCAGCACGGCGCGGCGCAGCGCGGCACGACACGACAAGCACTCAATAACGCTGACGTTATAATAAACACTTTGTCTTTTCCACCAAGATGTCGATTGTATGTATTATCATACTTATTTTGTAGACAAACTTATTTTTATTAGCTGAAACTTCATATTTAGCAAAAGTCTAAGATAATATTTATTATTCCTGAATAAAAGAGATATGGATTTGATACGAGTAAAAACAACAAATAACGCGTTGGTAGCGATCTGTGGCAAATAAATCAGGCTCCGGTTTCCGCTGTTAATGATCTAATCAAGAAATTCTTTGCCACTCGGTTGGACGCTCGCTGAACTTCCCGTAGAGTCGTGTGCTGCATTATGTATTACCTGCCTTTGTTGTCTGCAATAAGCCTAACATTTAATGTAGAGACGTGATGATGAGATAAGGTGTGGCTAGTTAATTACATTTTTGTTAGTCTTTTATTGCCAGGACCAGGAGATACTTCAGCAGGGTGTCGCCGCTCTCCGCCACACGTGGACATCCGCAACACCCGCGCATTCACCTGACCTCAGCTATTCCTTCTTTATAGGTTTCCTTTATGATTGACAGTATTCCTGACATTCTTAATTGATAAATAACTAATCAGTCTCTTCTATAGTGTTTAAAATAAAGTAAGTATATGGATTTAGTGAAGATTTGTTTGTAAATCTAAAATAGGTGATAGGATAATACAAAATCAATAGTAGATTACCAATATAATTTATTCAAACATTATGACATTCTGATTTATTATTTACACGATATGTACATTTTTACAACAATATCTTTTATTAATGGTATACAAACAGTAAACTTAATAGATATTTGATAAAAATCTAACTACAATAATAAATTCATCGTTACAACCCTAGGCCGAAACTGTGCTCGTTTAACTCGTCCTCGAGTTACAATCACTCACAATACCTCTCAGGTCCGCTTCAAATTATATCTCAACAGAAACACTTATAACTTTATAGCTAGGTGTGCAGAGTTCAACGACCTCGTAAGGCTCCACGGGCGCGGGACGGGCTCAGGTCGCGCACCCGTCGGGAACTAAACGTTCGTACAGTCTTCAGAGTTCTAATCGATGGACACTATCAGAGTGTCCTCCTCGAGCACGGCGCTCGAGGTCTCGCGGCGAGGGCGAGAGGCCCGCACTCAGAGACGTGAATGTGACACACCGTTGTGCGCTATGAGGGGCGCCCCCGGCCGCGCCTCCAGCGCCAAAGCCTCGCTTGCTGCCGAGCGCGACGTCACCGCGGTCGAAGCCTCGGAGCGCGAGCCACCAGCACACCCCGCACGCCCCTCGCCCCCCGCGCACCCTGCGCCGCGCCCGACGGTCAGCCCGCGCGTCTCTGCCGCTGCGCGCGCTTGCGCTCGCGCCGTTCCGCCGCCCTTCTTCCTGGGTATCACGCTGTTCTCTACGTGCAATGTTGCGTTCACGTCCTTTCCGGCCGCACAGGAGCACGCCTTCAGGAAGCTTTTTTTGAAGTTGTCTGAGAGGAAGGCGTAGAGTATGGGATTCATAGCGGAGTTGCTGTAGCTGAAGCAAGCGGCCACCAGGAAGACGGTGATGGTGATCCTGCTGGCACACTCGGTGGGCGGCGAATAGATGAGCGCTACCTGGAACGCCCAGTACGGCAGCCAGCACAGCACGTACACCGCTATCACCGTCAACACCAGCTTCGTAACTTTCCTGTGCGACCGCTTTTTCTCCTTCGACTTATTTTTTGGTCCGACGGTCTTCAGCTTGCGGATGACGAGGCAGTAAAAGACGAATATGAGCGTCAGAGGCGCGGCGAAGCCCAGCGCGAAGGAGTAGAGGGTAAAGGAGGCCTGACCCTTAGCAAACTCACGTTCGGGCCACACGATGTTGCACGAGAGGCCGTTGTCGCTCTGGATGAGCGTGGTGTACATGAAGATGGGCGTCATGACGAGTGCGGAGGCGGTCCACGCAGCAGCGGAGACGAGGCGCGACACGAAGGGCGTCCGCAAGCGCGGCGCGGCGATCGGGTGGCACACTGCGATATAGCGGTCAGCGCTCATAATACACAGGAAGATGCTGCTCGTGAACTGGTTGATGCCTGTCGATATCATGTAAGCTTTGCACATAAAACGGCCGAATGGCCACGAGCGCACCGACATTGTTATTATGAGAAAGGGGATCCCTATGAGGAAGCACTCATCGGCGATGGCCAGGTTGACGATGTACATGTTGGTGACAGTCTGCATCTTGGAGTAGCGCAGCACGACGTAGATGACGAGCGTGTTGCCCAGCAGGCCCACGACGCACACGAGCGCGTACAGCACCTGCGTCACCACGTACACCACGGGCAGGTTCACGTTGGGGCAATTCTCGTACGTGCTGTTCAACGTCGAGTTCTCGTCGAACGAATAATTGGTGTGCCCGTACATTTCCACTTCTTCGATCTCCATATTTACGATGTTTTTATTTCTTGTTCTACCAAATTGTGCTTGTTTTAATATTGTGTATAACTACCTATAAACAAAAAAATATTACATTAGTTATTGATCTGATTGAATACTTATTGGACATATTATATCTTCGAGTACTAAACATCAAAATTTCTTTCCATTCAATTAAGATCAGCCTCTGGCCTTGAACTTTTGATCTTAGGATTGTTTACAACAAAATATTGTAATTAAAAATCTAGCAATGAAATTTTCTTGTGTAATATGATCATCATGTGATCATTGTATTGCTTACATTGTTGATATCGCCGAGCAGCACGCAGCTCACACAACCTTCGCGGCATTTGAACAGCCATCTGAAACAATGCAAATAGTTTCCATTTCATTTATTATCATAACTTTATCTTTTAGTCAAAAGTTTTGTTCATTTGCTAATTAATTATTTTATATCAAGTTGCTTGTATAATGCAAACTAAATAAATATTACTCGTTTTGACATAATTAAAATTAGATTTCCATTCAAAATGATTGCGAATTCCAATAATCGAATTGAATATTTGAATGCAAATGTACATAATTACAATAGCAACACTAACTCATGTTCAGTTGTTGTTTATGTTACGGCTTGAAAGTTATTGATATAAATATTAGTCGAAGATTTAAATACCGACGTACAATACATTTTGCAAATGTTATATTGTTTCAGCGGCAATATAACATGCAATGCTGACACGTTTATGTAACGTTTACAACAATAATTGTTATTTATGTAAGTTATTTACAACAGAATAATCAGAAAATATAAGATCATCAATGTTCAATGCTGTCTGTACACAATTTGTATTCGACGAAAATGTTAATTGACATTTTTGTTAAACATTATTTTGATGCTTGAAATGAATCCCTTGACATAATAATAACAACAAAGGGAATGCGGACGAGGTCGGAAGCATATTATTATTTGTTTATAACAGGGTACCGACACTTCAAATAATTAAAACTTTCACTAATTAAAAAATAAACTTTTCGATATTTCTTCGTTTTTATTATATTTAGTATTACACGGATAGGAGGACGGCTGTCTATGCGGCTTTCCTGGACCTTACCAAAGCGTTTGACCTGGTTAAATACGATGTTTTGTGGTCTAAATTAGTTGAAGCCGGTGTTCCAGGTGAATATATAAATATTTTAAAATATTGGTACGGCCATCAAACTAACCAAGTCAAATGGCTGGATCAGTTATCTCGGGCGTATAGTTTGGAATGCGGGGTGAGGCAGGGTGGCCTGTCCTCGCCTTCGCTTTTTAATCTGTACATAAATCAGTTGATCGTGGAGCTCAGCAGCACCGGTGTCGGATGTTCCATCGACGGGCGCACAGTAAACAGTATTAGCTACGCGGACGATATGGTGCTGCTGAGTCCTTCGGTTGCCGCTTTGAGACGACTGATCGGGATATGTGAGGAATATGCGAACTCTCATGGCCTCTTGTACAATGTGAGAAAGAGCGAGTTAATGATGTTCAGAGCTAGAGGTCGTAAGAGGGAACATATTCCTCCTATAAAATTAAATGGCGTTGACCTACATAAGGTCTCGTCCTTCAAGTACCTCGGACATGTGGTCACTGAGGACTTGAAGGACGACAAAGACATTGAAAGGGAGCGAAGGGCGATGGCAGTCCGTGCCAACATGCTGGCCCGCAGATTTGCGCGGTGTAGTACAGATGTAAAAATCACACTCTTCAAGGCGTACTGCCAGTCGTTCTACACGTGCAATCTGTGGGTTAGTTACACGCAACGGGCTGTCAGCGCCCTTCGCGTCCAATATAATAATAGCCTTAGGATGCTGCTGGGGCTCCCCCGACACTGCAGTGCGTCAGAGATGTTTGCGCATACGCGGATTGACGGCTTTAATGCCATACTGCGCAAACGGACGGCTTCTCTTTTACGCAGAGTCCGGGAGAGCACCAACAGCATCCTAAGAGGGCTAAGTGATAAGCCCGACTGCCCGATTATGGGACATTGGCTGCGCGCACACGTACCAATCGTAACATGACCTAACGTAGGGTGCGTTAGATCATGTTTTGATTGGTAGTGGTAGTGTTTTAGAATGCAATTTTTCTTTTTTTCTGTTTGTCAATTATGTGTAACTAGTATTACATGATTTAAATAAATAAATAAAAAAAAAAAAAATAAAAATTAATTGTTCTGTACTACAGTATATCTAGGTTTAGACTCTAATAATTATTTTATAAACACATCAACTATATACTAGAATACTTCAATAAGACGATTATTAATAAAACAGTAAAAAATAAACAATAAATAATGATAGAACCTCGATAGCGGCACATGTTTATATGTTCGCGCTAAACGCAACAAGGAACGAATCTCGCGGCGTATGTTTACACTACGATGATTGGTGGCCGAGGAAATAGAACATTGTTTGGGCGGCGTGGTATGGCAGTACACGCACCACGCGACGCGCCCGCGCTCTCATCACAGCAACATTTTTTAATTATAGTATTTTGAAACCATTGGAACCGTAAAACGAATCGCATCGTTTAGAATACGTTCAGACAAGTAATTTAAGGTTGAATATTGTTTTCTTTCCGTCCAATCATCTCCGCTTGTAACAGACCAGGTCGGTCGAGTCCCGCTGAGATAGGTTCAGTCGACAAGCTCTGTTGCACACTGAGGCTGAGTAACAAATTCTTGGCGAACATTTACTTTGAGTTGATTTCAGATAATCACGTCCGTATCCCACGAGATTGGCGCTGTTTATTTAAAACATTGCGTAACAATTTATTTTTCGCAAACATAGCACTTTATTGCGAGTATAATGAATTTGATATAAAAATTAAATGTAAAAAAGATTTACATAATGACTTTGAAATTGTACAAAAGAGTGAAAGGGTATTGCGTTGTTATTCACTGTTTTAATAATAAATGTAAAAACTCTTTGTTAGGCGCGAAAAAATCCACAAAACAGTTACTTTATCTTCATTAATGTGATTTTACAAAGGTTTGTAATGGCTTTAACTTCCCTTTTCCGTACCCTAGCTTTTTTTGTGGATAATTCGAAAAGGAGCTTTGTATAGCATTGTAAACATTATCACAAGATCGTTTTAAACGCCTCAGCTTTTAAGCTTGGATTGAGCGGAGATGCGATAAAAAATGTTTGAACAACAAGGCGGCTATTTGTATACAACGTGCTTTACGGCCGCTTTTCTTCGTTGCTTATTCTGTTCATATTTTTGATGTTTTATAATGATCGAAATATTTAACTTCTTTGTTCGTATACTCGACTCCTCTCATGTAACTATTTCACTTTGGTTCTGTACATCGTTTTTTTTTTATTTTACTTAGTTTTTTAAATGTCTAGATAATACATGTCACTTGAGCATGTAATGACGTGACCGCATATCGTTGATGGATGTTGGACTGTTGGGACTGACTCAAAATCGTTGACTCAGTGCTCGTGATGTATTTGTGATAGGAAAAATATTGTTATTTGAAAGGCGCGAAGTGAGCCGCGCGTGTGATTTACGACCCTCTATAAATGCTTTCTTGCGTATCTGCTGACAGATGATATTTTGCATGATCATAAGTTAAATTGGCAATGTGTTAGTAACAAGATATCATACCGACGAACGCGCAAATATAGTTATTCCAGTCCAGTTTACCGAAAATTATTCTAGGTCAAATTATTGATTAAATTCAGGACTATTGACAGATTTTCAGATTATCAAATTAGTATTAATCTATGGTTTGAACTCATTAAGGCTTTAGCTTTATAGTAATAGGCAGCAGGCTATTAATTTCTACAAATATCTGGTAACATTAATAAACGGACAGTCTGGTCTAGCTAGGGCTGGCGGCGCGGCGCGACAGTGTAAACGGCCTCCACCGCCCCTAACGCCCCGCACGCCCCACACGTCCCACACGCCTTGCACTCTCACGTGTCACCTCACAAACTATAAAGTCAATACAATATAGACAAAATACGCAATAATTTCGTTATCATTAATAACTTGTTTTCCAAATAAAAATTAAGTAAATTATGCATGAAAATAAATTAACTAATTAAAGTTTGTTTTTCACCACACCATTTAAATGTTGTTTTGGATGTGTTCGAGTTTGGCACTGTAATATGTGGAAGTGAATCACAAAATTACCTCTTTTATTAAATAAAACTGGAAGAACAAGGAAAATGTGTTTACGTCGCAGCGACCCGCTTGCGGGCTGGGGCGAGAGCGGTGACGGCGGGGGGGGAGGCGTAGGCGGGCGGTTTGAGATGAGGTCATTGAACCCTCATCACAGGCCTAAAAATATTTTAGAGTGTATAGTAAATGTGGCAAGTGCAAGACGGATATTAAGCTGCAATCTTGTCGTTTATATTTTAGTGTGTTTTTATTATCCTAATAATAAGTAATGAAAATGATACAGTTCGTTTCAATGGTGACAAGTGAATACTTGTTTACTACTGCTGTCAGTGACAGTTCCCCGGATAATAAGTATTCGTGTCTACTTAATAATTATTACGTTTTAAATGTGAGGGCGAAGCGAGCCTGCTCACCTCTTCGCCTACCGCCGCCGCAGCTGGTAGTCGTATCTCTGCGTCGCAAGCACTTTTTGCGTATTTAAATGTGCCGACCCTTTCAATTTACATTTCCCAACATTAATTACCTTTTGTGCCTAAATTACTAAACTCGTTTTTTTTTTAGATTAAAGCAAATGACGTAAGTATAATAATATAATGAAAATACTTAGAGGACAAACATTATGTATTTCCACTTTTAATAAAAGACTACTTAGACCTAGGTATAATTAGTGTAAATACCCTTTCGCTTATAAACCAACACGACCTATTCGTGTATTAATTAAATTGAGCTGTAGTTATTACATATATGTACAAGCCGTGGTCAGTGTAATTCGTTTGAAAGCATAAATGTTTCATTAGAGCTGTGAATGTAAAAGCATTTTCAAGCGATGTATTGCTGCAATAAAGGTGTACGCTGCATGCAGAGCGGCCGCACCCGCCGCGCCCCCTGCGCACTGCGACCGCACACACTACCCTGCCCTACCCTTCCTTGCATTGCCCTACCCTGCCGCACATCAGAACAAGACATACAATATACACAAGTTTTTTCTTTAATTATGAATTTATTACTAATATTAAGTATATAAGTTCTATACTTCGCAGAATTAGAGAAATTGAACATTGGTCTAATTAAATCTAAAATTTTAGATACAAAAAAAAACACTATCTCAAGCTTGTGAATTGACCGCGGAGCTGTGCTGGCATTCAGCCACAAATATTATTATTGTTCGTTTAATATATTTAAATAATTTACGCGAGAAAAACAGAAATACCACGATACGATTGTAAACAACATATGAGGTGTCCTGTATTTTACGCCTTGTGTAAGCAAATCAATCATTGCGTAGCGGTTAAGTATTTGTTTTGTTTCTGTTGTTCCTTCGCTATTGTATATCAATTAAGGGTCTGCCTGTCGCTTCACTCAGCCAGGGTCAGTAAACGACAAACTGACATCATTATTCAATAATAATGAATTATGAAAATGATTGAACAGACACCTTCGCACTCGCTCCCCCCTTGCACCCCGCTCGTCCGCCGCGCCGCATCATGCATAATTAATTAAGATGTTTATGCACACACGATTGTATTACTTCATTTCCACAGCAGGGCTCCCCAGCACCGCAGCGCACGCGTAAACAGACCACTGACACAAAACAAACAAGTTTTCAAAACAACTAATGAATTGTAAAACAACACATCTATATCTATATCTATACTAATATTGTAAAGAGGAAAACTTTGTATTTTTGTATGTATTGAAATAACTCAATAACTACTGCGCCGATTTTAAAAATTCTTTCACCATCAGAAAGGTAATTTATCTGTGAGTAACATAGGCTATATTTTATTATTACTAATGTTCAGGAACTATTAATAAACAGCGTGTTTCTGGACGCCGGCGTAAAAAACTCACTAAACTTTTCTCGGCTTACGCTGCCTAAACCGTTAGAGGTATATAAAAATGATGTATGAAAGAATTGTAGATCTTAAAAAGTTCTACAGAAAAGTGCGCGATAGCATATATCTATCTTTAACGGTTTTCTTACAATAACCACTTTTGTGTTTACAAAATGAATTAAAAATCCAACGCTATTTGCAGCGTTCTTTTATTGGTTTCAATATTAATCCTTATCCAAATAAATGCGTTTGTTATCAGGAGAATTTAATGTAAAATAAAATTGTCATTTACAGTATTAAAATTGGACTAATAGTTTAGAAGATATCGCGAACACAAACAATAAGGGTAACCGAAAAATCAGCTTACAAGCTACAGGACTTAGAAATTTGGAATCTTGCATCGGTAGATTTCTGTTATTACGTAGATTACTACTAAGTTAATACTTTTGGTAATAGGTTGAAAAAAAGGGCGAACGTAATAGGTTATATTTGTAATTTCACGCGGGCGAAGTCGCGAGCAACGGCTCGTATTAAATAAGTGGTTTTTTAAATATTAATGGAAATTTATAAATGTTATAAAAAATGTATCCGGCTATTAGTATTAAACACTTAATTATCTATCAGATGCATTAATAAAAAAGCACTGTTGTCGCTGAAAATTAAAAGATAACTAACAGTAAACGTTTCTCAAAGGCCTTCGCTAATATTTTTTTTTCTTATAAATGGAACCGATAATTAAAAATGTATTTGGATAATATAACAGTTTAAATATTCATCTACGCACATTATTTTTTTCAAGATTATACACTGAACCAGTGTGTGTTTTAAGAGTCCAACTTGTATAGTTAAAACAAGTCCACATACCAGTATCTTTGGAAATTTTCCACAGATAAAAGCAAAAAATTTTTATTATTAAAGCAGTTATTGTAAATTGTCGTCGAATTTCGACCAAATTATTCAAACCATTAGCAATAATTACAACGTTTTTCAACGAGAATAAGTAGATACAGCTGTTAATCCTAAAAAAAATGATTTTTGTTCAAATTTCGACCAAATTTAGTCCATATATGTATTATCATATTTAACAAATTTCGACCAAGAGTCGACCACTATATAATTATATATATATTTTACTCCAGTTTCGACAACAAGCGGATAGTAAGCGGCGCGTACGACGGCAAGATTAAAGTGTGGGACCTTCGCGCGGTGCTCGACGTGCGCACGCCGCACCAGGACCTCTGCCTGCGCACACTGGTCGTAAGTCATCACCGGGGACATGACACATGACACACATGACACATGACACATGACATACATGACATACAGACACACATGACACCATGACACACATGACACACATGACACACATGACATACATGACGTACATGACATACATGACGTACATGACACACATACCATACATGACACATGACATACAGGACACACATGACATACATGACATACATGACACACATGACACACATGACATATATGACATACATGACACACATGCCATACATGACACACTGACACACATGACCACATGACATACATGAAATACATGACATACATGACACATGACATACATGACACATGACACACTGACATACATGACATACATTACACACATGACAAACATGGCACACATGACTTTCATGACATACATAGCACACATGACACACCTGCCATACTTGACACACATGACACACATGACACACATGGACACACATGACATACATGAAATACATGACATACATGACATAACATGACACACATGACATACATGACACACTGACACACATGACACACATGCCATATTGACATACATGACGTACATGACACACATGACATACATGGACACACATGACATACATGGACACACATGACACACATGACATACATGGACACACATGACACACATTGACACACATGACATACATGACACACATGACAACATGACACACATGACACTCATGACACACATGACACACATGACACACGTGACATACATGACGTACATGACACACATAACACACGTCACACACATGACACACATGACGTACATGAAATACATGACACACATGCCATATTGACATACATGACATACATGACGTACATGAAATACATGACACACATGACGTACATGACACACAGACACACATGACATAACATGACACACATGACATACATGACATACATGGCACACATGACATACAGGACGCACATGACATACATGACATACATGAACACATGACACACATGACCACACATGACATACATGACGTACATGACATACATGACATACAGGACGCACATGACATACATGACATACATGCACACATGACATACAGGACACACATGACATACATACACACATGACACATGACATACAGGCACACATGACACATGACATACATGACACACTTGACACACATGACACACATTGACACACATGACACACATGACACTCATGACACACATGACACACATTGACACACATGAACATACATGACATACAGACATACATGACACACATGACAAATGACATACATGACACACATGACAAATGACATACATGACACACATGACACAAATGACACACATGACCACATGACATACATGACATTACATGACATACATGACATACATGAATACATGACACACATGACACAACATGACACACATGACACACATGGACATACATGACGTACATGACATACATGACACCATGACACACATGACACATGACATACATGACACCACATGACACACATGACCACACATGACACACATGACACAAATGACACACATGACACACATGACACAACATGACACACATGACATACAGGACGCACATGACATACAGACATACATGACACACATGAACACACATGACATACATGACACACATGGACACACATGACATACAGGACACACATGGACATACATGACATACATGACACACATGACAACATGGCACACATGACACATGACATACATGAAATACATGACACACATGACATACATGGACACACATGACATACAGACATACATGACACACATGACATAATGACATACATGGACACACATGACACCACATGACACACAGACACACATGACACACAGACACACATGACATACATGAATACATGACACACATGGACATACATGACACCATGACATACATGACAACATGACACACATGACAACATGGCACACATGACATACATGAAATACATGACATACATGGCACACATGACAACACATGACATACATGGCACACATGACGTACATGACACACTGACACACATGACACATGACATACATGAAATACATGACATACAGACATACATGACACACATACACACATGACACACATGACAAATGACATACATGAAATACATGACATAACATGACACACATGACATACAGGCACACATGACACATGACATACATGGACACACATGACACACGTGACATACATGACCACACATGACATACATGACGTACATGACATACATGACATTACATGACATACATGACACAACATGACACACATGACACACATGAACACACATGACACACTGACATAAACACCGCACCTCGGGAGTAACAGTCCTGAGTTGACATCAAAGATAGACTGATTCTCGGGAATTCAATATGACCTAGAGTCATGACACACGTGACATACATGACAACATGACACACATAACACACATGACACACGTGACATACATGACGTACATGACACACGTGACATACATGACATAATGACATACATGAAATACATGACATACAGACACACATGACATCCATGACGTACATGACACACATGCCATATTGACATACATGACATACATGACACACATGACACACATCACACACATCAAACATGACATATATGACGTACATGACACACATGACACACATGACACACATGACGTACATGACATACATGACATACATGACATACATGACATACATGAAATACATGACATACATGGCACACATGACACACATGACATACATGGCACACATGACGTACATGACACACATGACACACATGCCATACATGACACACATGACGTACATGACATACATGACATACATGACATACATGACACACATGACAACATGACACACATGACACACATGACCACACATGACACACTGACATAAACACCGCACCTCGGGAGTAACAGTCCTGAGTTGACATCAAAGATAGACTGATTCTCGGGAATTCAATATGACCTAGAGTCATGACACACATGACACACATGACATACATGACATACAGAACACACAAGACGTACATGACACACATGACATACATGACATACATGAAATCATGACAAACATGACACACATGACATCCATGACGTACATGACATACATGAAATACATGACATACATGACGTACATGACACACATGACACACATGACACTTAACACTCCTGGAGGAACAGCCCTGAGTAGTTGATCAATGATACGCTAAGACTGCTCCTCGGGAGTTTAATATGACGTTGAGACATGACATAAATAACACACATGACACACATGACAACATGACACACATGACACACATGACACACATGACACACATGACATCCATGACGTACATGACATACATGGCACACATGACTTACATGACGTACATGACATACATGACATACATGACATACATGACACACTGACACAAACATCGCACCTCGGGAGTAACAGCCCTAAGTTGACATACATCAATGACACACAGACACTTTTAAAATCGCTTTTTAAGAAGTACCACAGGTACCGTGAGTTGTGATGACACTCTATCAAGCCCTCATAAGCTACTTATTCAATAAAGGGTGACATGACACAAAATGAAGACAAAATATTAATATTTTGAAGCCTATGACACTCTGGGGAAGAATACTAATCGAATGACACCTCACTTGTTCATGGTTCAGCTGTTAATGGTACAGATTACATATAAACATCTTACTAATTGCTTTTGGATGGATGGATGTTTGTTACTATATATCTCTAGGCTCAACGGAAGTCTATGAAATTTGTTATAGATGTAGAACACAGGCTAATTAAGGTTTTAATTCCTACTGTACGCAGTTGCGCATAAAAAGACATATAGTAGATATTTATACTAATATTATAAAGGAAGATATAAAGGAAAGATTTGTATTTTTGTATGTATTGATAGAGATAACTCAAAAACTACAGGACCAATTTCAAAATTCTTTCACCAATAAATAGGTATGTTATCACTTAGTAACATGGGCTTATATTATTATTTTTTTAAGACCTTGCAGACGAAGTCGTGGGCGACAGCTAGTGTTATATAAATTGAAGTATAATGTAATTATACTGATGATGGTGATGAATATATTTTTTCACATACAACTTACTAATTTGAAAGTCCTGCCTAAATATTCAACTCAAACTTTACCAAAGTTTCCGCTCGTTCATACATATAAAATGTTCCCGAAACAAAGTTGTATTAGCTTTGATATTATTGTAGAAAGTAGCGGCCCCGCGACACCTCGCTGCCGGAGATAAGATGCTATATAAACTGCTAATTACCTATTTACCGGTTCCTCCGAGAACAACGTTAATCGGTCCCATACCCACAGCCCATTATGTAATGTGCTAATTCTCTTTACCAAAGCGGAATGGGTATTCCTCCGGGATAGCTAACTATGTGTAGCATGTATATATTTAAAGCGGCAATAAGATTTTCAAGCCGGAGGGCACGAGGCCGATTTACGAAATTATGACGCAATTTGTGCAGATCTCTAAACATTTTATCATACGATCAGTAAATAATCTGTCCGATGTCCATCTATGAATATCGATCGGTGACGTAAGAGTGAATGAAATTCTAAAGAATGCGCGCGTCAGCGGATCTCTGAGCGCCGCTGATTTATTCTAGACTTGCGGGTTTCGGCCGCCGACTGCCGACTGCGGGCTACCGGCTGCCGACTGCCGACTGCCGGCCGACGCATTTCGCTGCCGCTCATCAAATTAATGAAGATTTATTCCAGTGGCTCAAAATAACTGAGAGAACTAAAAAGTTTTTAAAATTTATACATAAAAGATAAGAAATTTTGAAACCAACAGAGTAAATATTGCTTCATAATGTAAGTACTGTTATTGTTGATATTATCGCTGACAAGTAACTAATTGTGATATTTACAGTATATACTCGTATTATAAAATACACAAAAAGGTATATTTGGTCTCATGAGATTCGAATCTTTTAACATTTCAAATATCCAAAAATTAAATGGAATTATTAAAAATACATTTGTTTTATTTATAACTTAGTAGAGCAAACATTTAGACAAAAGGAAAACATAACATAAAACGTAACATAATTTGTGAGAACAAATAAGCCGCCATTTTTATAAAAAGTATATGAAGCTCATTAAAAAGTTAGTTCAGACGAGTTATCTGTGGCCGCGGCTTAGGGCCGGAGCCCGCGCGCCCCTGTAGCCTTGCGGACAAACTCACACAACACACTTCAACGATAGGCGACAGGTTTATGTACAATTACAAGTAAATCACATTTTTATAGTTAACTAAGGATATCTATGGTGCAGGCTTATGCATATATTCAACATAATTACGTAAATATATTTACTATAGGTCTATAGTCTATAGTGAATGCAAGGCTTTAGAATTTAGTGTAGGATTTCGTTGTTCTCTGTGAGCGTAGGCGTCGCATCCCATGGAGCAGCGAGCACCGGCCGACAAACAACTGTGCCCGTTAGTTATTCTATTTTAACTCAATTTAAACTATAAATTGGTTAGCGGCTAGCGGCTGGCGGCTGGCGTCGGACATTGATTGATTGTTGTGGAGGCGCTACTGCCGACCGGAGTGGATCACCTCGCGATGATGTACTGATGGCGACCCGCAACGTCCCGCAACGCCCCGCCGCAACCTTACGAGATAATAACTAAGCTCGGATACATCAATTAATACGAGAAGAATAATTATTGAATCAGTACATTACGATGATTTACAAAATATATTTATCAACGCTATCACATGGTGCCTACCTATTTTTTCAGAGCTTGGTACTCTCGTACTTCACTCTTTTCATATTAAGTCTTATTCTGTACTAATTCCGTTACTGTGTAATTGTAAAACTTGAGAGAACCATTGGAAACATATACCGAATTAGCTAACCTGTAGAGAATGAATGAAAAGGGAAATAACGTGTAGCAAGGTGTGCAGGCGAGGTTCCAGAGAGTGTCGCGGCTAGGTCATCGCTCGCGGCGCGGCCGACAACCCCGGCCGGCGCAGCCCTCTCCACCGTACTACTTGCAAACAAACAATAAAGTTGCAACGGTGTGCACAGCCATGTTTATTTTTCTACAGTCTAATAATATGCCATAATTTGATTCCTACTTCTCGTCTCATGTCATTACTAGGCTGGTATCTATGGCTAGGACAGCTTAAATCTATGGAATGATCTGTTGTACAGTCGCTATACGACACGATGCCGACGTAATAAATAAAAATGTTCGTATCTATCGTCGCTCGCCGCATGGAACATACGAATATTGTTTGAGTTATCGTTTGCGTTCGTTTGTTGCAAGACATAGATATTTTTTTTCTGAACAAAACCACCCGAGCGTGTAACAGTAAAATATATGTAAAGCAAACAATCGAGTCAAACATTCATAACAGCACTTCTCGGCGACAAAAGGTTATAATGTATTATTCATGACGAGCTCATTGTGCGCGGCGGCGGTGAAGCGGTGGAGCGGCGTCAGCACGCGCCGCGCCGCTGCCGGCTCCATCCGCCACGCAGCGCGCAGCACACGGGCCTCAGCATCTGTCCACAGTTCCCGGTTCACAACCGCCGCGCACGAGCCGCGTGTAACGTTCTAGCTTATTGACGTATTCATTACACTATTTACATTCAATGTCATCTAAAAAAAGATTTTGAATGAATAACACAATACACACTGAACACGCTGTTACATAAAAGTTACTCGTTAATGCTCACTTTACTAGATTGAAATTGACTAGTGTACAATAACCCTTTTCTTCCAAATAGCAATATACTGAAATATACAGATGCTCGTATTATCTCCCCACGTGGTAAGTATACAAACACGCGACCCGGGTGTGACTGCATCTGTTTGTTTTATAATAAACGCAATAAAATAATAAACGTGTGAGATGTTTGCGAAGCAAACAGGATGCATTGTCTGAGATATTCTCGGATTAAATTAACGGAGAGTTCCGTGGCACAGTGCAAATACTGTGCAAACAGACGGCACAAGATATGCTGCTGGCTTTGTTAAACACGTGGCTGTGTTTATTATGAAAATAGCGAGAGGATGTTTTGTTGTTCAACAAGGAAAGACACAGTTGTTTAACTTGCTATCGAGGAGTTATCGAACTAGTATTCAACATCCACCAAGGTGTCCAATTCATTATGACTGACATACTAGTAACATAATATCAAATTTATATCAGGAAGTTGGTCTTAAACATTGCCCTTTTCTCTCGTTTTAATCTCGCCATACCTTAATCTTAATAAAAGATTTTCGAGAAAGAGTTAAAAAACATCCAGTGGTAATAAAATGTACGAGGGAAAATAACCTCATTTCAGTCTCGGCTTCAACAATTACTATCTCTTAAACGTAATTTACGAGCAAGTCGCATCGTTTCGTATTTACGAAATTCTTAAATAAAGCTTGCGAGTGTAATGTTTTGGGAAAACGATCCGACTTGACCGTAATTCCGCCGGATTGTAACAATTAGTATGACGTTAACGTCTCGAGGATAACATATTAACCCAGCGGGTCGCAACGTGCGCTCCTCATTGCCGCGCAGTTTGCCCGCAGCCCCCGGAGTGGCGCGCGGCACCTCGCTCACAAACAACATCAAACGAGACGAAATTACATCGACAATCAACTACTTCCTAAAACGTCTTCATTACGTCGTGTCTCATCGACACAAGGTCTTAAAAAATGTCGATTTTATTTTTTTTATTTAACAGACCGTGACTTTATTAAAATTTGTCAGCGCCTACCAAGTTGTTTAACATGTTAAAGAAATTTAAAATATTTCACATCAAACTGTATCGCCGCTGCAAGGGAGAAAAGCATTGAAAGTAATATCTTCGTACGAAATTAAGTCGTCGTTGTTGAGAACGCTGCGTCATGTGTATTTTGATTTATCAAGCAATTCTGGCGAAATAAAATGTTTAGTGTCGGCTATAATTTCAGCAATAAACCCGCAAATCCCTTCCCCGTTGGATTTGGCTGCGAGCCGTATATTATGACACAACATTTTAAAAGGAAAACATCATTCAATAAATTGAACGCTCTAAACACACTGCGCGCTAATAGTCTATGGAAAATTGTCTATAACATTGTGAATAACATAACTCGCCCTGAAACCATAATAATTATGATTAGATAAGGTAAATTTAAGCAGTTTATAGTTAGTTCTATCAAGTGGAAATATCTATAAGGACTTTATTCCCAGAAGCACACTTCCCTTATTTTTAAAGGGTTTAATTATTTATTAAAACAGCGGTATCGTACATATTCTTATTAATAACTGGAAATATATTTGGCGGTGCCTTCAGAAAGATTATCGTTTTGCAAAACATGGGCTCAAGTCTCCATTCTGTCGCCATTTGTCTTCTTCGCTGACAACGTGATACATCAAGTTCACAAAACTTGTGTGACTTGTGTGTTGTTGCGGCATGATAATTACTGAGTTTTCGTATAAATTTCTTTGACAGCACATTACTCCTCAATTTTGTTTTTATTTTTGTACGGGGCTCATTAAATGAGACGTGTGTTTTATTTATTGTATCACTTTTAAAAGTATTTTTCGATACCTACGTTTCAATTCACGCTTTACTTATACATTCTTATTTTGTATTACGCTTTCGAGTCCTTACTACTCACACGACATTTCCGACATCAAAGTGTAATATTATTAAAACATTATAAAGGTCTTTTGAAGTTGCACTAATCAAAGGGCGATTCCACAATACAGCTATCGCTGACTAAATTGTAATGTATTTCCGACATTTCCCAGTAGGCATAAATTAAATGTCAAGAAAGCTTGTCCGAAACACAAACATCCGGCGGTTGTAAACGTACCTGTATTTATTAAATAAAATTTTCATACCAGGAAATTGTTTCGCAATATTGTAAGACCTTTTTCATTTGAGCAAAGATTCAGTTACTTTAATGGGCTTTGGAATTTAATTCAAACCGAATCTTAGTATAATCCTGTGTATTTTATAAAATAATTAATGTATCAAAGGTTTTAATTGAAAAAGCTTTAATGACCTCACAAGTCCAGTAATTCAGATAGCAGCCGACTGAAGTGGTCAGTTGTTGTACTATAATACATATGTAGGACAAAATATATGATAAATATATTGCGGACTTTGTTAAATACGTTATTTTCCCGGATAAGTTTTTGTTTGTTATTAATTGTCAGCACACGCGGCCCGCCCCCGCGCCCCCGCCCCCGCCCCCGCCCCCGCCCCCGCCCCCGCCCCCGCGCCGGCCGCAATAAGGAAGTGAACCTTAATTAACCGTGAAACAAAAATACTCCGCACCGCACCATGTTCCCTTAACTACCGCCATTACTATGATTTATTTGTCGAATATTTCACATAAACTTTTTCCTCAAATTTAGCTAAAAAAGTGAAAGATGACAAACATCTGTAGACGTATATTTTACTCACATGTAGTTTATTAAAGCTAATCATTAACTAGCGATAGTAGCTTACTGTTGTTCACGTTATGCTTAATATAAATCAAGACCACAGCTCATGTATCGCTATAGAGCCCTTTACATAATGTTCACGTTAGCTGACAGCACACCGACACGAATAGTCGGTGAGTTCCGACAAGGTCGTCTCGTTTTCACAGTGTACACTGCTGTTGTAAATGTTACATTTGCTACAGTAATAACATTATGATGTCACATAAATATGTACACATAGAGAAGGCAATGTTCAGTACTGTGGAGAATGAAAAGCATTAGATCGGTTTTGTAATAGACGATCAAAGTGGTACGAATATGCACAAATGTTCACATACATCTAGAAACACTTGCAAGAAACATAATCCTCTTGTCAGTCTGTCTACCCCCTGTCACACTGAGACGTGGTTGGTAAGGGATATCGATACGAAGTCTTCAGATAGGATTAACTATAAGTCTGTAATCAATAACTTCACCGTATCTTATTTGCATATGTTGGACAGGCATGTATTAATGCAAATCCTAGTAAGAGACCACTTGTGTAATTCATCACTTCAGACTGTAGATAATGTATTGAGTTCGAATGCATTTAAAATTATCTTACAGTACGGTAGCCGAGTTCCTTCTAAGTCGGAGATATGAATTGTTAACAAAGGATCTGCCTTGCGTAACAATGCAAATACATTTATCATTTCAATTCAAATATGTAAGTGGGGCGATTTTTGTCGAGTCAATTAATCTCGCTCGGTCGGTGGGTCGGCGCGGGGAAGCGAGGGACACAAGACGCGGAGGGGGGGGGGCACACGTCCCATTAATTCAACTAAGATCCCCGCCAATAAAATAGCTGAGACGTAACAAATAAGCCGCCGCAGCTTGGCAGCGACCCGAGCGCCCTCTGAACGCATATTTCCGTAATTACTTGTCGTTGAAAAGTTTCCGTGCCTCGACTTCTGTCGGCATTAAATAGAACTTAAATTATTTTGATCGTCGCCTAAGTTGTTGTTTCTCTGTTTCTCTACTTGATATGTACAGTCTAGTTCACATCCAAAAGTCTCTGAATAAAAGAAATATGTGAAAGACGAACAACATTCTCAATATAAAAGTGCTCGTACGTCTTTTTGCAGTACTGCAATCGTACAGTAGCTCATAATTTATCATTTATTTTCATATTACACTGTCTCCGCAGCTGCTCTGTTGACACGATTCTCGTACTTCATTACTTCTACTGGATTTTCTTTTGTAATTTCTTTTGTCTCTTCTTCCAACGGATTGCAATTTGAAATATCTTCAATAGTTCGGACTAGAACTAGAAAGGATCATAAAGGTAACAACGAAACATAACTATCTTCATTGTATTTCATAATCACTTTTGGTACCTCAATAACTAAAACAAACAGAAATCACTGCAATTTTCTGTAAAGATAAACAAATGAAGCGCGAAAAATAACATTCATATTTATTGTGTCGATGTTTGCAAAATAAACAGCGGAATTGACTTGAAATAAACTCAATTGCTAACAAACGTGAAGCCCCAGTATAATACTCTTATATTATTTATTATTTGATGAATGTAATATGTGTGTATGTGTACGACATCGACGTGAACAAGGAAAGTATGGAGTTAATTAAACGTCAACAGAAATATCCCCCTCCCCGTCGCCCCCGCCGCCCCCGCTGCCCGATACACACACAATATTTCTTTTATCTCTAGCAAAGGCTCACATAAAACATTTATATTTACTTTGTGTTGCCCAATCGCTTTTGATTAGGTAGAGTTATTAAATGAAATCTGTTCGCTACGGTAATCATCTTAATTACCTTATTAACTACAAGTATATGATTTGAAACACTCAGCAAGTTGGTGTTTACTACGCATCATAAACTCACGTTCATTGATGCTGCATCTGGGACTTGTCAATATTTCACACACAATTATCGATTATCTCAATCGAAAGTCAATGTAACAAGGCCATCGAGTATTTGTGGAACACGGATCTAGTTCCATAAATAATGATTGGCACAACATCTCCGCAAATCCATCTCCTTCACTCTCGTAGCGAAGGTTGCACTGGAAATAAAGCGGCTACTAATATGCAAGCAGCGCAGTCGTCGTGTTGTGCTAATGCTGCCTACTAAAGTTTTATGTGTCTTCAAATTATATTTTTCTATTTTCATTCGTTATTCAAGTCCATCTATCATTTGCTGAATCGACATTTCATTTCTCAATGCGTATTCAATGAGTGTTCAGCGTACCATTTACAGTTATATCGTATCAAGCTTTAACATTGTTACAATGGAGAAAATATTGTCCCTGAACACATCACTGGCAAAAAAACATCTGAACCAGATAAATAAAATTCCCCCATTCATACAAACGATAACAACCGGAATCATATCATGGTAATGTTTAATTATTCAATTAAGGTGTGGGCACAGTGCGCGGCGCGGCGGTGCGGGGGGAGCTTATCGCGACCAGCTAAGCCCTCTCCAGCCGCACGCGTGTAATTAACAGGCACATTATCTTATCGCCCCGCCGCGCCGCGCCGCCCGGCCCCTGTGTGCACACCACTACAACCACTATAGCACACGTTACAAGTACTCGCATCATTCAATTGTTTTCACACGATGTCCTGCAGCTCCCAGCTCGCCCCGACTGCTTGACATTCATTTGTTAAAATATTTCACTCCAAATGGGGCGGCTCATTGACAGCAAAATATTTTAGAATTGAGGCATACTCGTAAATGTAGAGATGGCGTGCTTGCAGAAGTATTACAGTTTATTACTGCAACAAATGTAATTACGTCAAAAAATAAACAATTATCTAGAATAATCACACTGACTGAATAACAAACTTCTTGTCTTTGCTCCGAAACATACTTTTGCGACGGTGAGTATTTTTTATTGTTATCGTTTTTTTAGATTAAACAAACCTAGACTAATGATAGTAGACATAAAACAAAAGCTTTAGAGAATGTTGTTTCAGTGCACGTGCTTACGTGTGTCGTAGTGTGGGGCGAGGTGCTCGGGGTCGTCGCCAGGCGCCGCCTGCGTCCTGGTTATCGAACTCTCTACATGCATTTATCCTTCGTCGCCACTTTGAAAAAGTCACACCTGTCGGTTATTTGTTTTTCCACCTCTTTATTACAGAGAAATTGACAAAATAAGAGCATGGCATAAGGAAAAAAAGAATAACTAAATCTTACTGTGAGTTGTTAACTTCGCATAAACATCCACGACCAATCGACTCATAACCTTAGTTTACTTCTGAAGGCTTTAGCGTTTTGTTTACATTTTCACAAGTTAGTCGCTGCACTGTGTCTATTTCAGTTGCGTTATGACTGCGACACGGTAGTTCTTGTTTTGTTTGTTTTTAAAAAAACCAATGCATTAGCAGTTAAAAGAACAAAACTATATAAAATACCTTTGTAAAGTTTTACCGTTTATCGACATCATTTATATGTGTCTCGCACAATTACTTACCATAAAAGGTGCGGAGAAGTAAACAGATTTAGCTCCGATACGATATTCAAAGAAGGCACTCCATTATAATGCGATCGTAAACATCGTCAGGTCGGCGCGATGCGGCGCGGCACAGCGCGGCACAGCGCGGCGGCGGAACAACGAGCTCTTGAGCATTCATGAATACACCGGGGCGGGACATTTGTGTCATTGTCGATGCATTTTATACGCTTACAACACATTTTGCTATTTTATTTGTAAACGCTACCCGAGAATCGTTATGTAAATTGTTTTGATTTGAACCAAATCAACTTAAATAATATTTCCGTCATAGACATCTTCGTCGTATTCACTATGAAGTTTGAATTTATTTTACTTGGATATGGGGATAGTCTTTTTTGTTGGAATTAAAATGTTGCCTAAAGATATACCTAAATACTTTAGATCCGGTTGTATTTATAATTCGTTGACTGATTTTAACTATTGTATGAACGAGGGAGACGCAGCAGAAATTTGTTAGTATTTAAAATATCAAGTACCAGTATTTGTTGTTACACTTTTCCGTACTTGTACACTTGTGCGTGAAAATCTTGTGCGACACGGCCGGCCCAGTGACGCGCTTATAATGCCCGGAAGCAATTAAGAAGATAACAAAGTAAACTAAAGCTAAACTCACAAATTAGGTTCAAAAAGCTTTGTCCTGTTTAAAACATTATAAAGTAAGAATAAAGGCGGCCTGTGGACGTCGACGGAGGGCGGCGGCGGGCGGCAGACAGGTGCAAACGGCTGTAATCTGTAAAAGTATCAGATAAGGGCGACGCGACTCGTCCTCGTCCCGTCGTAAAGCGAACGAGCCCAGCGCGTTTTACGAGCGCCGAGTACACGCTGTAATTACTCCGCCCAAAGCACACTCTAATGAATACTAATTAAAACGATGTACCTTTAATATACATTTGATTACAAGATCATAGCTTGAATATAACGGTCATCGAGTTTCTTTTCAGTCATCCTTTATACTAAACTAAACTTTTTGTCGTCAAGAGAACTTTCCTCGCTTTATTGTGAGTTACAGAAACAGTAGCTATTTTCTTGCATTGCTCTACAGAAAATGGTAACCGGCCATCGAGACAACGCATCTTTTCTAAACTGAATGACTAACGTAGGATTTTTCATATTTTCAGACTTCCGATCTCGCTGATCGACATTCACAGAGATATTCAAAGTACAGAGAGCCGACGCCGGCGTTCGGCTTCGGCCTATTTTTCATTTGGTTGAAGTTGGTCAAAGCTTTGCCGCGGACATCTTCCTTTTAGTTGATTTTTATTATTTTGAGCAGATATAAGCTAATACGATTATCAATCGCATTTATTTTTCAAAGTTAATATAGAACTAATTACTTAATTTGTAGAAGAAATTTATTTTCAAGTTAATCAAATCAAATGCTAATAATCATTAGTACATTTGCAAAGTTAAGTTTATGTTTATGGTTGCTTTTGTTCGCGAAGCAGGAATGGTATGTAAAGCTGGTCTCACTGCAAATGGCAAGCCATTAACTTGTCGGCGCAGCGATCACTCTACATCGCCGTGCCATAAACAGGTGAGCACAAGTGAAAAGTGTTGGTAACGACGTGGCTCGGACCACGTCGTGGCGAGCGCTGGCCAAAACAAACAAACTATACCTCAAATAGAATCCCCTCGGACAAATGGATTTTCTATTTTTGAATCTTTTTGCTTATTCTTTTCCATTTTACTCGCGATATGGTTTGCAGTCGATGCATTATTGTTGGATAATTATGACTTTTTTGTCTACTCGGCTTTTCTGTTTATCTAAAGTTAAACCTAACAGCAACAATTGAGCAGAATATGGGTTGCGTATAAAAAGTATTTTAAAATCGTTGCATTTGTAGAAGTAGAGAGCAAATGTTATAAAATTCTAGACTGCTATACAAAAGTCGTAAAACTGGTATTTACTCATTTATTAGACTCACTGAGTGATTTCAGCTTTCTCATTAAACGGACAACGATCGTAGATCGCCTTTTATACGTTTCAATAAAGCATAATAAATTAGACACTCTTTGTTCTTCAGCAGTGGACAGTGTGACATTTTTATTTCGTTCATTTGTAACTATTTTGACATTGTGTACTTCTGGGCTACTCCTATTTCTATTACAATTAAAATGTTACGTTATCATGTATCATGTACACTGCGTCTTGTCTAAACCTTGTCCTTTTAATTTCCATCAGAACAGTTTCCTGTCTACCTGCTCGCTTCGCAGCTTGCATTGTTTCTTTTGGAAACTTTGACATAGTTTAGGAAAGCTATGACGCGGTCGACAGCATTACATTTTATGTACCAAACAAATTCTCCTTTCATAAAATAGGCTACTATAAATTAATAAGCAGCACGTATTTCGTTTATTTCATTTTTTAAGTCGATTAGAGGAGAAAACAATCACTTCTTGCAACATGGAAAGGAATTTATTTGTGCAATGCCTCTAACCGAAGCCTTAGCATACCCCCTCCCCTATTAAAATGTTAATTAGTTCTCTCTTAATTTTTTGCACCAAATAATTGTCATTGTATTCTCTATATTGCTATTACGAGTACAATCTGGTAATATAACAGTTTAATAAAAACAGCAGATCTTCTAGATCTACATAGAAGTGAAGTTTATGGTAAGACGAAGGTAATTCAATATGAGAGTCTCGCTGGTGCCGGCAGACGCACGCATCGTCGACTTCAGTGGGCTTATCAAACAATGTCATCACGTGTTCGTTACAATGACGCGACTCGTTACACGCAGATAAATGGCTGTCGAGATTAGCCACGCCCCCGCGCCCTCGTGCCCCGTACCCTCGCCAAATGTGGTATTAGCAATGACACGTTATTTTACATTCATTTCAACATAAAATATTGTTATCAGCTCAACAGAGTGGCATTGCTTGTCGAGTTTGAGCGATTTAACAATTTAAATATTCCGACGACAAACAGCGAGTTACTTTACTTATTTTTTTTTTTACATGAGATAAAAATGTTGTTGTATTGTACGTGAGAGAGATTGGCGTCACAATTGGCGAGTCGTGCTAATGAGAACGCGACACAGACCGGAAAGGATTACAAGGAAAGTGCTTTAAGATAATCAGATATATACAGCTCCTGTTCACATGTCGGTTTGGCTTATTTAGAAAAATATACACGAACCCATTGTTACGTATTTGTTAAATGTATTATTTGGAAATAAAGGGAATAAAGTTTCCTCGTCAAGTAAACATACATATTTAGAAGTACGGTAAAGAATATCGACATGACATGAATTTGACGAAGTGCGCGAAGTTAGTCGCTCGCGGTCGCGACTTCCATTAAACAAAGTGAATAATCACGTGCACCGTTAATTCCACTAATTCTGCAAAGCGAATTAACTAATGATCGTCAATTATAAACAATACAATTTGTGAAATGTTCATTGCTTACACCATTTAATTTGTCAACATAAGAACATAACTACATATTATGAATGAACATTTATCAAGTGATCACTAAATTCAAATGTCACGACTGTGTACCATAAATATTGTGCATAAATACTGTGTAAATATTAATTAATATCATAATACTTGTATGTAGTCATGGAAGGTCTTAAAACTTCTAAAGGGTCCCGCAAGCCGCTCCGAGGGCACACAGGAGCAATCAATTACAGAATGCTCGGCTCGGGCACAGTGCATTCGGATAAGCCTCAGGCTTAGCCTTAGCTTTGGTCTTTAGATATTCTAATACATTTATTTCATTATAATTTTTAGCATTGAAATACTAATATAAAAATATACTAGTATTCTTAATTTACTTAGCATTTCAGCATTTATGTAAATTTTCATTTTAATGTCTCTACTATCAAATTTCAACCTCCGTGCACTCAAGGTAGACGTTCTTAATTTCTGGTACAAGGAGACTTTGCCGTCCTTTGATAAGCAGCTCCCGCCACGGCGAGGCGGCGACGCCAACAGAAAGTGACCTCGCTTTGCCGCTTTCTGTTTTCGGCTCTTTAATAAACTGCACTTCATTGATCTTGATCTAACAGAGCAACAACAGTTCCAGCAGCTTCAAGGAGATGTTGTAAATATGCTACTCGTCCATTCTACCTTACATTTGAGTAAGAAATATGTATATTCAGGCTACGGCGTAGGGGGTTCGAGACTACGGGCAGTGTCCGTCTATCTGACGGTCGGTCGGACGCCGACGTAAACTTGACGTAAACGATTTGGCTTCACACTTCGCTCTCGTAACCTACTTTTTATTATTCAACACAGATAATACTCAAACCTGTCAGACATTCAGTCAGTGTACCAAAATTATTTACCTAAAGAAGTGCACGAGAGTAGTTTGCATTGTGTCAGTTGCCAATTTCGCTGGCCATGTAAAGTAAAATCTTTATAAAGCATAATCTTGAATCTATTAAATACTAGTTTATTTAGCGTTTCTGACATGTTAAGAAATTTTTTAACATAACATTTCTACGCGCATTTAAGAACACACTATGTCCCTTGTTATAATTCTGTTCATCTCCGCCATAAATAATGGTTATTAGAACACAAAGCTCTTAAATATGTTGGCGACGAGCGCAGCGACAACCCTAATGTACGTGTGTACGGTAAACAGAACAGATCTGCATCAAATCAGAATTCATCATTCAGAGGTTTCACATAAAGCAAAACGATCAGCATTTTATTTATTTATTTTTATTTATTTATTATAAAGCCACTCAGCACAAGTGCTGATCTTCCTTTATATTTGAAATATCCATTCAGTTCTGTCGGTACAAAATTGATAAATAATGAATTACAATTTGTGCGTGTTTTCGCAACCGGCGTGAAATTTAACCGCTGATAATGGTATCAGCGCGCAGACGACAGACCGGAACACTCGCCGACAAAACAAACAGACTAAATAATGCTTTAATAATAATTAATGTAGCTTCTTGCCTCAGAGGCTTTGTGGGAATATTTAATAGATTGTTATTCAAGTCTGTAATGGTGTGCAAATTTAACGTGAAAAAATAAATGCTCTAGAAGGAAATGGTCGCACAAAGTTACAGAGACCACGATTGGTTCGATCCACTAAGATATCGTAATATAACGTTTGGGGTCAACGTATTTTTAAGGAATAACAAGCTATATTTAGGTATAAAAAGTGTACGGAGCTCCTATATAATTAAAAGAAAATATAAAGTGCATCACTTTAAAAGAGTTTTATATAAATAGAGAAGTCAGATTTGTTCACAAAACTACACAGAATGTAAGAAATTAATGCGACTGTTAGTAAAACAACCATAGTTTTAATACATTAATCAATATGATTAAAAAATTACCAAACGTTATTTATATTTTTATCCAAAATAGTTCAAAAGTATGTAAACTTACTTGTATTTATTCCAAAGTAAATAACGTGATGATCACATGTGATAATTTCAAAAGTTACATTTCTCGATAATTGTAATCTGTAATCACTTAAACAGAAATCCAATTCCGAAGTGGATGTGACGGGAGCGAATAAAGTTTCCCGAGCGGTAGAACTAGAGACACATGCAACCGTGGCGAGCGCGGCGCGCGAACTGACTGCCTGCCTTCGCTGATAACCTGACACACGTCCCGTCGCCTCGTAGCGCGTAGCGACGTAGCTACGTAGCGACGTAGCGACGCAGGCCGCCTACGAGTGTGCCGCAGTGATAACACCTCAACGATAATCGCTCAAATATACTTGAGATGCTTAGTGATAGGTTCACGTTAACTGATTAACTAATTATTAAACGATCACAAAATAACTTTTTATAACATGATGCTTTTCAAGCTTTAAGATAACTTTCTTTTTTCTGTTTTTAGGAACAAACGGACATTCTATGCGCATGAATAAACCAAACTTATTTCATAAAAGTTTTATAATTGTGTAAAATGCGGTACGGTACAGTAATTTTTTTTCACTACTTAGTGTGGGCTGAAGCATCCCCATAAGACCTATAAGAAAAAGGTTGCGGTCGAGGCCCGCATCGTACTTTAACGTTTCTAGTGTGAGCGGGATATTGTAAAATAGAGACAATATTCGGGTAAGGTTTAGAGAACTGTTTTTACAGTGGTAGAGCCCGCTTTAACATCTTCGCACGAATGGGCCGGCTCGCCCGGTGCAATACCACGACCACACAGAAGACAGGCGTGAAGTGGATGTAATTCCGCGTTTCGCCTGATGAGTGTGGTGCCGGAGGCCCAACCCCCCCCCCCCACCCTCAGCATGCTAGCAGGAAGTAAAGAGCATTTACCCCAGGGGGGTACCAATATCTCTGATATTGGAGGATCCCCCTCCGCGCGTTTACGCCTAGACTCCCGTTTGGAGTCTGGGGGTAAGCGCGCGAGCCGCCCTGCGTACTCTGGGGTGGCAACAACCCGCTCGTGGCTGGAGCTCGGGGCAAACGCAATGGACACCTCGCGGCATCCCCTTCCACGCTCGCCGTGGACTTTTGCAACATCAGGGGACTCCATTCTAACTTGGATGCCGTCCACTACCATCTACGGACGGCAAAGCCGGCCTTGCTTTTCCTCACCGAGACGCAGATATCCTCTCCGGCTGACACATCGTACCTCTCCTGCCCCGGCTACAAATTGGAGCATTCCTTTTTGCCCCGGGCCGGGGTGTGCGTGTACGTTAGAGAGGATATCTGCTCTCGTCGCCTCAGCCTTCTTGAAGGTAGGGACCTATCTGTTTTGTGGCTGCGCGTAGATAGCGATGACCATCCGCGAGTTTACGCGTGCCTCTATAGGTCCCATAGCGGTAATGCCGAAATTGACCGACTCATGGAGCAAGTCCAAACGGCTACAGATTACGTTCTGGCACAGATCCCTTCCGCTGAGATCGTGGTACTCGGCGATTTCAATGCCCACCATGCCGAATGGCTCGACTCTCGTACCACTGATCATGCGGGGAGATCTGTCCACGACTTTGCCTTGTCATATGATCTGACGCAGCTGGTTACCTCGCCTACGCGAATCCCAGATGTGGAAGATCATACACCTTCCCTGTTGGACCTTCTGCTGACCTCACATCCGGACAGCTATTTGGTTTCCGTCGATGCCCCCCTGGGCTCGTCGGACCACTGCCTGATCCGGACCACAGTGCCTATCTCGCGTCGCCCACGGTTAAATCCGAATGGCCATCGTCGAGTGTGGCACTACAGGTTAGCAGACTGGGATAGGATGCGGTCTTTCTTTGCATCCTACCCATGGGGGCAAGTTTGCTTCAAGCTGGACGATCCCGATGCCGTTGCTGATTCTGTTACCGATGTGGTGCTTCAGGGGATGGAACTTTTTATCCCGTCATCTGTTGTACCCATCGGGGGCAGCTCTCGGCCCTGGTTTGGACAATCCTGCAAATTAGCTGCGCGTTACAAGCAGGATTGTTACCGAGCCTGGGCTGGGGCGTCAGCGGCTAAGGATGTAAATACCGGCCTTCTCAAAAAGAAATACAACTCTGCCTCCAGGTCCTTCAAAAGAGTGATTGCCAGGGCGAAGTCGGAACACGTGGCCAGCATTGGCGAGAGACTGGTGCGCCTTCCCTCGGGAACACGTGCGTTTTGGTCTCTCGCCAAGGCTGTCCAGGGGAACTTCTGTAAGCCGTCTTTACCATCTTTGCGCAGGGGGGATGACGCGCTGGCCCATACCGCAAAAGAGAAGGCCGATCTCCTGGCTCTCTTTCGCGTCAAACTCGACTCTGGAGGACAAAGGTGCTTCGCCGCCGCATATCCCGTGCGGTGACACCTTTATGCCGGAAATCCAGTTTCGTCAGAGATCAGTGCGTATAGCATTGCAATCTCTCGACGTCAACAAGTCTAGTGGGCCAGACGGTATTCCTCCCATTGTGCTTAGGACAAGCGCTCCTGAGTTGGCACCGGTTTTAACGCGCCTGTTCCGGTTCCTGTACTCCATCGGCATAGCCCCGAAGTCATGGAAGACTGCCATAATACACCCGATCCCAAAGAAAGGCGATAGTTCGGATCCGTCCAATTACAGGCCGATTGCCATTACCCCCTTGTTCTCGAAAGTCATGGAAACGACCGTCAATTGCCAGCTTATGAGGTACCTGGAGGAGCACCAGCTGTTAAGCGATCGTCAGTACGGTTTCCGTCAACGTCGCTCAGCTGGTGACCTTCTTGCGTACCTCACGCATAGATGGTCGGATGCAATCGAGGGCAAGGGTGAGGCCCTGGCAGTTAGTCTGGACGTGGCCAAGGCCTTTGATCGGGTGTGACACAAAGCACTTCTTTCGAAGTTGCCTTCCTACGGGCTGCCCGAGAAACTCTGCGCCTGGATTTCCAGCTTCTTGGAGGGTCGGAGCATCAAGGTCGTTGTCGACGGTGCATGCTCTGACCTGAAACCAATTAATGCTGGGGTCCCACAGGGCTGTGTACTGTCGCCCACCCTGTTTCTTCTGCATATCAATGACATGCTGCGAATACGCAGCATCCATTGTTATGCAGATGATAGCACCGGTGATGCACTGTACACGGCCCGCGCTAATGTTTCTCGGGCCACTGCCGATGAGAACCGGAACAAACTTGTGTCTGAGCTGGAGACCCTTTTGGGTGAAGTCTCGGATTGGGGTCGGCAAAATCTTGTCGATGTCAATCCTAAAAAGACACAAGTATGCGCCATTACCGCTAAAAAAGATCCCTTCGTCGTCAATCTCCGGTTTGAGAACACTCTCCTGGTTGCCTCAGCCAGCATCGGTATTCTCGGCGTTGACATATCGAGTGACGTTCAGTTTCGCGGTCATTTGGAAGACAAGGCCAAGCTGGCCTCTAAAAAACTGGGTGTGCTCAATAGGGCGAAGCAGTACTTCCAGCCGGGCCACCGCCTTCAACTTTACAAGGCGCAAGTTCGGCCCCATATGGAGTACTGCTCGCACCTCTGGGCGGGAGCACCCCAATACCAGCTTCTTCCATTTGACCGCATACAACGGAGAGCGACTCGAATCGTCAACGACCGAGCTCTTACCGATCGGCTAGATCCTCTGGCCTTGCGGAGGGACGTCAGTTCCCTCTGCATTTTTTACCGTATTTACCACGGGGAGTGTTCCGAGGAGCTGTTTGGAACGATTCCTGCCGCCGAGTTTCGTCATCGGACGACACGACAGACCGCCAGGTACCATCCTCACCATGTCGATGGCTGGCATTCCACAACCGTGCGGTTTTCGCGGCACTTTCTGCCCCGCACAGCCGCGCTGTGGAACGGTCTGTCCTCGGCGGTATTTCCAAACCAATACGACTTAGGGTCCTTCAAGAAGCGAGCCTACAATTTCCTCAAAGGCCGGCAACGCATCTGTAGTTCCTCTGGTGTTGCGGATGTCCATGGGCGTCGTTGACCACCTCGGTGTTCTCGCCGCTCGTTTGCCCCCTTATCTTATAAAAAAAAAAAAAAACTGGTACTAAACTCTATTTCAGGTTAAACATTGCTAAGACTCTCCATTTAAACTTATTGTATGTAATTTATTACTTTATTCACTCATAAATTATGTGTAATGAAAAATATAGATGTTTTACGTAGCAAGTAATTCAATCATCATGCGCTATTTAAAATATTGAGTTGGGAATAATTCCAAGCTCATAAAGAATCTTCTTAGGGCAGGAGGACACTCTCAACACAAACGACCGCTGCTAAATTCGATTTCGAGTCTGAATAATTCTCATTGTATTATTTTAACGAAGTCTTAACAGTTTATTCACTTGAGCGGCGAACGTTTTTGAAATAACAAAGTGTTTTCAATTCGAATTTACCCAAGTAGTTGGCGCAATTAGTTTTACACTTAGTTATAACTTAACTAATTTTATTAGGAAACTCGAAGTGTCTTAACATTGAACAGAAAAGTTTGTTTTGGTAGAAGGAGTGCGCTTCTCGAACAAATGCAATAAAAAGAGGTGTTATTAAATGTAAATAAAACCTTGAATTGTATTTAATAATATATAATTAATTTTAGTTATTACATCGTTGATGGTACCGGAGCGGTGGGTGCGGGGGGTCGGCGGTCGTCGATCATGTCCGGCGCCGGCTGACGTCACACCGGCCGCTCGTGTTTGCCAATATGTTCTGAACAAACAATGTAACGTACACATTCTATTGGATATAGGTTCTCAGCGAGCACCAATAAATATTTATCCGAGTATTGAGTGATATGAGGCCCTCCCCCTCCCACGCACCCCGCACCCGGCACGCGGACGACGTCGCTCGCGACGGCGACAATGATATGTAGGACGACGCATGTCCGCTATCTAGTTGGCAAACAACATAGACATACCGTTAAAATACAATACATGTAATGCTGATTCTGATATTATAGTAAATGTATTTATAAATTGCTATAACGAACTACAGCTCAATTTAAATTATTTCACATGTTGTATCAAGTTAATTTATCATTAATTAAATTAATTCAAATTGATACAATTTCTACAAAATCAATTAGCCATAGAATTGTACAGGCAACTTTACCCATTGTGTTGCCGCTGAGAGGCCGCGTTACGAATGCATTGAGCCAGGGCATTATGAATTTATATAACAATTTCAATTCAATAATTAATTACCAGACCTCTTACTGTGTAACAACTATAACAAGAATTTGAATTGATTATATTATGTGTTTTGTAACGACTTATTTATTACAGCTACTTACCTACTCATAGAGTTCACAATATTACAGCAAGTGCTTAAACTGAATGTTCTACAGCAATATTGAAAGCCATCATACACCAATATTTTACTCGTACATACATGTGGGTTTGTATTTATGTCCATCCCATTGTAACCTCTTGTAGCCTACACCGAACTGATACATTCGACTGTCATGAGGTGTGTCATTCTATTTGTACATAAACAAGCGAAGCTAACAGATGTTAATGTGATTCAAAATCCTCAATCGCAATATGTTTCAGTGATCACCAACGAGATATCTCACGTTGTATAAACAATATCCAAACTGTTAACCTGTCAATTAGATCAAAGCGAATGCATTTATGATTAGAATCAATTTTCCACGAGGTTATTTCAAAGGCGCTGCCGGCCGCCCGCAATACCGATACCCTTCAAATATGCTTTGATTTTGCCGCTTCGTTTGATTAATTATTTTTTAGAATAAACCTATTACATAATCCTGTAACACAGTCTCAGTGATGTTATGAAAACCATAATCCTACATTTTTAAACCATTTTATATTACAATATTTTCAGGAAATTAAAATGTCTCAATCAGTCTCGACAAAATTATATTAACGACAACTTTTCCATTTACTTAGGATTATTTTATAAATAACAATCCCCTGCTCCTCGCACTGGAGTTTATATTCAAACATCCAAAGGGAACATTTGGAATTTCTAAAATAATTGCTTTATCTCCGAAGCTCTCCTCGAATATTTTTAATTAATTCGTGAAATATTTCAGAGGTCGAAGTTTGGGGTTTTGGGATCTTAAACATATACCAATGTGAAATTCATCTCTACCATCGTTTTCGTACGTTTCGTACGTACATCATACGTACGTTCTGTACTGTACGCCTAATGCGAATTAGCACAGTAGTTCACTTTGATATATACAGAAGTATATCGCAAAGTGAACGTCTCCTCTCAATGGTGAGCAATATACACATGGTACATGATGTACGTCATTATTGCTATACAGTTATGTGACGAGCTCTCCCCGTCAGAACACTGATCGGATATCAAGTGTTCCCGTATCGCGAATTATACCGATAGTTTACTTTGAACTGCAAAGTTTCCAACTTACACGAACTTAACTATCAACCGCGTTCACTGATAAAGTATAAGTTACCAACTGATGTTTACATCGCCCAGCTCCGCCGTCGCGCCGCCCCGCTCCTTTCGTTTCCCTCTATTCTTCACAAGTATATTTTCCGCAGACACAAAGAAGTAAGAATGTTCTGGTAAAGGCACCTCAGTATGTTTACACGATAAAGTGAACCAAATGTTATTAATTTTGTTGAGCAATTCGTCGTCTTCAGTTCCTTCCTTCCTGCTCTGCCTTATTTAATTTGTTGGCGGAGTAAATATATCTCAATGCTGCTATAAATAAATATTAGTCACTTATTTAGGATAAAAGAAAAACTCTCTACAGGTTTTACTGATTTTGTCTCTTGAATTACAAAGAAAAATATTACCTAGGTAATTAATTCAGTCCTTTGAAGTGACAAGATTTCCGGTTTAATTTTTAATTGCACAGTAACTTCTGTTGGTCAGAAAGTCTCGCTCGTTGATTCATTAATGGATAATATAAATAACGGAAAAACATTCAAATCTTAATAATTAATATTTTGTTAAATGTTAAGTAAATAATTTTGGAACAGTTCAAGGTGAGTGTGACGATGGTATTGTTCATGAAACTCGACACTGGATGTCGCTACTGGACTAGATTTACTTGGATCATATAATAAACATATCTCATTCGAGAGCAGCTTCTCATAAACTGGAAAGTAAAGCGCCGATGACAATAAGTTTTATGCGTTTCTTCGTATAAAGTAGTACGTTTATTAGGTAATATTATTTTTATAGATTTTCATAACCCAAATTGACTACGACGAAGCGGACAAATATAATAAAATTTACACAAACGAAGCTCCTCACCCCTCACCCCTAGCTCCACCCCCCGCGCCGCGTCTCGGTAATACATTCATGCTATGGCGATATTACTATGGCGATAAAATCCTTGAGGATAAAAAGAAATTGAAAGGAAACTAGGGACAGAAGTTAACAAAGAGGAAAGACCAGACTAACATATTTTGTGATATTAGTTTTAAAGAATGTATCCACGGTGATGGCATAGGATTAAGGTCGCACGTGCGCCAAAGCCCCCCCCCCCCCCACTCCCGCACTGCCGCACTCCCCGCCGCCATACATCTCACGGGGCGGTAAACTTTCTGATATACTTAACTCTTGCAGGCGCCACGATCGACAATGTTGTAACGAAATATACACATTAAAAAACAACAGTGCGTCCTACACATACAGTTCTCTTTCAGTCGCACCATAGTTTATTACTTGAATATAAAGACCTCTCGCGATTCTCGCCGTAACAATCATATGAACCAATTCAAAATATTTAGTCATGTTCGTCTCGGTAAAGTCAAAAGCAGTGATATGTTTTAGTTGTGTATTTCAGGTGTGTTCATACTTGCTTAAATAATTTGTAGAACGAGCCTTCAGCGCGGCGCGGCGTCAACATACGAGTTGTTTGTCCCCGCAGCCGCAGCCGCAGCCGCAGCCGCAGCCGCAGCCGCACCGCAGCCGCAGCCGCAGGCCGCAGCCGCAGACTTCCCGCCTCACGCAGTATATTTGATGTTCATAATAAAGATAAGTAAGTCATTCTTCAACGCGGTGAACATCTTTTGCAAATTTTATTTCTTCCTTTTTGAGAGCACGTCGATGGTCTTTATTCGTCGAAGCTTTTAATAAAAAAGCAGTAAAACTGTCTCGTGATATCTCTGACCCATATGTTTTATGACACATTATGTTTTGTAACTCTGACGCATGCGATCTCTTTGATATGGTTGAGATAGTACAATATATCGTGTACTCTGGTTCGCTCCCGGAGCCAGCCCGGCCGACACATTGCCGATACAATTATTATTTCATATATCATGCATTATGTGGACCCTCTACATTAGTTAGACGCTGCCCTTACCTCATGTTACATCTACATAATAAAAAAAACAATCAGACACCATCGCAAATATTCTAATGTTCTATTATTAGCAGTTAAAGTAAACCTATAATATAATTAACAGTTATGACAGAGTCTAAAAAAATATGAAGAGTGAAAATTTGGAAATCTTATTGTCCTGATTTACGAGTAGGTGGATATTTTCGTGAGGTGCTTGATAAAAAAGAGTAGCAGAGACATAAACTTTACATCAAGGCTTTTATTGAAAATGGTATCGAAACATTTTATGAGTAAATGTGTATTATCGGCTTCAGGATTTTCATTGCTTTACATAAATTGATACAAAGCTTTACAGAGTGTGTGTAGGTATGGGCCTGTATGGGCTTGCATGATACTCCCGCGTTCCTTGTCTGTGAGATTTCACGTAAGTAAATGATTATTTACTGCGAATGGAGAGAGTAAATCATCTCCATCTCCAACTGCTGTTACATTGTTGAGCGACTGACCTCGTGACAGAACCCGCGTGAAATTAAATTTATTAACAAGCAAAGATTCGTAGCAAACACACCCGCAGCTAAACTAAGTTTTGAGAACTCCCAACTCGAACCCGCTTTCACTTTCGTCTAAAGGAAAGTGAAAAGACCCGAACTGTGTAGCGGAGAAAGTGAAATACTAATTCAAGAGACAAACTGAACTGAATATCTAACTTTGAACTTAACATTTGTGTGAGCAAGTTTCTCGCTCGCCAGCTGTGCTGTACGCGCCCACAAACACGTCACGTCGTGTTGTAATTTAAGTACCTACTTACACCAACGCAAGTGCTGAATTTACGAGAACAATACTTCATTATTAACGGTGTCATGATAACTTGGTTTAACACAATAGTCGACCTGTTAAAAAACCTATAAGGTAAATGCGACGATGAAAGCACTTGGACCTCGCTCTTTCTGGAGCCCGTCTCGCGCAGCATGCGTCAGCCTGACATGAGACAGCACTCCTTGCCGTGGCAATATTGTCTTCATGGCGTAAATCACATTCGCCGTGTACGTCAGAACTTCTGTGATCACGTATATTATCAAGTAAACAACTTAGACATACTTTATGTATTTCTTCCGGCGTAATCTATTATATTATTTATCATTGGCAGACGACGCGCTCGAGCACCGCGCCATTTAACTCGATGTTTCATTGGTTCCTCGAATTTTTTCCATAATTCACTAAAAACGCGCCATGAATGGAAAATTCTTTAAAAACTAAGTCGTAAATATAGTTTAATGTTACCGCCGGGTCATAAATAAGTAAAAGGGCTTCGATACGTGCGGCATAAAACAATAAATACATCACATAATGGCCGGCGTAAAGCTTTAACGACTCGTGCGTTCCGCGCCACTGCGCCGCACCGCGCCGCACCGCGCCGCGCGCACGGACAATGTCTCGGTGAAAAGTCCCTGTTAGATGCACCGTTTGGACGTGCTAGTCCCTATTTCCTTCTCAGAATGTTCCAGAACTGCCTTACATCAACATACATAACATCAAACACAGCACGTGTCTTGTCACAACCCATGACAAATGAAGTCAACAAAAATGAATTATTGCTAACTATTATGAAACAAAAAATGGGGAACTGATAAAATGTTATCTTTTTCCTTCACTCAAAGTCATTAGAATAGTTGTATTTAAGTATATTTGTTATCAAATGTTAATTTCAATAATGTAAACCTTGCACCATTTGTCAAATACGGCTACCGCCGCGCCGCGCCGCCGCGCCGCGCCGCCGCCGCCGCCGCCCCCGCCGTCGCTTGCTGTTCCGAGGCCCATTTGATAATACACATTATTTTCTATTAATCATCTCTAGTACTCTCATATGTTGTTTACAATGTGATCATTGTATTGTGTAAAAAACTAAATATTTCCCTGTGTTTTATAAAATATTTTTGTATTTCGTATTCGAATACAAAAAGCGTGTTTCGCCTACTTTCCACATGAATGCGCTTTTCATTTTGAAATAACATTGGAAAACAATAAAAGTTTATCTGTTCGTTGAGTTCGCCGGCAATACGGGACATTTAGATAAGGAGATGCGCTCCTCGATGTGACGGCTACGGTGTGCCCCACGGGCCGCGCGCTCACAGATGTTATAATATCTGGACCAATGCCGCCGCTGTCGGCGCGGCGTTTGTGCAACCGTACATCAAGATCATTTTTATTATTGATTTATCCACTCCTGATATGCCTCTTCCCTTATTGTTATTTTATAATGTAAATAGTATAGAATGTGTGTCGTGTCCTCGCAGAATGTCAGTGCAAATGTTAAGACGACCCTACATTATCAACAACAGAATAATAGGCTACGTTAATACATGAGGTCGGCCGCTGTGATAGGTATAGGTCATCACGTGACTTTTGCTAATAACCTGATTAAATACGTAAAAGAATATCCACGTATGTATTTTTGGTATAATGGTATTGGAACTCGCTTTAGTAACAATCTAAACAACTAAGAATTAATGAACATTCAGCTACAAGGTCCTTCGCAAAGAAATATATTCTTACTTACGATTCAGAGTTTGATAAGTTCCATGTGTATTAAGACATTGGTTGGCTGCTTGTATTATCGACCTTCAGTCGACACTTCTGTTTCATTTGAATTAAATAATGTAATTATTTAGAGAGGTCGGGGTCGGAGCGGCCACAGAGTTATAAAACTGTAATCAAACTGTTTATTCCCCTGTACAAAAAACAATACTCATACAATTGAATGTATTTTGTTTTTATCTTAATTAATTGTACATATACTAGACATATATCTTTAAAAGAAAGACCATATTTACATTTTTATGACTTACAGTTTTTAACACCAACCGAGAAATAATGCCCACTTTACTAACTCTATTATAGTAGTTAATATTTTCTATTTAGTCATAATTTTATGAATAATACATTTTCATGTCTATATATTATAAACACAGCGTCGGGGTTTACATTTACCAGCCAATCGATTTATCTATAGTCGAATAAAGGTAATATGAATACCTCTTTGGATTGGTGACAGCGATCCATGCGGGGCTATCAGTGAGCGGCCGCCGACGAAGCGGCGGTGGCGACCTCTTCACATCCAATTAAAACTTCCCGCAATGAGTTCGTAGTCGAACTGTCCCCTGATCGGGAACAAGATTTGATCCATCTATTACTTAATTCCTTTCTAGTTCGTCTAATACTGCTCTCAATAACTGGGAGCCCACGCCGCAGTTAATTGACTTGTTTAACTTTTGAATCACTCTTCTAATGTTAGAAGTCAGTTTAAAAAAATACGTTTTATTCGTTTATTAGATGGTTAAGATCGATCTTTCTCCTCTCCTCTACTTTCTCCATTGTTTTACTTACATATATTGTATCTATAGACTTCCTCAATGATCCTTATCCGTGTGGCATGTCTTATTGAGATGTATGTAGATATTCGATAATTGTAGGTAATACCTAATGTAAACCAAAATTAAACCACTTGAGGGCTATCCGCGCGCTAGACGCAGCGCCCGCAACGCGAGGACGCGACGACGCGCTCCCGACGTCGACGACGCACGACCGACGTCGACGTGTGTATACCGAACACGATTTACATTAATTTGAATTCGTATCAAATATCTCGCTTCACTTCGTCCACTAATTGACGACAGTCATTTGACGTAGTTAATATATTAGAGCCGAGACTTCATTAAGGTCTCAGAGTGACCTCACACAACAAACATTTTTAATAACATACGACAATAATAATGCATAACTGATAGATATCTATGTATATGCGATGTATAATTAATACATCATAGTTATAACAAATTAGAGCATTGAAAGCAATTAGTAACCGCACAGTATCCGCACAGCCGCCGCACGGCCCCGCACGGCCGCCGCAACGTTGCCGCACAGCCGCCGCACTGTTACCGCACGGCGGCCGCGAGGTAGCGCCCTTTGATCTCACAAGTTCTGCTGTGACGTGTGACGAAACTATTTCATCTCTGTGTTCCAATTTAACACTCGAGCGTAACCAATTCGCTACTTCAAAGAAACTAAATATTTGTAATTCAGATACAGTTAAGGAGTAATTTGTATTTAGATTGTTAGTAATTACAGAATAATTTCCTAGATTCGGTGAGTTGACTATTATCTAACAGAGACAAATATTGTACTTGTAATTTTCTTAATGACATTAACTACGTGTCTCTAACGAAAGTTACGAATATTTTAATTTTAAATTGACAAGGAAATTTCAATACAAATAATCGTGTCTAGCGACGATCGCATGAAAAGTTAGGCCTACGAGCTCGGTCTGCACCAACGCTAAATCGGCGAAGAAAAACTCCGACAGCCAATTAAAAGTTGTGAACCGTAAACACGCTGTTATATGAAATCCAATATTAATTAGATTCGAATGATTATTGGAATACAATTAAAATATTAATAACTCGTAGCGACCGTCATCATGATGACCAGCACGACGTAGGCCTTCCCAATACCTGCTGCGGTCTGCGGTCCTTCGCGACCCTATCCGCTCATCCTTCATTTTAATAAAATTCGTTAACCTTTTGTTACAAATTTTAATAAAACTAAAAACAAAAGATTAACGAAGCACTTTACAGATCGCAGCAATAATTAGGTTTGGAGAGCGCAGTGCAATATTCCGTGCTTATTGGCACTGTTGTTCGGTAACTAACCTTCGCGTTACATTTATGCAATCAAAGGTATTATCCAATACATAACCAGCATACAAAACCATCGTCGCGCCGCGAGCTTGTATTGGATAACATCACACCAACCACTCACAGGAACTGCTCCACGGCTGAGCTGGTCGCATGCATTCCTCTGTGCGCTGAATGAGGATCGAGAAAGTTAGATGTAATTTATTTACATTAAACTAACGATGAGGAAATATTTAGGCGTCGGCGACAAAAAGCGTGAAGCGAGGCGGTGACGGCCCAATAAATTATACTTGCCTATTTGCAAAAGCAATTTTTCACGTAATTGGTTTCGGGAGCGGTGTTTTTGAGGCGAAATTACTTGTAATTTATGAAGATACTCGGGACAAAATCTTTTTGTCCATTTTACCAACCGCGAGACGCTACGGCACCCATAATGAAGTTGTTTTGATGATAATTTATAAAGCGGTTCATTTGTGTAGTATCTCTATGAGAGCACAGCGCAGCGAACACACATATGTAGTTCATACATATTTAGAAGTCACATGTAACTGCACTCGCAATGCTAGCTGCAGAGAATATGTTTGCGAGTTGCCAAATTAAAGATCGTTAAAAAGGAGAATAAAGTGAAAATACAATAAAAGGAAAGAGAGATTGTAGTACAATTTTATACGAGGTAAAGAAAAATCTCGAGTAGAAAGTCTCCTGGAAGTGCACAAACAATTATAAAGAAAAATCTGTCCGCTTTGAGTATTTACCTCGAGACTGCATCGGAAAATGTTCCAGCAAATATTAAAGTCACGGCCGAGCTCGAGCCCGCTTTTATAAATATTAAAAGTTTGTTTTTATAAAATGTTTTTACGGAAACTTTTTATATAAACACAGAGAACTTTTTAACAATAAGACCGTAACGTCATTGCATGTTGAATGAATCTTTGTAATTCCAATTAACATTACCTCGTCTTCGAATAAGTAACATATTGAGTAACTTGTATTACTTAAGCTGTCCTTTACTGTATATGTTTGTTGAGTGCGCTAGTAAATATGCAGACCGCAGCTCGCGCTGCAGTTGCGCAGGGTGCCAGCCAGCTCAGAGATGGCGCCTGCAGCAAGAGCGCCCACTGGTAATGTCATACAAAGTCAGAACAAGTTAACGGCCTACTTGTGTGTATGTGTATTTAAATGGAAAAGATTAGTAAAATTGTGGCCCATAAACTGCGCTCCTAGACTATTGATGGAATAGGAACGCTATGTTGTGATGTTGAGCACGGTTACATGTCGTAGCCCTGGACGTAGTCGTAATCATAGATGTAGACGTGGTCGTAGCACAAGGGAGCGCGAGCCTAAAGCCTCCACGCTTTTTATTAACTTTTCTAATGAATGATTAAAAGTATAAAAGTTTATTCAAAACTTCCCGCAGGAACGAAAGTAAATACATTAATAATTCATAAGGCGAGGAGTGGTACAACATTTGCTTCCAATCATCTGCCCTTTCGTATAACAAGAAGGAAGTTACAGCTGTTTAATATTTACTAATGGCTATGAAATAAAATATTGTAAATTTACAGCATAACAATATTAATTGTATGACATAATTACAACGTTAATTTAATAAAAAAACTAATATTTAATACATGTACGAGTATATCCCCTATCTTCCCCCGTCCTTTATGAGGCGCAGCCGGCCCTGTCTGGGATTCTATTACAAAAGGACTTCTACTGCGTCATCTAACTCTATCTTGCCACATAAAGGAGTATGTTTTGTACCAAAACAATTAAATCCTATAATGGCTACATCAGGCTTACCGCTGACAAGTGAATGCTGACCGCTAGGTGTTCGAGAAGAAAAATTCTATACTTAGTGTCCCTACGTAAAACATCTTCTCAAAAAATTTCGTTAATAAGACAAAGACGGACGATTTTCCTTTGCTTTTATATAGCGATAAAAAGTTTTATTGTTATAAAACTGCCGTAAAAGAGCACTTTGTAGTTGAGATAGCTATTGTGAGCTTAATGGAGTTGATAACAAACCATAGCGCTGATAAGTCACGCTGCCCTCAGCCGGTCGTGCGGCCGGCTCTGTGCCGCGGCGCTCGCTTCCAGACCTAACTCGTTATTCAGCATTCTTTTGAATTTTTATAATGTTCTTTTCCTTTTACACAACGTAGTCGGAAAAGTTGCGATGAAAGATATGTGTGGACCAAAGAGATTCTAACTTAATAGAAGGTCTTACGGCAAGTAAGGCGCCGGTCCTCCTAGACAAACGTGCACCGTCAGAAGTGTACTTTGTAGAGACATAAATGTCGCAGGAGTGGGGCCAAGTGGGGCGGTCATGTTTATTAAGTGCAGCGCAGCTCTCAATCATCTTACAACTTACAATACCTTACAATGAACCGCCGCGCCGCGAGCGCCACCGCCGCGCTGCGGTAAGACTGGTGCCTTTTTTGTCTGGTGTCCCCGCCGACGACCGCTGCCCACAGCCAGTTGCCCGCAGCACAGAGCCCGCCGCGGGCAGTGGACACCATAAGTAGAAGAAATCACACCGCGTCTTCATTGTCAACACAAATATTGACATGCTCGACATATTTCCTATTTCCGAAAGCCAATATTTGTTCGATTGATTGAAGTGCTCAGGAGTAAAGCTAGGCGGGCCAATAGTATCTCGGTTCAGTGTCTGCTGTGAGTTGGACGCGACACACTTAAACAGATTCGACTCCCGGTCGGCTTTTGCGATCAGTTTTAAACCAAAAATTGTCTGCTGTAGTACGAGAAGCGCCTCCTACCTCCGACTACAAGTTTGCTTCCGCCAAAGCGACGTTTCTGCACGGACCACGAAGCAACAATCAATACTTATAGATTGAAGTCTATGTTTGTTCGACTCGAAAATATGATCTAATCTAAAAAAAATTACATATTATACCATTTGCTAATGTAACTTTATGTTCAAGAAGCTATCGATAGATGGCGCTACTTGTTCCACTAAGAGTTCTGTTTTTAATTTAACAAATTTATTAAAGAAACAAATACACACTTATTTTGAAAGTATACATTATTAAAATATTATTTACATTAAATGTTTAATATTTTGTAAACTATGTAATAGTTTACAAAATATTAAATGTAAATGTAAATAAAATTTGAAGCAAATTTAGTTTCAAATTTTATAGTCATATTTTAGTAAAACTTCAATCGCTATATTTATTGTTAAAGAGCCATCTATTACAAAACAAAGGTAACGAGTAGAACTTATTTTGCATTTGAAACAATTATGCTATTTTAGGTGTCTTCTAAAAATCTCACATTACTAAAAATTAAAACTACGAAGCTTATCCTAAAAAATACTCACGTATTCACATATCGTTACCTTCGTTAATTGGTTGTTTAATGAAAATAAATAAAATAGCGCCATCTCGTATGCTATTGGAACAACGACCACTGTTCATACTAAAATGTTTTTGAGATATGATATCTAAGGAAGATAGATGTCGCTGGTAAGTTAAGCTATTTAGTCTAATTGAACGGCTGATATATGTATTTCATGTGAAACAATCATTTATTTTTTCATGTATCAAATAACCTTAAAAATATTGTGGACATTAAATGTTTTTTCCTTATCTGCTGTTTGGTGTGCGCTGTCCTGCTGCGTCTCTTACTGCAGACAATTCTAAAGGATAATGAAGAATGTGTAATGCTTGTCACTCAAAATCTACGTCTACTTACTTCTACCCGCTCGTTCTCGCTGATCGCTTGTATGTAAATACATATATAGAACATCGGCTGGCGACGTCCGTGTGGCTCAATACCTATCTTATTTTCTAAATACTTACCATGCATACCTTTTCATTTTAAAAATCATTCTAATAATATTTAATCTATACTATTATAATAAAGCGTAAACACACACTTCTTTATTGCCTAAGATCTCAGCAATTACAGCATATTTTTGAATAACTCTTTTTTTTTAAAAAAAGCACTTACGTCACGCTTTAGACTATATATTTTCACGCCATTAAACTTAGAGGGTAAATATTTTGGATAATAACAGTAATGTGGGAAAGAGACCATAAGTTGCTGCCAACATCAAGGAAGCAAGATTGCCATAGTAAGGTAATTGGTATTTTGACATTTGCAATTGAGAATTTGACAAATGCAAACAATAAATTTATAATTTCATGCGGATGAAGTCGCACGGGAACAGCTAGTCTTATAATACAAACAATTATACAAGTTATGGTGTTGAAGATACTAAAAAGTACAGTTGACGTTGAGAGTCAAAACAAGCTTGCAAACTAGCTTTGCTTTTGTACGTTAACTATAGTACAATAGAAAACCCTCAAAGTTTAATATTTCAAGATTCCAGTGCCGCGTGTCACCCAGTTTGATTGTTTGTTATCTGTTCGACCGCCGCCCGCCGCCCGCCGCCCGCCACCGGGTGACAGCTTGCTCTCCCCGCCCCCCGCCCGCACCCGCCGCCCGCCGCCCGCCGCTGTTGCGACGCGGCCCACTTGTAATTGTATTCAACTATAATTAGATTAATGTAATTACAAATGATGACACTATGCTATAGCGCGTCCCTTTTACATATTTAGTGAAGTAACTTGTTTCGTTCCATAATATAAGCGTTAAGAACCGACGTTAGTAAGAGGCAAGCGTGTGCGTGCTGCGAGCCGCCGCAGATGCAGCTGGATTTTATAATTTAACATTAAATTATGTTTAACGACCACCAAATATCCACTTTCTCGACAGTCTTGATATTATGTTGATGAGTTGAAGACTTTCGCTCAACTTTCTACTTGTCCGACTGCCAGGTCCCTACCTCGCGCGCAGAAAACGCGACCATCTCTGTCAGTGGTCAGATGACCCCTGCCACTGCCTGCAATATAGAGCATCCTGACGCAATACAGCAGACTCTCGAGCAAGGGCGGATCCTGCTTTGGTCCAGTCAAGAGCTTGACAAAATATGTAAATATATTTTGTCAAGCTCTTGACCAACCAGCTCAGGGGGGGTCATGACCCCCATGACCACCCCCCCTCTGTGGATCCGCCGTTGCTCTTGAGAAGCACACAGGAAAAAATGTTTGTGCATTCAGTCCAGGAATCAATAGCGTTGTAATTGCACATGCATATTTAATTACAATGCTTATACTGGTATGTGAAAATTTGCCGACACAAGGAACACATTTAGCAAATCATTTTTATTTAAATAGAACGTATAGACGTTATAAAACCGACATGGTCAAGTTAAATTTCATTCTGCTGACCGTTGATTGAGAACTGCTGACCAGCTTGCTGTATCGATAGCAAAAAAAACTATTGCAGGGCTGCGACACATGCGGGCTGCTTCTACGTACATATGTTGCGACAAAGCCAATTCATTTAATGTATATCTGTATTTTTGAACGTGGAAGAGACTAGAGCCGCCAGCGGCGTGGCAGGCTGCGCCTCGTGTACGAGAGGTCTGCTAATTTAGTTAGGGTAATGCTACGAGCTTGTTGGCCAATGCGCTTAAAGATTAGTTATCGGTAGGAATGGATTGGAACTTTTCTTGCTTGGTGAGGTTAATTCTAAAAAAATAATTTGGAACAAAAATTCGTGACATCCACGTATTGCCGGCCAGCCGTTATCAGTCCGGCGCAGCCGCGGACACAAATAGAGCGGTGACATTCGACATCGACATGGACACGTACACACAAACATACATACATACAAACTCGCACATGCATCTTAATCACCGATCGGAAAATAACGAACGCAGCCGGCGATAGCATCTCGACCTCAAGTCGAGTGCAAGTGTGGACGTGGCACTTTGGGTCCTGCGCGGTGGGCCCAGAGGCGGGTTTGGCGTGCGGCGGTGCGTGGTGATAAGCCGCGGCCCCTGAACCCTGCGCGCTATCGCCGCCGGAGCCGGCGAGGTCGCCCCGCTCCGTCCTCTGACACAAACAACACGATACGATTTAATAGCGCCGATAGCGCGATCTTTAATTGAACCTCTGACAATAACAAACTTTGTTGTGCAACACGCCGCTGCGCCGCGCGCGCCCAGCGGCCACGCGCTGCCCGTCTGCAGCTTGAGGTGACAAGCATCGAGAATATGGCTAAAATGTGTTTAATCATATGGGACAAGGCAAGAACGTGATCGATTTAAAATATATTTACTTATTTAAATCTATGGTAAAATATTCCCGAGGGCAGCTAGGGGGCGCGGGTGACGGGCGCGCCGAGCGCACTATTGATGACAATTTATTTATTTAAACAACAGCACTTGAAAATATCTACAAATATTATCTATAAAGTACATATTTAATATTGATGTAATTAAAAAAATATTAAGTGGATAACGAACTATACCACTCATACCTCACGGATCTCACTGAAAAACAAAAAAAGTTTAACGGAGACAAAAAGTGGTGTAGACAGGACACGGCAACTCTTCTATCGGTACTTCTATTATTGTTTTGAATTATGAAATACTTATACACTATTCATATACTTAAACCATTACACCAATACCATACTCGTATATACCAAAACAAGGAATAGAAGCTGTCGGATAAAAAGTTTTTATAGATCTTAAGAAGTAGTTAATAAAGAGAGTGCTCGTCGAAGGCCGATGCGAAGCGAAGTTTGCTGTCGGCGAGCTGATAAAGAAAAGTGTTGCGATGACATTGAACACGTCGCCTCGTATCGCGTATTTTAAAATAAAACGAGCCACGTTGGACAAGAACTGCTGATAAAAAGGTCACGATGAGTACAAGTGTAGCGGCCGGCGCGGCGGCGGCAACAGAGATGTGATCGCGCTATCAGTTTTTCAAAGAACACACGTCAGCATCAGGCGCTCGGCAACAGAACTATCTAGAATCATTAAATACCAATATTCATTCGTGACCTACTTCAGGAATAATATCGTAGTTCATTGGATGTGTATAGTTAACTATAGTACTAAGTAATTAATTACTTAGTACTCAATGAAGAAGATTATGTTATAGTACCTATTCGGTAACTCCACTTTGAACCGAATTAAAAAGGAAGAGGTTCTCAATCCGTCTGTATGTTTTTTATATGTGCTACTGAGAAGTTAGTTCCTGGAGAGCCGACTGAGGGCCAGCGTGTCGACAAGGAGACCGCGCGAGCCAGCAAACGTCGAACGATAAACAGTTCTAGCACGTTCTTGTGTAACCTCATTGAAATTTAAATAAGCGATTAAATAGTAGGCGACTCCGCGGCAGCCGCAGCCGGAGCTCGGCCCACAGAGCAGCGAGGTACGTGCAGTGCACCACAGCGCCCCGCGCCTCGCCGACAGTAGTACTATAATATAACTAGCTGTTCCCATGCGACTTCATCCGCATAAAATTATGAAAATTTTATTTTATTGTTTACATGTATCAAATTATCAATAGCAAATGTCAAAATGACATATGACAAACCTTGACAATCTTGCTTCCTTGATGTTGGCAGCAACTTATGGTCTCTTTTCCACATTAGGGGTTTTATCCAAAATATTTACTCCATAAGTTTAATGGCGTGAAAATATATAGCCTAAAGCGTGATGTAAGTGTAGGGCTTTTTATTTAAAAAAATAATTATTCAAAAATATGCTGTAATTGCTGACATCTTAGGCAACAAAGAAGTGTGTGTTTAAGCTTTATTATAATAGTATAGACAATAACCTTCACTTTTAAAATTTGTCTATACTGACTTTTCGACAAAGTAAAAACAAAACTTACCAAAATCGATGAAACAAAATAATAAGGCGAATAATACGATTCTGGTAGGATAAAATAAATTTATTTCAATAAATAATAGCTAATGGAGCTAATTATCTAGGATAAGTAGCAAGTAAGAGATTACTTTTTATCGAGCATAGCAATGGAATCAGTAATAACGCTACTTCAATAACCTTACAATCAGATGTGCCCGAACTGCTGATAGTTGACCGAAATCAACACGAAGTTGTCGCACTGTTACTTTCTTGTGCTCTGTGGTCTGTGGCGCGCGGTCGTCCGGCCGCGGCCACGTGTGCGCGATTCGTTTTTTATTTTCCACACTTGTGCTCACAAAGGTTACGTTCCGCGTCTTCCTACTGACTGCTCACGTCACATCGATAACTTGTTTTAAATCTGGGGGGAATTCTCACAAATTATTAGTTTCTTCCCCGAATAACAAACGGTTTATTCGAGTTAAAAGACGCCGGTGTGACGCCACAACGTTACCTGATTATTTGACACAATCAGATAATTTTTAGATATAACTACTTACTAGCGCGGCGGCGGCGGCGGCGGCGGCGGCGGCGACATACACTTGCACAAAAATTGTCTTTACTTGGAGCAAACAAAATTCAACATCTATTTTGCAAATAACTAAATACCTACGATGATGTCGATGGTTCCTTCAAACAATAAACTGTGGTTATATAAATAAGAAATTGTAATCGCAACATTTGCAAAGAGCGCGGCGAGCGTGGAGTCCGCGGGTGTGGCGGGGAGTGGGGGGGGGCACGCACACACGCTCTCCGCGCCGCGCTCCTCCGCCGCGGACTGCCTCTGCCTCGTCTTAACATTACTAACTACTACTAACAAAGCCATTTAATTAAAATATTTTTACAATTTTCAATATACATTTACAAATCTTTCATTTACCACAATAGCAGACTCATTAAATGGATAATGACATAAAATAAAATGCGTCAACCAGAACCTCGATCTGAGGAGTGTTCGAGAGCGGCCGCTGGTCGCGTGGCGCCTGTCCGCGCGACACGTCTCCACTCTGCACATGTTTGCCTCCGCCTCCGCAATTAATACCTCGTAGCGGCGCGATCAGATATGTGACAAATGTACCGCCATCGTACACCAAACCTGACTCCTAATAGACTTTGACAAAAAAACCTATTAGCAATGTAAATTAACTAATCTTACAAGAAAAACCTTACAACTACGAAATGTTTTCTTTGGGAATAATTTGGAGGACGTGCGCAGTGTTGCGTCGCAGTAAACAATATTTATTCTCTCACGGAATCGTATTCTAGTTCTCTCAAACGGCCGCATTATGCAATACACTTGCATATAAGCTTATTAAATATAAAATCGTTGAAAAGACACAAGTATAGAAAAATTAAATGAGCAATGAACCAGTAAATGGAGTAGGTGCGAGAGGGCGCGGGCGCGGGCGCGAGCGCGGGCGCGGGCGAGGGCGCGGGCGAGGGCGAGATCGCGGCGCGGGCCAGCACCTGTCGCTGCGTTCGGTATCTAGCATTTCATTCATTCACTAGTTCCACTCGATCGCGATATCAACCGGTCCGCGGGATGGGCGGGGGGCGCGGGGGGCGGGGGGGGGGCGGGGCGAACGGGCGCCTGCACGCCGCGTGCAGCCCGCTGCGCCCGTCCTGACGCCGCCGTTCAAACTGCGCTACCGTAGGTGCTCCTTCTGCAAGTGCCATGATGGTGGATATCCCTCGAAAAGTTATCATAACGGTACCCACGCCGACTTCAACACTTGCAATACAAACGTCACCGTCACTGTCTAGTAAACTAATGCACTTCCTTGTCCTGCATTGTCCAAACTTCACCGCAGAACCATCAAGGAAAACTTAACCTTAAACCCTTAACTTGTCCAATGCCAATTCCTCTTTTATTGACAAAACATACCAGAATACAGGTCCTCAAAGACGTACTTGTAAATGCATATCTAAAATGCAATCACATTAATAAAGCAATAACTAAATGGAAACCTCTAGTATCAAACGTGGTGAAATTATTTTGTTGCGACGGACGTTTGCTTTTTAAGTTTTCATTTCGATTTAGTTTTACTCGTGGCAGGAACTTGTTAGTTGATCCCAATCATTTGATACCTATATTGATATTGTTTTACAAAAAAGGTCATTCGCCGTTTTGTATTGGCGACCATCTTGAATTTATTCACAGGTTAAAGTATTTTACTTATATCATTATAGAATATATTTTTATCATAAGATGGTAAATGAGCAATCTTCCACCGAATTGACCGAAATAGCGAAGCGACCGCTGCCCATAGACATCCACAATTGCAGATACGTTCACTAGCTGTAATAGACCGAGGAGGAACGCACAGGAAGAGATTATTTCTCCTTCGTTTGTCTGTATGTCCCCTCCTCTGTCTTATCTACTTCCTTATCCCGTCCTTTTCTTACATGAAAAGCGTGTGGAGGAAATAGAAATATATAGTTATCACGTATGCTTGTGCACTGTTGTCGACCAAGGCGAACCATATTTCGTCATCTTCGCAAGGCGTAGGTTCGGGCACATATTAAATATTGCTCACATTCCTGAGCCGGAGCTCCTAAATATCAGCCACTTCTTTTTATTTGAAGAATTTAAAGATCCCGTACGCGAACATCACTGCTAATACCTTGCAAGATGCTTATGCTACTTTTATACTAATGTCTTGAGTAAATGAGTCTAAAAAATGACACTTTTGCGAGCTAATAATATTCCATGGAAGGAAGTAAAGGCGAGGCGAGGCCGGGCTCAGGGATTTATTCAAACAAACTATAATTCAACATAAAAGCTTTTTCATGAATTATTCGAAATGAGGTTAGAGTAGGTGCCAGTCGGTGGGCGGCTTAGGGCGCGGGGGGCACGGAGGGCGCGAGGGCGCGGGGGCGCGGGGGACGCCACAGCGGGCTGCCACCTGTAGCCCGCCGCCCCTCGGCGCCGCCCCGCCTGTAGTTACGTCGTAGACGACCGGGCTTCCTGTCAATTAACTGTAATAATGGTTCATGACATTAAACAAAATACCAATTCAACAATCTTTTAACCTTAAAAGTAATAGATAAACGACAAAAGTTTTAATTCTAAGGCAATAATAGAATAGTAAGTAAAGTACATTACACGTAGTATACTACGAATAGTACGTATATGATAGATGCTATAATACATGAAAAGATTGAAAACCTTTAATTCCTAGCATACGAAAAAAGACTTAATATTTGGGCCTCGTGGTGTCCGGGGCTCTTGGCGGCTGTCTCGGGGTGTCCGGGACTGACCGGAAGATCCAGGGCTGCGGGCCGGAAGGGTCGGCAAACGATATACGCGTTGAACTCTAATTAACGGCAAATACTCGTCCAACCTCGACGTCCTGCTCATCACTTTGTGTTTTATCGTTCGTAGTAAATAATTCATTCAATTGCAGTAACAGGAATCGTAGCCCAGTTTGATCTGTATTTAGACGCTTTATACAATGTAGTGTGGCTCTTAATTAATGATTATGTTATTGTGTCTGTAGTTTGGCAGTTGTCGTGGGCGCGGTGCCGAAATATCCTAATGTAATAACTAGGCAGCGAATAAAATTACGGTTAATTCATTTGCGAGGACCTAATTAAAACCGCGACACGCGACACGTTAGCCGCCGCGCCCGTGGGCCGCACCGCGCGGGCACTCCCGGCGGCCGGCGCCCGGCACCCGGCGCTACGCGGCCCACGACCCCTGGACAATAGGGCATTCACACGCGCTGAATAATAATTACGTTATGTATGAAATTAAAATATGTAGATAATAATATCTCATAGACATTGGATCACTGTGGCGAATACTCGAATATTGTAAACCTCATTTTATTCCTTGAACTTGATTCGAATCTAATTTTTTTTGTGATTAAATTCACATTTTGACAACATTAAAAAAATTCACATTTTCCTTTTTACAAATGATGATATCGTAAGAAAATGTTTATCAGACACAAACAAATTGCGTCCATTATGGCACGTCCTCTCAGTGACTTGGATTTGCTTGGCCTCTGACCTACAGATGCAGTCCAGGGGGGCCAGGCGTCCAGGCGTCCAGGCGGCCAGGCAAACTATCTGTCGTGCTAATTGCCTGGTAGATAAAAGCACATACTCGTATCTCGTATCTCGTAGTATCAGTGGACGGCAGACGGCAGTGAACGCGCGGACGCGGGCGACAGTGCGGCGGCCGACGCCCTCCACTCATCAATATTAATCTGACCCGCAGCCGCATACGTATGTATGTATGTCGAAGCTGTTTGTAAAACAATAGCGCTCACGATTTGATTCGTCGCTTCAAGTATTATCGACACCTTTGTGGCAACGTAAGAAAGTATAATTTGAGGAAAGTTTAAAAAATATCTTTAGCTGCTGTGAAACTTATACAAAATTCATAGCCGATTGCATATTACCCATCCACAAGCTTCTCTTACTCGTTTAAATATAATACGGCAAATTCGTTATTCACATTTTCTTTTCGGCGGAACTTTAACTTGCGACAAATGCAGTTGGCGATGAAATAAATTTCAATTTCTTCTGTCGCCATGTACTCTTCTAGATATGATAAAATCTGATATAAAAATCTTGTAATAATGTTGTAACAGGTGAGCCAACACCAGTATTGGTTACGGCGAGAAACACGCCCTGCCCAAATAAACTAAAGGCTGTCGGTATGCTGCGGGCAGTAAGCTGTCCCGGGCTCAAGGAGGGCCTGCGGCGGGCGGCGGGGGACAGCAAGGACGTTGAACTCGGAACTCGCAGGATGTTTGCAGCGATAATTATCAAATATCGCAACTGGTTAGTTTAGGAAGCTAACGGCTCGCGGATAGCGGGTAGCGGGTAGCGGGTAGCGGGCAGCTGGTAGCGGACAGCGGGTAGCATATAGCGGGCGAGAGAGCGAGCAGAGCAATATACACCCTATTATTAACAGTAGTAGTGACCATAGCAGCAACAGCTTGGGCAGGGACGGCCCTCTCGCCCGGGGCCATAGCACAGCCTCTCATAGGACAGGCGTCAAGTATAGGTAATTTCGCCGAGGTGCGTCCGACGAGTAAATTTCCCGAAAGCCAACATAAATCCTCTTCACGTTACCGATATTTTTCTAATATTTAAAAAGGAAAGGATGAGTAACTCGACATTCAAGACGTAATACAAGGTGTCAATATTTTTTCGGCTCACACGGTAGGTGGCGTCTTCTACCATCGTTAACATTGGTTGTCAGGCAATTTGTTTCGTTTACAATTAACCTACAAAAGCTCGAAGACCTGACTAGCCATTAATTTGTGAGGTAATAATTCGGCGGCTTCTAGGCAAGGGCGAAGGAACAGTGCCGTTCGGGGCGCTCGGGGGCGCGGCGCGCAGTAATTGTGACAATAAACAGGCTGTAATGGCGCCGCGCCCGTCGCTTCATTAGCAACCAGTCGCTCCCTCGCCACCGCCCGCCCGCGCCCCGCACGCACCCCGCACGCAACGCTCCTCGACCATCCTTCATTTTTGGCAAATGTATATTATCTATTTTTTTTAAACAAATCAACGCACCATTCTGGTTAGTTTTATCCGTAATAATCAGGAACATTTCGCGAAGTGTACTTGACGTTACGGTTAAGTTTAATAACCTAACGCTTAAAGTTTTTAAGACGAAGAAGATAGCAAACGAGGTAGCCAGTCGCTGCTGCTAAGTGGCCGCTACTTTCATATCGTGTCGGGTTCAATATTTGTAGCGAGCTCTGTGTTGCCGATGGCTTGTCACCCAATTTGCAACAGAAAAAATTGTAAATACTCGTGATTCCATCTTCTGGCCTCTTAAATAAAAAATATGATAAGTAAATGATGACCAGTATTAGGTTAGAGAAGCCATTTACAATTTGAAAAAAAAGTTACTTCCCATGTATACAACTAATCGATCCTGTTGTTATATTCATACACCGATAGACGATTTTATTTCAAACAAATATAACTAAACGAATTCCTTACAATGCTCCAATGCATGTGCCAGTGCCGATGTCTATAGGCTGCGATCGCTTCGCTATTTTGACCAATTGCGGTGGTCGTTTCATTATTTTTCACCTTATGCTATAAAAAATCGTCATCATATGATACATTTTCATCGTGAATATTTAAATATAATACTTAATTAAGCTAAGTGAGGACGGACGACCGTGTGGCCATGTAGCTGTATGGACGTGTGGCGTGTGCTCCGTTTGCCGTGTGCCGTGTGATATGTGACGAGTGCCGTGTGCCGTGTGACGTGTGTTGTGTGCCGTGTGACGTGTGCCGTGTGACGTGTGACGTGTGCGTGTGACGGGCAAACATCCCTTCAATTGCGACGAAACATGAAATTTTCGTTATCAGCAACGCAAATACATCATCTTCCCGAAATCTAGAATTCTTCTTTTAACAGACACTTTAATTTTATTATATATGTATATAGATAGAAGATAGATTTCGTGTCTCTAAAGGCGACACTTTGTTGGCTGGCATTTTCTGTGTGTCGATAAATACTCACAGTGTGGCATGGCGAGTACTGATGACAGTGCAAAGGTCAATAGTGCAAAGCAATCAATAAAATCACTCCTTTACAAATAATTGTAACATGACACGTCACTTTATGTCAAATGACAGTGAAAGCGACAAAATGGGGTTAAATAGCAGAATATACCTAAATAGGTATATTTCTTAGTATAGTATTTGGTCAACTCGTGCAGTATAGGTAGTGATGACGCACTCACAGTGTGAATATGTCTTATGCAATTAATTAGGTATTTAATTCTATCTACAAAAGGGTTTAAGCACTGTATTGCATTGTCGTGTTAGTGGGCCTAGTTTTATCAATTCCGTCCCGAATGCTATCCGACTGTGACTACATTGACAACAACCCACAACAGTCCTTTTACATTGCTCTTACATTGCTCCCTCTACATGTACGAGTAAAATATCATCATTTATCACATCTCCAAGCTTCCTCTGGCATTAGGTAGAGGGGCCGGATAGGCTTTGTTTCACAATTAATGGGTTTTCTCGGCCTATACTGCAAAACGTTCATCGAACCGGTTAAATAGCGGACAAGCTAACTTTGATGCAAGAGGACGGAGTTTTGCCTACACCGGCCGCAGCTAAAGCTCGCGCTGTGCTGAGCAGGCCGTGTGTGTCGCCGGGAAAGCAGCTGAAATCGGCGCGCAGGCCGCTCTCAATATGTATGAGAGAAAGTGGTCGAGACAAGTGACCGCCCGCCTCCACCGATCGGTAACGACCCCATTTTTATTAACTTAATTTCCAAATAAACCGATTGTTTACTTATGAAACTCCTTTAGAGTCTATCGACGACGTGGAAGTCGAATTGTCAGCCGCGACGGCGAGTGCGGTGGCGCTGCGCAGGCGCGACGTGCTCAACATACGCAAGTGCGCGAAATGCGCAACGTGCGTGGCGTGCGCGTCGAGTGCGAGGTGCGCGGCGCCTCGAGCTCCCTCCAAGAACGGGTTCTGGCAGTGACCCGCGACTAGTTGTGAACGAGCTGCAGCGGCCGCGCTCACCGTTACTCCAAGGCTAACTGGGCGCCTCCCTCCGCACACCCTCGCGCCCTACCCCTCCGCTCACTTGGCGGCAATTTTATAATTATTAAAAAATGTAAAAAATAATAACCTTGAGAAGTACAGGAGTCACTTGACGGTAGAGCCGGTATAGGCATAGAAACTAATCGTTCAACTGGAGTAGGTCGTGTTGACCTTGTTAAATGGTGGAACGGTGGGAAACCAATAGTACACGGCTTTATTCGTAACATCGGTCACCGTAACTGGGCATATTTTAAAATTAATTTAATTTTTAACGCAGTCCTTATATCCGACCTCTACCATTCCCTAAGAATTCTTTGACTGCTCTTTGATTTCGCCGATTTCTCTGCCAATAAAAATAATTAAACTCTTAGTTTAAATGTAATTTCTTACTCCAAGTTTGTCATTCAATAATTTTCATGAAACTGAATTACAAAGAAAAGTGGATTTGACGGTGGAGGTGACACATAGGAAGAGGAGATAACCTTCATGTGCGTATCCTATTCCGTCGATAAGTAGTAGCTTAGGATAGGCAAAGGTCGATTCGCTTTTTCGGCGAATTTAGGTAGCTGTTCATATAAAAAAGGCCGACGGAAAGTAATAAACAATATAAACACAATTTCAGCAGTACAAACTTCTTTATTAAACCAAATTATAAAATTAATACATGTTCTAGACCGCGAGACATCGCCGCGTCCACCAGACCTACATGGTTCGTCACAATATACCTTAGCGCCGTTTGATGAAACACTTTATTATTATTATTAATAAATATTGCCAATTAAGCTAAAAAATATGGCGATAAATACCAAGCTGTTGTACATTTTTCAATATCTCATTAGAAATATTGGCCGAGTCGCTGAGGCTGCCGCTGCCCCTGCCGCTGCCCCTGCCGCCGCTGGTTGCTGGCGACAGTGGAACGAGCCGGGTTCGGGAGTGGCGGTAGTGCGGCGGCTCCGCGGCGACGGATGCTCTCGAAATAGCTGCTCTATCGGATATTATCATTAAGGTGTCGTCGACTTCATCATGGCCATGGCTATGAAACCCGTTTGGCCGTGGAGCAGCCGGCGCGGGCAGCGGAATGCGCTCGCCTCGCCGCGACATCTGCTCCCTGCCCCTTCGCCCCGCCGCCCCACCGCCCCCGCCCGCGCTAACTGTCACAATCTCACAATACTCGCTACACGTATGTATACAAGACATCCAATTTGATAAACCTCGAAAATAGTTACCAAGATTAATTAAAAACACCAACTACTCCTATGTTTTTCTGCCACACGCAACTGTATATAGATACTGCACTCAAGAGCATTGAATCCGGGTCATTTCAAAATAAAAAATAAAACATTAGAATTAATGAAAATCATATTGTTGTACAAATATATCATGTTTTTTATTTTTGTCTAATGGAGAGATCAGCAGTTTTTTAGTTATATAATTTTTAAACAATAAAATTTTCTGGCTTATAAATATTATTATTTTAATTTAAGGGGTATATCATTGTCAATTAAACTCCGTTTATTTAATTATACTAGCATTCTTAGTTTATGAGATTTTTTAAGTGACCTGGTTTGAATGCTCTTGAGTGTACTTGTACAGATACACTTACTTACACTAACTAAATTGAAAACCATTACTTGTACGATGAGAGGCCAAGTCACACAAGGAAATTTACTGTTAGAAGTCATTTGACATCCCAATAGAGGCAAATCTGAAGAGTAGTGGGGGCCTATGTTTTGTGACTTTCTCACAAACTAAGTACGTTCCTCGTGCATTTACATACATACATTTTACACGCATGAAAATACAATGAAATAATTAAATGTTACATTGTGAGACGCCGCACACCGCATCAGTCACAACCAAAGCGGACATCCTCGCCTCTCCTTTCACCACTTGTAATACTCAGCGAGGGATGAAAATAAAGACGTCCATACAAATCGTACAGCACGTCACTTTAAAGTCGGCTAAGCCGTATAGGATAGAACGGAAACGTTCGGCCGGACTTCCGTAATAAAATTATGTAATCATCATGCTTCCAGTGAGGCCATCAGTCAGGTAATAAGTTCTACACGAAATAGAGAAATGATTTGTTTATCTTACAATGACATCAGTGATTGAGAGGACGTCGTGCGATCGACGACGGGCGCAAGTGTTCCGCCAGATGGTGTGTGGCGTTACCGCGCGTAGTGCGTTGCCAGGCGAGGGGGGCGCGGGCGGCTGACCAACGGCTCGGAGCTGCGCCCGCGGGCCCGGCTCGCCCCCGCGCGGCTCCACACACGCTGGCTCGCACACGCATCGTTCTGTTTTAACAAAAGTCGTTAACCTATTATAGCACCATATGTTGTCAAATAAAGATATTACAATTGATGTACATGTCACGGGCCGATCTTGAGTCCCATTTTATATTGCCTAGGCAAATTTTACAGGCTCTATAAATTGTACATCAAACACGTTTATTCGCAAAATTATAATTTTTAAACGTTTAGTAACGACTCTATTCTGGTCACTTTTTTGACTATCGCTAACGTTACTATAAGTCTCCTTATTAATGGGGTAATATCCAGTTTAGTAGCGCGCGCTCCAAACACACAACATATTCGGGGAGCAGATATCGCTGATCGAATGTTATTTTTGACCGACTTCCCAAAAGAAGGAGGTACTCAATTCGTCCATATATTTTTTTTTTTTTTTTTTTATGTGTGTTACGGCATAACTCCGCCCCTGGTAGACCGATTTTGAAAATTCTTTTTTTATCCGAGAGGTAGTGCTTGCAGGTGGGTCCCATTTTTTTGTTTGATTTTTGGAGTCAAAGACTACGGCGTAGTTAAATAGTTTAGCTCAAAATTGCGTGACGAAATTTGGTGTCTTTTTTGCTTTCTATGCTTCCGTAGCCTAAACTATAAGACCTACATAAAAATGATGTATGAAAGAATTGTAGGTCATTCAATTAGCTGAATTAAAGTCTGCGATAGCATATATCTATCTATTAAGGTTGTCGCACAATAACCACTTTTTTCATTAAAATTTCGATCAAAATCTATACCCCACTTTCAACGCTATTACTCGTGTTCGGTATGGATCCTTATCAAAATAAATGTGTCCATCATCAAGAGAATTTAATGTAGATTATAAATGCCCTTGGAACTGTGTAATTCCGATCAATAGTTTAGGAGATATCATAAATAGCAAATTACGAGTCGCAGAAAAAAATACCAACTTGTAACAAAGTTTGCTTTCTTGGCTTACGTAGCCTAAACTATAAGACCTACATAAAAATGATGTATGAAAGAATTGTAGGTCATTCAATTAGCTGAATTAAAGTCTGCGATAGCATATATCTATCTCTTAAGGTTGTCGCACAATAACCGTTTGTTTCGAGAAAACCGTCAAATAAGTGCAATCGACTTTATTTAAAACGCTTTTATTCTTATTTGGTATGAATCCTTATCCAAATAAATATGTTTTCACGATAGAGTATTATATGTAGATCATAATTGCCTTTTACAGTACGTAATTCTGTGCAAGATTCTAGAAGTTATCAAAATATTAAAACTCACGGGCAACAGCGGCGCTCGGCCGCACCGAATTATGAGTGAATGATCGCAACGATGTATTAGTTCTTTACTTAATTTCTTAGATAATCGATTTACATAACTCATTATTTGTTTGAAAGCTAGTGATTATCATACTGCGATGTCTAGATTCACTAAAAATCGAGAAATAAATAAACTTTTTAATAAAAAACAAAACCGACTTCCAAACAAAATACACTAAAAACAAAATATACTAAAAACAAAATCTTCTCAAAAAAACAGTACACTAAAAAGTAACGAAATAATTACTTGAAAATAGTAAACCTCCCTTATTGTAGCTGTTATGTCTATATTGTACAATTATTATTACTTTGAAGTCGGTGTCAGTCATTACTAAAAACGTTACTATACTTTCAATTGTCAATTGTTATGGTAAAAATGTAGAAAACCTTACGTAGAAATATCACTGCATATACCTCGGCTGACACCGACATCAAAGTAATAATAATTGTACAATATAGACATAACAGCTACAATAAGGGAGGTTTACTATTTTCAAATAATTATTTCGTTACTTTTTAGTGTACTGTTTTTTTGAGAAGATTTTGTTTTTAGTGTATTTTGTTTTGTCTTGATCGACTAGGCAGGTATAGCCACTATATGGCTAACGCGTATTTATTAATACGCAATAGGCCAAGTTTTTCGGACCTTATTCTATCAACTATGCTGAGTGCCCCGACCCCCTTAACTGCACTGCCTCGGTACATCTAAACACGCTATCTCGGCGACCATTAACCACTCGACGCGATAATGTCTCTTTTGAAATTGTAAAACGTCACTTTTTCCCGTAATTTTTGGTCGTATGGGCGTTTATGCATTTTCCAATTCCATACGAAGCTATGTCGAGAACTCCGGGAGTGTACGGCCGTACCGGCGTGATCGCGAGGCGGGGCGGTGTCGTGTCAACCAGGAGCTGACAATTATGCGATAACCTTTTATCTACACTGTACTTCATAAAAACATTAAAAAATCTTATTACATTTTTAGACAGTTTACAGAAAATTTTAATGAAATAAATTGAACACTGTTTTTACAACAAAAATATTGAGATAGTTTATTGTATTATACGTAAACATTACTTGTGAATCGATTCCCGTATAGAAAATTTGATTGTTGATTGATTCTATGGGTTCGATAGGACCAATGGGAATCTTTTCCTCTTTCACCGGACCAAGAGCAGCACCATTTCCCGGGCCTTCTCCGTCAATTTTTTTTCGCATTAACTGTAGGACTCTGTGCCGAGAGCACACGAGGCGAGCACGTTGCGCGACGCCCTATCTCCGCACAAGCAGACCTACTTCGGTGGCCATCGATTATCTGATAACCGCACCAATACCATCCAAAATACATTATCGGGGATAAGAACGATAGCAGATAGGAACGGACGCGACTGCCGTTCGCCCTCCCCGCGCCCTTCCGCCCCCTCCCCCCTTGGTGGCCACTGCTGTGCGTCGCATATTATTACTATTAGAAGCTACTGATAATTAGTTATGTACATTTTGGAAACAACCTATACGCTGCCGCCGCGATAAAGTATTGAATTAAAAAGTACTGATAATAGCTATGGAGTGTTCTCTTTAGTTACACGTGAAATGGAACATATAAAACTAACTAATACTAATTTAACGCATTTTAATTATTTCATCGCTATTTGACTTTAAGTTAACTTAATTACTACGAGGGAGAATTAGTCGGTAATCAGTATATCCTTAGAGAAAACAAATATTTTTATTATCCCATAGACTAAAGGACTAACCAATTTTGTCGAGTTAAGTGGCATTAGATTCGTATGCTTCGCCGAAGTGATTTCTTAATTTATCACTGAGATTTTAACTAAGTAATGCTCGATACGTGCGTGCGTTTATGTATTACTATTATAGCTTAGCGACCGGAGCAGCAGAACCGCCCTGTAACTCGTTGCTATAGAATAGTTTGTCTGATGCCTTCTTACTTGCGCTACAAGCTGTCGCCGCTACTTCGTACTTGGAAAATTAAAAAACCGAGTAAGTATAATATAAATAAAGATTACGAGATAATCATATCCTTTTTTAAAACCGGTTCAGATATTGTGGAGTCACGTCACTAAGGAACATCTATACATCCATCGATCCAAACATTCACATTTATAATATCATAATGGTAAGATGTACTTATCGACCTTTGCTAATGGTGGCAAAAGACGGACAGTGTGAATAATAGTCGTTTCATAAGGAGTGCATTCAAGTCGGCGGCGACGGCGGCGGCGGCGCGGCCTCTCGAGCGACGAATGAGCGTCATGATACACTGAAGCATACAGAATATATCGAGGTAGCCCACGCATCCAGACACTTCTCGGTTCATCTAACTTCTCTGGACAGAGCTATCCTCTAAAAACTGGCGGCTCGTGTCATGATACCGACGAATTTATCCCAGTTAAAGTTAAGCGAGCTGTATACATAGTCCGGCGCGTTAACAACCTGTCGCCCCCGATCGACTTTCCCGCGCCCCTTAGTTGAATCAACAGTTGAGAGGCGCCCCTTCCTAGTTTTTAGCCTCCCGCCGCCTTTAGCCGCCCACGCCACCCGGCGTCACTAGCTGGGACAACGACTGCTACGACCACTCGTAAACACGTGTCAGTTCGCATGGCCACGAGCTGCTGCATTATGCACTACAACTTATTAAGACACAAGACACGACATTTTGTTCGTCGATAAAGTTGTAAGGGCGCGTGCGTTGTCGTTGATGTCTTTTTGTCGAGCTACGGGTAGTGGGCGGCGAGGCGCACGAACCTAGCGCTACCTTCCACCACACGACCACATCGACAAGCGTGGCGTTTGCACTGCATTTCTTAGACACCCAGATACTAGAAAAATAAAGAAATAGATTAAATTAGCGAAGCGACCGCACCCTATAAAATCCGCATTTGCAGATGCGTTGCCTTATCTACCTTTAATCAACAGAGGAGAGGACGCATAAAAAGAGGATGTGTCCCCTACCTATGCATCCTCGCCAGCGACAAATTAATTGGCCTGTCAGATGAAATGCGGTATGACTACCATTTGACAGGTGTTTTCGTATGGTCGTGGTATTGCTCGGAGCAAATTGGCCAATTTGTGCAAAGGATGTTATTGCGGACTCTGCCACTGCTAAAATTCTACTAATTAATCTATAGGAAGCGATAGGCACAAAAACATGCACGCCGCTGAAGACTTAGATCGAATCTTTGTTGGAAATTACCATTTTTAGTTCTACACTTGATTGTTCTATATCGACCAAATATGTTTGTTCATTTTTATTTGCAAGCGAGGCGACGTGAGCCCGCGTCGCCGCGCACCCGCGCCCCCGCCCGACGCCTCCCCAGCTGGGAAACCACTTATACTAACCGAGTAAAGTTTACCAACATTTGTAAAAATAGCTGTTGCTTGCTACTTAGTCTGCGTAAAATTAAAAATGATAATAAAGTATAGCCTATGTTACACACTGGTGAAAGCATTTTTGAAATCGACCCAGTAGTTTTTGGGTCATTTCAATACATATGAAAATTAAAAAATACAAATCTTTCCTCTTTATAATATTAGTATAGATATAGATTAGTACAGATTGATTGCAGTCTCATAAGGTCTAATTTAGGTTACGGCAATTTCATTTGAAAAATTAGTCGTTTCCTCGCTTTGCCTCTTTCCGAGAACGTGATTAGAAATATAAAATCAAGAAGTGGATAGAAAGTGGAAGCGTTCACCGCTCATCAGCGGTACTTTCTAATCGAATGAATATTTTATTGACTTAACCTTTTTTTTTTTTATAAAATAAGGTGGCAAACGAGCAAGCGGCCACCTGAATCCGCCAAAATGGCGAAGCGACCGCTGCCCATAGACATCCGCAATTGCAGATGCGTTGCCTACCCTTATTCGACGGAGGAGGAGACGCATATAAAGAGGATATTTCCCCTTCCTATGCATCTCCTCCACCGTCAAATCCACTTCCCCTTCCCATCCTCTCCTTATAAGAAAAGTGTGGTAAAGAGAAAGGGACTTAAATTAGGCCTCCGGCACCACACTCATCAGACGAAACACGGAATTGCTACCATTTCACGCCTGTCTTCTGTGTGGTCGTGGTATTACACCGGGCGTGCCGGCCCATTCATGCTAAGATGTTAAAGCGGGCACTACCACTGTTAAGATTAACCTATTGAGATTAATAGTTTTATAGCAAAAAAACTTAGCAGGAAGAAACAAAATGCAGCACAAACGGCTTGGCTCGCGTGCGCGTGTCGCAGAAATACACTACTTTGGGCTTTGCTTATACTATTTTGATATCCACATTATACTTACTGCAAAGTGCGAACTCCGGTCAATCCTAAGATTTACCAACTGCTTATGGTGAAAGTCCGATAATTAGTAACATTTATATTTTTAAATACAGCCGCGAGGCAGTGTTCTTTCAACATAATCTAATAATTTCTAAAAACAATATTAAATGATCTTTTCAAAAACAAATTGTGAATTGACTATTGACAGTTACCTAGTAATATTTGATGTATGTAAATCTTCATTCATTAAGTGAATGGGGGTAGGTACTGGAAATACACATAACTCTTTGAAATTTTACCATATCTACTACGTAGGTAAATCTGGGACTTTTTCGGCAATTTTTTGACCCGAGTTCGTGCTTTTACTGTAACATATATACCTATTGGTTTTGAAACTACCCCCTGAAATTATTGATAGGAAATGCGCGCGGGTTCTGCAACAGAGAAGGCCGATCCGCGCTCAGCTCGTCGCACGCGCAGCGCAGCCGCCACCTGTCGGTGAGGTGCGTCGTCGGCGGCCTTCGTGCACATTCCAATATAGCTGAGTGCCATCAGGGTCAAGGTCGGATTGTGGAACGTGATGTGATTATTGGCGTTATAGGGTGCGAACGACTGAACAGCCACGTGGCCGGACAGGATAAGATGTCTTGAGGATGTGGTGTACACTTAATGAAAAAAGGTCCTAGACGCTCAATGATGACCGCAGACGAATTACGATCGCTAGCTTCACGCTGGGCAGTTGGTGTGGTGCCGGTGTCGCTCGAGGGACGCTCCTAATCGCAGCGCACATGTGTGTGATGCGACGATATTGCCTATTTTTTGCCGAGGAGTGCGAAGTGCGAAGCCGGGTCGCAGATACCCCCGCGCCCCTTTCGGCTAGGTAAGGTCTACTTCGGGAGCCCGCGCGCCTACTTCGTATTATCACTTAGCATCGGAAGCGAAGCACCACGGACCGTCTCGCCGGCTCGTAACACCAATCTACGGCGAACATAGGGAACCCATGTTCAAACTGGAGTTAATTTATATACATTTGTTATGCCAGATTATGTGGTCCGTCTGAAAACGCGCGCCATATGACGTGCGAGGTCGGGGGTGGTCATGGTGGTGCGCGCCGTTGCAGCCCCGAGAGGGTGCAGCGCCGCGCCCCCTTTTAATTTATAACGCGGCACTCCCGGGCCGATGTGACGTCACCTCCTGAAATACGCGCGCGGCGACGTGGCGCGGTCGACGACTCCCGAAATAGATGCACAACGCGCACCTATACTATAGGAAGTCAAGAACCGGTCCCGTGCCGCTGTCGCACCGCCGCTCGCACCGCACCGGGGAAATTTAATTCGAAAGCGGCTGGCGCGAGGCGGCTTTCTCTGCGCTGCGCCGCCGCATGCTGCGTCGCTACCGCGTGCTGCGAGCGCCGGCGCCGCGACCTCCTAATACATAACGCAAAAATGAGGTTGCATGTTAACGGTGTGCAAGCGTCCTGTTTCGAGACACGCTGGTCGCGCGATGGGCCACCACCGAAATCTTATAGTCAACAAATGGAAAGCTCATTTCAAACTGTCCTCTTGAATGGGGCATGTGGCAATGCTCGGTTACCACCGGCCAGCGGGTAGCGGCGGGCGAGTGGGAGCGCCCCGCGTGGCGGCAGACGCTCGCGCCACTGGCAGCGTTAATGAGTTGGAAACGCGTGCTCGCGCCTTCGCTGGGAATTTTAATTAGCAAAGGGGGCGAAGTGAGCGGCGCGCTGAGGCACAAACAAGAAACGATGTCCCGCTGCATTGGACTACTTCCTTTATCACTACATGACTAAATTATAGTTTTTATTTTGATTTTTATGTTTTCTTAACCCTTTAATAACTTTACACAAATAAAGTTGTGCTTTGCATGTATATATACTCTGAAACTATAAATTTATGAACTTGGAACACACATGCAAAGAATCCACCTGCACGCGCACTTTGCGAGACCAGCTAACGGCGCTGCGGCGGCGCGGCGGCGCTCAGACACGTGGCGGCCGCCTGCCGCTGCCGCCTACCGCCTTGGCCGGAGCCGGCGCCCAGTCTCCACATAGCTTTACCAGCGGCTCCTTCTCCGTCCCGGGGCAGTCCATCCAGGCAAGTGGTGCGGCGCGGCGGCAAGGTGCGTGGCGCTCGCGGCGCTCGCCGTGACGCAACCGTAACGCGTAGCGCCGGCGCAGCCGGTAAATATAAACCACCGACCGGTTCCACGGCCCGGCCCGAATTCCTCGCAGACTTCTCGATGCGCAGAACATGGAGCGCGGACGACATCTTTACCTGACAGTATTAGAAAATAACGAAACGACTCTAATGCTGCCCGGTAAGATGCGAACCGCCACTCCGTCCGTGGACGTAGAACGTGCTGAGGCGCGAGCGAGGCGCGGCGAGCGCGAGTGAACTACACGTGCACTCCAAACGGGCGCGCGACGTGGACTGGCGGCGGCGCGCGCGGGCACGCCCCACGCCCCGTCCCGCCCCGCGCCCTCGCCCCGCGCCCGCAGCGCCTGCACCGCTCACTTATCATTATCACCGGCTCTGTAATATTCCAGCAGCCAGCAGGACTAACTAACGCTCATGATAACGGGACGCTTAAACGTCTATAGGTACTATGTTGTTTTAAACAACGGTCAAAGCCAGTACAGCCTCACTCAACAACATAAATGGCCGAGGACAACGTCCCCACGGCGCGCCGCCGCCACAGTCCTGCCGCTGAGCCGAGTGCTGCTCCGAGCGCCCGTGGCGGGGATGGCTCCGTGTCAAAGAAGTTTCCTGTTAATGAAAAGCTATAAAATGCAATTCCACCGGTTGCAGTCACTGAAGGTCGACGACGCACTGTGTGAGCAGCGCCGCGTCCTGCCAGCGCCACAAGGTAGACCCTGACACGGGGAAACCCATGAAATGGACAATCAAAGAATTGGCGGTTGAGATGGAAAGTAAATGTTTTCGCATCACTAATCTGCAGTCTGGCTTTGGAAACATGCTATTTTATTTATTTGTCACTAAAATAAATTGTCATCATCTCCCCTACCTTATCCTACTACCGTAGGGTCGGCGCACCGGGTTTTCGTCCTCCAAATAACTCTATCATCCGTCATCACATTGCCGTCGCTTTGGATTAATGAGTCGAGGTACCGAAAGTCGGGACAAACCAGGAAATAAGCACCATCTAAGGCAATCGAGATAAAACTGGATAAGCTACTAAAATAAATTGTGTTAAATATGAATAGTAAAATGATTTTAGAATGATCTTACATGATTGCAGTTGTGGGGCTATTTCCATACTGGAATCAAAAGTAAGTCGCCTAAGTAATTCTAATTACTAGAGTGGAATGCTCAGCGGAACAAGCTTCCCCACGTGGCCCCTCGCTTATACTTTCCTATAAAATGGTCTTTACTTCAAAACTCTAAATAAATTTCTCAGGACATTGCGATTATAAAACTGTACAGTACCTTATTTGTATTGTATTAAATTACTATACTTTAACAGTGGTAGATAGCCCGCAATGACAAATATACGAATGGGTCGGCTCGCCCGGTGCAGTACGAATACCACACAGAAGACAGCTGTGAAGTGGAAGTATTTCCTCGTTTAGTGCGATAAGTATGCGTGCCGGAGGCCTAATTATAGTCCGCTTCCCCTTTCCACCCTTTTCGTACAAGGAAATAATGAAAATGGGAAGTTGATTTAACGGGGGAGGGGACGCATAAGTTGTCGAAATATTCTGTTTATTATAATGCGATTTTCTATAGGCAGCGGTTATTTCGTTATTTTTGTGAATTTCCATTTCCTCTTGTTTGCTTATCTATACTACTATCTATACTTTTTACAAAACAAAAAAATCAATCTTTACAATCGTCCAACAAACTTTACAAAACCACCTCCCATACAAAAAAATAGACAAGTCCTTTCTAAGCCCGATAGTTTGTGCGCTGATTTTTCGATTACCCTTATTGTTTGTGTTCGCGATATCTTCTAAACTATTTGTCTAACTAATAATTATTTTCTCATATATCTTTATTCCTTATTCTCTATTTAATATATTTTACATGCTTTGTATAAAATATATTTTATTTTAACATTTTAATTAACACCAACCATGGATGTACTACAAGAACAGGATTGAGCTCTGGTCGCAAAATTGAAGCCGAGCGAGACCTCAATAACTATTCCTTTTATCCCTCTCTGGCGATGGTGACTATGTTGAAATATGATTTAAGGACAATAATTATAAAAATCTTGTTTTTGTTGTCTGACGACAGCAGATTATCGCATCAGATGGATTTTAATGTATTATTGTTATCGCATATATCTTTATTCGCTTATTTACTACATAATATATTTTACATGATTTATATAAATATAAAAATGAACATAAAACATATTATGTAAAAAATAGAGCACCACCGGCTGCGGAATTCCATCCCATGACTCAAGCAACCAGTGGTCTGGGCTGCAGAGTCAAGAACCTCCTCACAATGCGTGAGGTTTCTAAAACAACTAACTTAACTACCTTTTGAATCGGGCCCTTAACCCAACTGTCTAGCGAGAGCTTCTTAAGATGTTGGTCGAAGCTCTTCGCTATTAGCCCATGCACCGAAACGACTATCGGAATAATGGTAGTCGATTTCATACGCCACATAGCGATAATCTCGTGAGCCAGATCTAAACATTTTCATTTTCGGCGTTCACAACATTCTCGTCATGTGGAATAGTGATATCGACTAACATTACACAACTCTAAGATCGATCTATTATTACTATATCAGGACTATTGGCCGCAATAGTCCTGTACGTAATAATAGATCGATCCCAATAGAGCGTGACACGGCTATTTTCCAGAACTGGTGAAGGCTGACATTGGTAATATGGTACCTCAGATTCCACAAGAGCATATTTAAGGGCAAGTTGCTGATGGATAATTATTGTTGTCATTAATGTTTTTACCAAAAACAATACAAAACACATAATTCTATATCAGACATTGGTAAAAAAAACAGTCTTGTGAATTTAATGCCACAAACCTAGCTTATTCCTTATATCTTAAATCTGAAATTAAAACAAAGGTATTTTAATAGAGAAAGGCATAAATAAATGCATAAGTATTTTTATTATTTATTATTTTAAACTAGGATTGGATAGTCTTGTATGGTCACCATAATTCTTCACCAACAAAATATATTTAAAACTATTACCTGTGAAAATATAACCCGCAATCAGCATCATACTCGCTTCGGCAAGCCTCCACGACACAAATTCTATCCATTTTAACTAAGATTCTTCAAAAATATTACGAAATCAAAAAAGACTCCGCCATTAAAGTCAGAGTCAGAATGTCAAATGGGGTTGTCAGTTTAGGTGTCCGAATTTCACACAAATAAAAGAAAACATGTATGCCAATCGCAATTTTTTTGTGTTAATAAAGTTTTACACGTAGTAACAAATAATATTGCTTTAACATGTCGGTAATAAATTATTTTTAATATTTAGAAACATTTTAAAAGTAAATGTTTTTACTTCATTACATTACATCAATCGCCTATTTTTCTACAAATAACGAAAGGATTGATATCTGGCAACTCTAGATCTCTGTTAGAAGGGACACAACGGATACCTACTTGTAGCCTTCTCACTCTTCAATTTCATTGTTGTGTTGCCATTTCATAATTGCAGAACATGAAAATTACGGGTTATGATAAAACGTGTAGATTTCTTTGCTAATATTACGGCCGCCGCGCCGTGGGTATGATTATGATGATTGACTTGTGACTACTTGTTTTTAAGCTGGACAAAACATTGAGTTTACCTTGAGATATTCTGAAAAATACTTATTGTTATACAACTTATGTGCATTTATCAAATTAAACAGTAAGTAAGTACTACGAGCGCTTAGGTTATAATTTAAAAATCATTTGCTTTCAGTATATATTTTTTATTATACATTGGAGGGTTCCTAAAAAAGTTGGGATATTTTTGCTTATTGGTAACACTGAAAACTCGAAGACATCCTACTGTCAAACACTGCCGTAAATTCCTTGTCGAACTATATTTTCTGACTGCCACAAACCACAATACAATATAACAAGATTAGTGTGTTGTACAGTTTTATATTTCTGTATATATTACAGTACTCTTTGGTGTGTTTTGTTTTGTGTGGTTCTGTGATTATAGCCTTGTGTTTAGTGTTTGTGTTGTAGTAAGCGTTCTTAAAAATAAGCATATCGTTAAGCGTTTTGTTACTTCTAAGATTTAACATATTTGTGGCATCATTTTATGAGATTCTTACAGAATGGTATATGGTCTTATGAAGTAGGTAAACAATAGATTAAAATGGCGCAGCGATTTCCTTCGGGGGGAGCAAGCTCAGGCCCGCCGCCGCCGGGCTCCATGCAGCCCCAGCAACGCTACCCTGGTCCAGCACAACCCCCGGGATCTCCAATGCAACAGAGACCTTACTCTGGACCTAATTTCCCGGTAAGGTTTTGAATAACATACATGTCGACCATGAAACCCTTCTAACTCCATGAATGCATGCTGTTTGATTATATTAGATAAGCCTTTTTTATTTACAAAACATGTTTTAACTGAATAAATGAATAATAAATGAAACTGAATAAATGTAATCAATTCTGTCTTCATCCTGGCTGAAGTCAATGAACATATTTTTACCACCCTGTCCCCCTTGGCAATAGCTGTAGGGTCCAATGTAAATATATATTTTTTAACTCACAATGTGTCTAACACTCCATACATATTCCTTGCACACACACCAACAAGTCATCAGTGTCAATGACTATGGAACTCAGAGAGATTCATTGATCCTGAAGAGATTAATGAAATTGTTCATCACCTTTTCTGGATTACAACTTACTAGCTTTTTCCCTTGACTTTGTCATGACTTAATAAGTAGCATATGTCTACATCCAGACTATCACATCTATATCTATGCTAAATTTAATGGCAATCCATCAAGCCATCCTAGAGATATGTTGTGACAAACATCCATACATCTAAACGTTTGTATTCATAATATTACTAGCTGTTTCCGTGCCACTTTATCTGATTGATTTTAATAACATTTTTTATTTACATTCCCTAACTTTCAATTGTAAATCCCAAATTTCAAATGCTTAAATGGCAACAAAAGCATTTGCTATTGGCAAGCAATATCATGAGCAATCTTGTTTTTTTGCTGCAATTGGCTTGTACATTTTGTGGTGGGTTTTAGCCTCCGACACAGTTGAATGCTCGGAGATGGTCTGCTTGCTTTGTAATACAGAGTGATTTTTAACAGAAGGATCAATGGTTTTATGAAGTTAGAGGCCATTAATAGTTATGTTATTGTTTAAAAACAAAAAACAAACGGAAGGTGATTTTTTTTTCTTTTGATTATATTCTAGTCATGGGCGCTGTTTTTGAAATAAAAAAATAATTACAGCTTCTCTAAGTTAAAAAAAGAAATTTTGGTTTTAAGAAAATTTTCTATATAATTTTTTTTTTGTTCTCGTTGAGTTACTCCAAAAAAAGGTATAATGGTACGAAAGCCCAATCATTAGGCTTGTTAAAGAAAAAAAAAATGACCGCTGTAAACACATAATTTTGGACCCGTCCATTAAGAATTACCCTGTGTGTACATCTTTTTTTTTTTATTATAAAAATAGCCGGGGCAAGTGGTAGAGGTCCTAGGAAGTAGTAACTTTAAAGTAAGAGGGTCAGACGGCGGTGTTGTGCACAGGCATATTGATCAGTTGCGTAGGAGACCGAGCGAGGGCAGGCAATCGCTTGCGTGTGCCACACCGGGAGTTAGGGAGCAGCCAGTCCAGTACCAACCGCCGTTTCAATAACACCCCTACATTACATTTACTAATATTTCCTTTAACCATTCCAACTAAGCTCTAGGCTTGTGGTTCACGACAATAGTCGAATGGCGGGATTCGAACCCTCGACCTCACGACCGGTAATCCGTACCCCAAACCTTTAGGCTGTTGGGGCTATTGGCGCGCACACAGCAATAGGATATATCCTTTCATGGACATCTAACTCTCTCCCACCTAATCATCTTCCTCTATCATTCTAGGATGCAGTATTATTCTAATTCCTGATCACATACTTGGACATGACATGTTGTTGCTGATCAGTATCAGGAGCTTAACTTCCAATGACTACTACTAGGTGAATGTAACCGTTGCAGCAGCAGGCGCGGGCGGCGTTCCCCGGCCGGGCATCGGCGTGGGCGCCGGCGTGGGCGCCGGCGTGGGCGCGGGCGCGGGCGCGGGCGCGGGCGCGGGCGCGGGCGCGGGCGCGGGCGCGGGCGCGGGCGCGGGCGCGGGCGCGGGCGCGGGCGCGGGCGCGGGCGCGGGCGCGGGCGCGGGCGCGGGCGCGGGCGCGGGCGCGGGCGCGGGCGCGGGCGCGGGCGCGGGCGCGGGCGCGGGCGCGGGCGCGGGCGCGGGCGCGGGCGCGGGCGCGGGCGCGGGCGCGGGCGCGGGCGCGGGCGCGGGCGCGGGCGCGGGCGCGGGCGCGGGCGCGGGCGCGGGCGCGGGCGCGGGCGCGGGCGCGGGCGCGGGCGCGGGCGCGGGCGCGGGCGCGGGCGCGGGCGCGGGCGCGGGCGCGGGCGCGGGCGCGGGCGCGGGCGCGGGCAAGCGCAAGCGGCGGCTCGCCGACAAGATCCTGCCGCAGAAGGTGCGCGACCTGGTGCCCGAGTCGCAGGCGTACATGGACCTGCTGGCCTTCGAGCGCAAGCTGGACGCCACCATCCACCGCAAGCGGCTCGACATCCAGGAGGCGCTCAAGCGGCCCATGAAGCAGAAGCGCAAGCTGCGCATCTTCATATCCAACACCTTCTATCCAGGTTTTTATTTTGATAAAATGCAACCGACCGTGCATCGGAATCATATCTCACTCGTCAAAAAGAGACGTTCGATTATTTAAACAATAAATAAAATTGCTGTTTTTGGTGACGGTGAGCAGGGCAAGGTGACAACGCCGTGGCCTCCTGGGAGCTGCGGGTCGAGGGCCGGCTGCTCGACGACTCCAAGAATGACCCGAACAAGGTAAGTGTGCGTGGGCGTCAGACTTTAGCCCAGCCCTTGCTGCCCGGCTGCCCCAGCCAGCCCCAGCCCGCCCCAGCTCGCCCATCTCCGTGTCTCATCCCCGCAATAATGTGTTTTTCGGGGCTCAAGTGCTCCATGAAGTGGTTCGACAAAACTATGGTCTTCGTCGGCGAAGTTGTCCACGAATGTAGCGCGGCCGGCGCTCGCCCCTCGCTGGCCTCTGACCGCCAATATCGTGTTGCAGGTGAAGCGCAAGTTCTCATCGTTCTTCAAGTCGCTCGTCATCGAGCTGGACAAGGAGCTGTACGGCCCCGACAACCACCTGGTGGAGTGGCACCGCACCCTCACCACGCAGGAGACAGACGGCTTCCAGGTGCGTGCCGCCGCCCCCGCCCCCGCCGCGTGCCCCCGCCCCTGCCCCCGCCGCGTGCCCCCGCCCCTGCCCCCGCCCCTGCCCCCGCCGCGTGCCCCCGCCCCTGCCCCCGCCGCGTGCCCCCGCCCCTGCCCCCGCCGCGTGCCCCCGCCCCTGCCCCCGCCGCGTGCCCCCGCCCCTGCCCCCGCCGCGTGCCCCCGCCCCTGCCCCCGCCGCGTGCCCCCGCCCCTGCCCCCGCCGCGTGCCCCCGCCCCTGCCCCCGCCGCGTGCCCCCGCCCCTGCCCCCGCCGCGTGCCCCCGCCCCTGCCCCCGCCGCGTGCCCCCGCCCCTGCCCCCGCCGCGTGCCCCCGCCCCTGCCCCCGCCGCGTGCCCCCGCCCCTGCCCCCGCCGCGTGCCCCCGCCCCTGCCCCCGCCGCGTGCCCCCGCCCCTGCCCCCGCCGCGTGCCCCCGCCCCTGCCCCCGCCGCGTGCCCCCGCCCCTGCCCCCGCCGCGTGCCCCCGCCCCTGCCCCCGCCGCGTGCCCCCGCCCCTGCCCCCGCCGCGTGCCCCCGCCCCTGCCCCCGCCGCGTGCCCCCGCCCCTGCCCCCGCCGCGTGCCCCCGCCCCTGCCCCCGCCGCGTGCCCCCGCCCCTGCCCCCGCCGCGTGCCCCCGCCCCTGCCCCCGCCGCGTGCCCCCGACCCCATCGTCATCAACCACGTCATCGCCGTCGAGCCGCCGCACGACGCCAAGCAGACCGCCTGCTACGACATCGACGTCGAGGTGAGCCCCGCGCACCCCACACGCACCCCGCACGCACCCCGCACACGACACGGTGCTGATGCTGACGGTGTGTGACGTTGCAGGTCGACGACACCCTCAAGACGCAGATGAACAGTTTCCTGCTGAGCACGGCCAACCAGCAGGAGATCCAGGGCCTCGACGCTAAGATACACGAGACGGTGAGTGCGGAGTGGTCTCCGAGCCTGCGACCGCGCGCCCTCGTGAAGCCGGACTTCACGTCGCCGCTGGGGCTACGCCCAGGCATTGCTCTTGCTACGCTGTAGCGACACTGGGATTGCTGTGGCGTTGCTGCGGCACCGCTGCGGCATTGCTGTGGCGTTGCAGTGGCGACGTTGTAAAGCAGCGTACCGGTGGCGGTATTCTGTTACAGGTCGACACAATAAATCAGCTGAAAACAAACCGCGAGTTCTTCCTGAGCTTCAGCAAGGAGCCGCAGCAGTTCATCCAGAAATGGCTCGTCAGCCAGTCGCGCGACCTCAAGGTGAGAGCTCGCCGCCTTCGCATACAAATACCACGTTTAAAAGTTACGCACGATTTTCTCAGGGACGAAACCATCGGCGTCCTAATTGTGTGTGCGACCTTAACATGCGTCGTGCCCGAGGGAAACTTAAATCGGTTGGGAATGTGCAGACGCTGGCGGGCGGCGCCGGCAACCCCGAGGAGGAGCGCCGCGGCGCGTTCTACGCGCAGCCCTGGGCCGGGGAGGGCGTCGCGCGCTACCTGCACGCGCGCCTCGCCGCGCGCCGCCGCGACCTCGACCTCGCCGTGCCGCACGCCCTCGCCCTCGCGCACCCGCACCTCGCCCGCCTCTAGCCGCCCCCGCCCCCGCCCCCGCCGCCGCCTATCAGCCGAGCAACTAATAAAAGTTTATGTAATTAATACGCGTTTCATTTGTTCATCCCCGCGGCGCCACCGCTGCTGCGGCGCTCCGACACCAGCCAACGTGCATCTTGGTGGTGACGTGTCGCGTGCGCGCGTGTGTCGTGGACGCGGTCGACGCTGACTGCGACACGCGGCTGAAGTGGTACTGATATCTCGCTCATCAGCCGATTGACTCGATTTATAATAAAATGACACGATCGATACGATTGTAAATCAAAAATATGTAGATTTCGTAAGAACACTTGTGTATTCGCTAAAAGTGCTCGTGGGCATTTACGTTGATTCGCTTCTTAGGGAGTGTGTACACTGCTGTAGCAGGGAAGCCAAACTTTCTTCAAGTACAAGCATCATCATCGGCCTATCTCGCACTTCAATCGCCTCGTTTAACTAGTACGAACGGTATCTAATCGCTCGACGACGCGATGTGGAGCCGTTTGGCTGGTTAACTATTTTTAAGTTTTGTTATATTTGGCAGTCTATTGTTGATGTAAAGCCTTCGTTCGAGGCAAACGCTAGGAGTCCTTATCTGGCGAGTGCGAATTGCGAGTCGCGGCGACCGGCTAGCTGTGCTAAACGCTTGCTCATCGCGAGACGGACGCATTGTTTGCACGTCGCCAAATAGTATGCGCGGAAACTTTATCACGCCGCCGCCGCGGTATGAATTACAGCTTAATGATGTTTGCCGCCGCGGAGGCGCTCGGGGCGCGGCGCAGTCGCAGCGCGCGGCGCCTCACGACATGGTGCTCGAGCGAGAGCCCGTCGCCCTCACTGCAACGAGTAAGTCGTTTCAATTATATTTTAATGGTCGAAGGTTGTGACGCGATGCCGCTGGGGCCGCACAATGTGTACACCAGAGTTTCCCAACTTTTTTTGCGCCATGCCCCACCCTAACATCTTTAAAATTGACCGATATCTAGCATTGTATTTAAATAGCTCGAAACGAAAGGGTTAAAGTTGTGTCTAGTCCATTTTGGAAATCCCTTAACTATCAATTTGCCCCCGTGGTTGGTGAGCCCCACGTCGGGAAACACCGGTGTACACAGTCCGCGCTGAGTGTACGCACTCAAATGTTGTGTAAATTATAATAAACTCGATCTGTTTTTATAAAATAAACTAAACAGTGTCACAAAATAAAATTTAAATAAGATATAGTTACAATTAATTATATTGACTTGTGGTTTTGAGGATTTATTATATTAAGAGATAGCGTTAGTGAGGATCATGTGAAAATATTCTCAAGTGAAGTGTTTCTATGCTTACTCTATATATTTTTTGAATGTCTGTGTGAGGTGCTGTTGGTTTCACGACAGTGGAATCGCAGCCCACAAGCGGGCGTAGCGCGGGCGGCGCGGGGGCGCGGGGGGCACGCCTAATCGTTGTCTAAATATTATTTTGTTTGCGCGTATGTATGTACATACGAGTATACCTACACACAGTGAGGCTCTTGTTTACAATTCACTGGCATACAGAGGTTTTGTTTTGAGTAATTATAATATATTTCTTATGAATAGTTTAAATAATTGGAGGCTATATTTGTGTATTTATTTAAATTGTGTTTTTGTAACAATTTTCAATAAAATAAAATAAAAAATCACTAAATACACTCGAGAGCACTGAATCCGGATCACTTAAAAAACCTAAATATCTCGTAAGCCAAAAATGCTGGCTTAATAAAATAAACGGGGTTTAATAGACAATGTTATACCCCTCAAATTAAAAATAATAATACTTATAAGCAATTTTATTGATTATACATTACATAAATAAAAAGCTACTCATTTCGCCTTATTACAAAAATAAAAAAGTGAGATTTTTGTACAACAATATGATTTTCTTGGATTTAATGTTGTATTACCTCCTCGTGCTTCTATGGTATTTACTGCGTTTACACGGCTGTGCTGTACACCAAGTTTCTTATACGTTTCTAGTTAATATTCTCCCATTCATCTGCGAGAGAGAAAAAGAAACTAAGAAGTTTTAATACCTTAATTTAAGAAGTATTTAATTGTCTATTAAACACCGTTTATTGCCTTTCATTCATTCATTCTTATTTTGGAGATTTTTACATTTGTGTGTTTAAATGATCTGGATTTAATGCTCTTGAGTGTAGTACATAGGTACCAGGTAATTTTTAAATTCCGTTTTCAATATAGGGGAGATCAGATGTTACGGTCCACTTTGCAGATTGAGTCACAAAATTCTTCGTAATTATCATTATTGAAGAGTAAAATAGATGAAAGCCTTTTTTTATTAAACGTAAATATTTTGTTTACACGAACATAAACATTTTAGACTAAGTATTTTATCAAATATAGAAATATTATTCAATTAAAATTAAACTCCTAAAAGCACAGTTTCGGTCCACCCGAGATAGTTATGGACCACCTCTGGGGTACAGTTATGGTCCACCTTTATATGACTATAATAGTTATAAAATAATTATTATTTGTCATTTGTCTTGCCTTTTTAAACAGTACAATTTAATTTTATAAAATCAGAAACTAATCAAAATCATTTGAATCACCTTTTTAATATAAAGAACGCACAAAAAAATCGAAATATTCGTGACAATTGCTGAAATTTTATTGTTTCAATCATACACCTTTTTCAATTATAATTTGGATAGCTGTTTTAAACATATTTCTTAACTTTCAGGAAATAGCATTTTTTCTGCGTCCTTTTCTAATAATGTTCTTTGGAAGGTAATTTAAATTTAGTAAACATAAAGTGAGATCACGTACAAAAAGTAAACTATCTGTTAGATGCTTTTCTTTTTTTTATATTTTGATTATCTTTGTAGGATCACTAACTATAAGACTATCTTACTAAAAACGCTTTTTATTTTCCTTCCTTCTAGTCTACATAATTTACAATTTTTAAGTAACAAAGCAATGAAAGTCCAATAAACAATCTATTTAAGATTTGTTTCAATATTTTTGTTTCGAAAATATCATAAAATAAATTACCCATCCCATTAAGAAACAGGAAACAATATGAAGTTTGGGTGGACCGAAACTGTACCTCGGCCTAGGACCGTAACTGTAAAGTGCTATGGCCATAACTATACTTCCATACAAGCTTTGAGACAGTAGTAGTCCACCATATTTTAAGCCTTACGATAATAATAATCGTTGTAATATCTACATAAATAGATACTAGAACATCTCTTCTATTAGACAAAATCATAAGAAAGCACATTAAAATTGAAAAAGTAAACAAATTTCAAGATTTAAAAAAAGCTGTCCTTAACAAAAGTGATAAGAAATTAACAATTTTTATCAGCTTCGCGCCTGATATATTTAGATCACCCGTGGCTTTTCAAATTTATATTTTCTATTAGTCATTTAGATATCAAATTTGAGAATATTAGTTGTAGCATATGTTTCTTGTGGTTTACTTTCAATTAATTTCCATAAGAGCTCCAAAACATGCGTTTTTGTCTTAAGTGGACCGTAACTCCCCCCTGGTCGGAAACTGTCTGATCTACCCTACCTTTCGTTATTATTAGTTATCAAAACCTGATATGGCATAAAATGAAAGTCCCTAGATTTAGACAGTTACTACATAACACGACAACACTAAACAAATAATTATTCTGTATTTGGAGCCGAAAGAAATGATCTTTTATTAAAATTATTGGTAATTCAAATTTATTATGGAGGATAAAAGTCTAGCATTAAAAACGTAGTGTAGTTTAGCTTGGAAATCTACAGATATATCAACATGAAAAGCTCCCGAAGGGAGGCACTTTTGTGCTAGATAGGAGTAGGCTACACAACACAACACAACGAAACACTTCGCGTTTGGAAAAGTCAACGCGAGAGTGGCTCTAAGGCGTACTGTACCTGACATTAGTTTAATTTTTTACAGGAATTGATTCTCGAGATTCAAAAGGGGGTTTCTACGAAGATTCCGAGGTAGAAGAGGAGGGGGTGTGCGCGGTGTGTCCGGGGGGCGCGCGGGGTGCGGGGCGTGCGCGGGGTGCGGGGCGGGCGCGGGGCGCGCGCGCGGCGTGGCGCGAGGCGGCGGCGGAGGCGGCGTGCTCGGCGCTGCTGGTGCTGCTGACGTGCCTGCCGGCGTGCTCGCAGGCGCCGCCGCTGCAGCGCGCTCTCGCCGCCGGCCTCGTCGTCACCGCGCTAGTGCAGGTGCGGCCCCGCACTCTGCCCGCGCGAACCTGAGTGACCGCAAACTTTGAATGGCGTAATAATAAATATGTAATGTGTGTATTCCAGTGTTTCGACCACGTGTCGGGCGCCATGATGAACCCGGCGGTGACGCTGGCGGCGGTGGTGGCCGGGCACCGGTCGGTACGGCGAGGCGCCGTCTACCTCGCGGCGCAGGCGGCGGGCGCGGCGGCGGGGGGCGCCCTATTGCGCGCGCTGGCGCCCGGGGCGCCCGCCGCCTGCCGCACGCTGCCGGCGCCCGCGCTCGGCGCCGCGCAGGTGCGAACCGCCGGTTACTACTACGTCACAAAGTTTATATATACTTTGCCAGTGCTAGCGTTAAGGTAGAGCGCGATAGGGCCGCCCAGGGAGGTCAGAAAGGGGCGCCAAAGTCAGCGAATAACAATGTCTCATATAAGCTAGTTAATCCCCTCCAAATTACGGGAAAAAGGGCCAGGGCACGACCGATCTTTACAAGTCGATGCCCAGGCTATTGTAATAAAGAGTGAGCGGGAAAGGATAACAAGTGTCTAAAAAATCAATTACAAAGCATAATGCACAAAATTCTGTTGCGAGTCGCAAATTACTACTCTACTAATGCCCCTCGTTATTTTTTATTAATTATGATCCTAACTATAAACTCTGATACGTTGACATTTATTAATTTGTTTTTATATTTCTAAAAAGAACGAACACGGATTAGTAATTTCCTCCTTTTAGAAGGCGGTTAAAAAGCCAAGATTGAATTGCAGCAGAAACACTTAAAACTTACCTCACTTTCTATTCTGAGTGCTGTTATTTTAGTTACACGTATTTACGTTTCGATATAGTAGGCAATATCCACCACCACCTCCCATGGCCCCAGGAAGCCGGGCAGTGGGCAGCGGACGGTGGGCGATGGGCAGTGGGCAGTGGGCGGCGAGCGCTGAGCGTGTGTCCTGTCACAGGCGGTGTGCGTGGAGGCGCTGCTGGGCGGCGTGCTGGCGTGGGCCAACTGCGCGTCGTGGGACGCGCGCAACCGCCGGCTGCTGGACTCGTGGCCGCTGCGCGTGGGCCTCACGGTGACGGGGCTCACGCTGGCGGCGGGCCACCTCACAGGCGCCAGCGCCAACCCGCTGCGCAGTCTGGCGCCCGCGCTCTACGCCGGCGACTGCACCGCGCTCTGGGTCTCTCCGCTTCTCAGTCATAGCGCTTTGTCGCATAGATCGTTGTCTACTTAAGACCAGACAAAATATCGCAGGCAAATTTAAGGCCAGCAACGCATCTGCAGTTCCTCTGGTCTTGTGGATATCAATGGGCGTCGATAAGTACCTCGGTGTTCCCCCCACTCGTTTGCTCTCTTATCATATTAAAAAGAAAAATACTAAACGAACCATTGCGCTGTTTATTTAATGTGTAAATGATGTCGATTCATGCAGGTGTACTGCGTGGGGCCGCCCAGCGGCGCGATGTGTGCGGCGGCGGCGTACCGCGCGGTGTGGGGCGCCCCCGCGGACGCCGCCGCGCGAGGCGCCTCCCCCCCGCGCGCTCCTGCGGCGTCCGCTCCCCCGGCGCCCGGCGCCCGCGCCTAACTGAAGCTAAGCCGGCGACGCGGCGTGGCTCATATCGAGATAATTGATTGCAGACGTAGCTATAAAACTGTATGAAGTGGAAGAGACGCAAGGGAAAGTTCGCAAGTTCTCGATCTAACTCAAAACTTATTTCAACATTCTGTTATTCCAAACAATATTTCGGCACAGTACGAAGAACCATATATGTAATACTATAAGACCTAGATGTTTTTAGAATTAATTAAAACTTGGTTATAAAATAAATCAACGCTTTTATTTAAGACTAAATAAATAAATAAACTAGCTAGAAATCGCCTTGACTAGCTAATGACATTGCTGGGTGCCTGCTGATCACGCGCCGCACGCCGCTCGCCGTACGTCTCGCCATCCGCCATTGCGTCACAACAATCTACTACAAGGAAATATTAAATAGATAATAATTAGCATAATATGTAAAAGTCACGGCGCCGAACATTCGATTGCTGTCCGCTGGAATAATTAGCCGCGGCAGTGCGAGGTCAGCAGGCCGGCAGTGCCGCCGCCCGCGTTGGAGATTCGTAGTATAGTATCAAACACTCATCTCTCCATCCAAACTTTCACATTTATAACATTAAAATGATAATGTTTGTTTTCTTAAGGTCTTGCTTGACGCAATCATGAAATATTTAGTATTGGATTTAAAATGACACGAATGACAATAATGAAACTATAGATTATAAGGAACACATCGAAATACATAATTATTTTACTGTTTACCACTGTTCACTGGAGAGCCTAATTTTCAAAGAAAAAACATTGTCTCCTTTCGAGGTTGTTTCTGTGTGATCGCGAGCACAGGCCAGTGGCCTGTGGTCTGTGTGACCACTGATCGGTAGGTGCCGGCCACCGCCTCGCAGTGCTGATGCAACCGACCGCTCAATCTCAACAATGTTTGCCAAACAACTACAAAGTAATTAGAACAAACAGATAACCCATAACGTTATCATTTTAAAACTGATTAAATACTGAGTGAATACATAGTTTAAATTAGTAGCTAATTTTTGCAATAACACACACGTATACTGGTTTATGGGTAATTCGACGTATTCCCACTAGGAGGTTATCACCTATCGAGGGGATCATTTGTGATCATTTTGACCCCCTACGTATTATATTTACAAAAGTTACCGTTTTAGTTTCCATGATTTTTAGTTGTTTTTTTAATAAATAAATATGCAACTTTTGGAAAAAAAACTCAGTTGTAACTTCATTATTTCTTCAGATTTATAAAAACTATTAAACATTGATTATTTAACAATATTAAAACATCAATTATCTGACCAAATTAAAAAATGTGAGCTAAAGAACCATTTTCGTTTAATCCTGCAGGCATGGGCGCAGTTTTTGAAAAAACTCGTAGGAAAAAAGTTGGTGTAAAAAAAATTACAGCTTTTCGAAGTTAAAGAAAAAAAAATGTTTAAAGACAATGTTCAATAACTGTTTTTATATTTTGTTATAGTGTGAGTTATCGATCAGCTAGATCCTCTGGCCTTGCGGAGGGACGTCAGTTCCCTCAGCATCTTTTACCGCATTTACCACGGGGAGTGTTCCGAGGAGTTGTTTGGAACGATTCCTGCCGCCGAGTTTCGTCATCGGACCACATGACAGACCGCCATGTACCATCCTCACCATGTCGATGGCTGGCATTCCACAACCGTGCGGTTTTCGCGGAACATTCTGCCCCGCACAGCCGCGTTGTGGAAGGGTCTGTCCTGGGCGGTATTTCCAAACCAATACGACTTAGGGTCTTTCAAGAAGCGAGCCTACAATTTCCTAAAAGGCCGGCAACGCATCTGTAGTTTTTCTGGTGTTGCGGATGTCCATGGGCGTCGTTGACCACCTCTGTGTTCCCGCCGCTCGTTTGCCCCCTTCTCTTATATAAAAAAAAGTTATTCCAAAAGAAGGCATAACGGTACGAAAGCCCAATTATTAGGCTTGTTCAAGAGAAAAAAATAATCACTATAAACACATTGTTTTGAACGTACAGGCAAATTTTAGTCGGTAATCTCATTTTTACGATTTTTTTACTAAAATTAAATAACTTTAAAACTATAGACAATCGGGCAAGATACTTTGTGCTTCAATGATAGCTATTGAGGTTCTCTACCTTCACAAAGCTTGTAATCCATCCGTTAAGATTAACCTGTATGTTTAATATTATAATATTAGTATAGATTAGTCCTAATTCGCAATATTCATAAAACACACATTAATAATTTTATAACAAAGAAAAAAGACACTAATGTGTTTCTTGCACACGGTGTTGAAAGGAACAGAAACGCTCCATCAAGAGGTCTGTTTCTAATGAAAATGATTTCCGACCGTGTATACATTTTGTAAAAAAGCCGAGTTTGTATGGAAAAAGACCAATGGTGGCCTACTGTAGCACTACTTAAAAAAACGAAAAACCCTTGAAGATTCGCTAAATGTGCTATTTAGAGGCGCAGTACGGATGCAGCACCACCCTCAGCAAAGTCCGTCCACTGCACGCAGTCGCGTCGCAGCGTGACGATACCTTCACTTTTGCGCCCACAGTTTATAATGTTACCATGCTTACAAGGATTTCTTGTTTCGAGACCAGTTTCTTGTTCATGTCCTCACGATATTATTTCAATTGGATATAAGTCCGTATTGTATGGTAATGACAGAGTCGTTTACATCTACATATTACCATCGATTGGATTTGTAGTCATTAAAACACGTAACTTTTACGTAAGTAACGATGTTAGGGAGATGAGTTAATTTCTTGTTTCGAATGCCGAGACTGATGTTAGTCAACAGATAACGCCGTACAACCGGTGATGGACAGACCAAGCCACCGTGTATGAGATAATGCAACTATACTGCTACCGCAACTTTTATGTCCGTAGACCACTGATTCTCGACCTTTTTTTTGTTGCGGCACATATTTAACGATTACAAAATTTGATGGCACACAAAAGTGCCGCGGCACAGTGGTTGAGAATCACTGCCGTAGACACAGACAGGATAAAACAAAAGCGCAGTGTGCCACGTGGAGACGCGCCGCAAGGACGTGACATTCTGTAATCCGTCCAGTTGTGGTGACCGATTCCACTTCTTATTATCACGTTATATTCACAAAGCAGTTATAATTGAATGGTGTATTTGGACCTGGCGCATTGCCAAGCGTTGTATCGGAGTGCGGGACACGAGGGTACAGTGGGGAGCGAGGGGGAAACAAGTTTATGCACGTATTATTTTAAAATTTTAAAAATAAGATTAGTTCGTGTTATATTTTCGTAAATGAGTGATAACGCTGGGCGCTGTATCGTACGCTTGCGCAAGCGCGGCGGGGCGTGGGGCGCGGCCCCTGACCTCTCACAATCTAACACGTTTTACATAACATCGTTATTGGCACTTAACTATAGTAAATTATTAACTTAAAAAGGAACAATTCGTCGTTAAGCTTTACGTGTTAAGATTTATGAGTGAGGAGTTTAACGCATTTTCCTTGATGAGCGTAGTGTGGGAGGACTCATTTCTAGTCTCTCTTACCGTTTCATCATTTTCTAATATAATAAATTTGAAATAACTCAAAAACTACTGGACCGATTTCAAAAATTCTTTCATCATCGGAAAGCTACGTTATCGCTGAGTAACATAGGCAAAATTTTTAAATTTCACGTGGACGAAGATGCGAGCAACAGTTAGTCTTCTACACAGTTAATAAATTTGCAGTGTTTATATGGAATATCGGAAAAAAAATCGCGAAGATAATATATTGACTTTATATAACGAAAAACGGATTAAAAAAAAATGTCGCCAAACTGCGTTTGTTCCAGGGATCTTCCAAAACAGCTGGGCCGATTTTAACGAGACTTTCACTGGAGGCTTCAGACACTCATGCTAGAAGAAGAGAAGCTCCTAGTTGCGGAGAAAAAGATTATGCAGACAATTCTGGGCCCGATAAAGAGAGAAGACGGGAGCTGGCGAATACGTTACAATCTAGAAATAGGAAGGCTGGTTGGAGAGCAAAACATCATAGGCTAACCCAAAGACTAGAGATGTCGCTAGTCGCGCCACTTGATAACAATGTGAGAGGATCGTTGAGCCAAAAAGCGTATCTCGGGACACGGATTGGCCGCCGATTTAAGCACAATATACTGCGCGTTCGCCGCTTGCGACTGGCGGTATATATCACGATGTTACTTAATTAAGAAATGTAATGCATTGAGAAGAGACGAAAAGGAGAAGGAAGTAAGTCAGAGCCGGGCGGCCGCGGCACTGACAGCGGCGAGCGGCGCGCGGCGTGCGGCGGGCCCGGGCGGGGGTGGCCGGGCGCAGCGCGACCGCAACCCAGCCACGGTCACAGCACAGTCGGCGCGAGCGGCCCTCCGCAGCAGCACGATGCCTAGCGACGGTCAGTACTCTCTACCCACGTATTATTATTCAGCGTCGAACGCCTCCAATACGAGTGGCGTCAAGTCGGCAAAATATAGAATAGTGCACTAGAAAACACAATGATTTTTTGTAAACGGACATCCAAAAATGACGTGTGTAAGAAAAAAAATTAATGCTTGTCGATAACAGTAATACATACGTAAAAACGATTTTTGGCTAATAGTTTAAAGTGTAATTATTAAGATCTAAAATAAGACTAGAGGACACGAAAGAAATTTTATACGATGGCGTCCATGGAAGTGTGCGTGGAACGAAATGAGCGCGTGTCAAATGTGTTTTGTTAAAATAATAAATAACAGACGCCACTGCGGTCTCCGACTCGCCGAGCTACTAGTGTGTAGTGATTATGCGTACTACTTTTTTTATAACAACGACCATTGGCTACCACCATAAACAGCGAATTTTAATATAACTTCTGTTAAATTTTTGGCGCGTCGAACAATAAGATAGTGAACTGCGTGGTGTGACTTCTGACGCGCGCTCGGCTGTGGCACTCTGGGCTTCGCAACCTATTGCCCTATAACCTATTGCCGGATCGGCTGCGAACTCTTCTCCTCGATGATTCCTCGCTGAAAATCAAGCCAACACCGGAATCTCAAGCTCTTATCATTTTAATACTCGGAGCTATTGCAACCTAAAAGTTGATTCACCGGGTTTGCTTAAGTGTACGTAAGTAGCTGGTAACGGAACAGTAGCTAGTAGGATGTAAAGCGCGAGTCGGTAGGACGCGCGGCGCGTGGCGCCGACGCTGGTTCCGCTCACCGCTACTTTGCATTCCGTGATCGTCCTGCAAAGAATTTGAGAGTTCTACGATCTTAAGCCCTATAGATACCTCCATTCGATATAATTTTTTGTTGGTTTAATCTGCAAAAGCTGCCACGGGAAACGATTAGGGCTCCGGTACGTCGCACATCGCCCCAAATACGGAAATCTCCACCTTGAGTGGCCTTCTCCTTTCGATGCGTAACTGCCGCCGTTCGAACCGCGGGTTTATACTTTTTTATAAAAGAAGGGGCAAACGAGCAGCGGCAAGATGTTCATCGACGCCCATGGACATCCGCAATACCAGAGGAACTGCAGATGCGTTGCCGGCTTTTAAGATGATGCTATGCTCGCTTTCTGAAGGACCCTAAGTCGTAGCGGTTTCTAAATACTGCCGAGAACAGACCATTCCACAATGCGGCTGTGCGAGGTAGAAATTTTCGAGAAAACCGCACAGTTGAGGATTGCCATTGAGATGATGTAAATGGCACTTGGTGGTCCGTCGAGTCGTTCGATGACGGATCTCGGCTGCAGGAATTGTTCCAAACAATTCGATTGAGCCTTACCTTACCTTGAGCACACAACAAAATAAAGCGTTTATATGAAATACCGCAAAATTATTTGTGCTGTGTTACTGCAAGTAAAAGTATAAGCGAGCCCTATTTCCCCGCTTGCAGAGTCGGAGCGAGGAGTGGGCGCCTGGGCGCGGCGCTGGTGGCGGCCCCTGCTGGCCGAGTTGGTGTCCACCGCACTGCTCATCCTGCTGGGCATCGCGGCGCTGTTGCCGAACGGCGGGGCCGCGCCCCCGCTCACGCACCCCGCGCTTGCTTTTGGCTTCGTGGTGCTAGCCAACGCGGAGATCTTTGGGCCGGCGTCGGGAGCGCACATGAACCCGGCGGTGACCCTCGCCGCGCTGGTGGCGGGCCGGCTGCCGGGCACCGCGGCGGCGGGGTACGCGCTGGCGCAGCTCGCGGGCGCGGTGCTCGGGTTCGGCGCGCTGCGGGCGCTGGCGCCGCAAGCGGTCGGGGAGGGCGCCACACACCCGGCGGTGTCGTGGCCGGCCGCCGTGGCCGTCGAGGCGGTGCTGACGGGCGTGTTGGCGCTGGTGTGCTGCGCGCTGTGGGCCGCGCACGACGACACGCGGCCCGACCGCACCGCGTCCCTAAAGGTCGGGCTCACCGTAGCCGGACTTATTTATTCCGGGGTAAGGGTCTCACGATAACTATATGACTGATTTAAAAAATACCAACTCAAAATAAATGAAGTTCGAGTTGACTATGTTTGTTACATTGATTAAAACGCTTAAACATTGCACTTGCACAGGGTCACCTAACGGGCGCCAGCCTCAACCCGGCGCGCAGCTTCGCGCCCGCGCTCTTCCAGGGCCTCACGGTGGACCACTGGGTAACCTCTCGCTTATATCACCTCATGCCCCATTCACTCATTTTTATCACAAATCTATACTAATATTATAAAGAGGAAAACTTTGTATTTTTGTATTTTCGTATTTTTGTATTTTTGTATTTTTGTATGTATTGAAATAACTCAAAAACTAATGGGCCGATTTTAATAATTCTTTCACCATCAGAAAGGTAATTTATCTGTGAGTAACATAGGCTATATTTTATTATTACTAATGTTTAGGAACTATTAATAAACAACGTGTTTCTGGACGCCGGCGTTAAAAATTCACTAAACTTTAACTTTTCTCGGCTTACGCTGCCTAAACCGTTAGAGGTATATAAAAATGATGTATGAAAGAATTGTAGATCTCAAAAAGTTCTACAGAAAAGTCCGCGATAGCATATATCTATCTTGAAAGGTTTTCTTACAATAACCACTTTTTTGTTTACAAAATGAATTAAAAACCTTACGCTATTTGCAGCGTTCTTTTATTGGTTTCAATATTAATCCTTATCCAAATAAATGCGTTTGTTATCAGGAGAATTTAATGTAGAATAAAATTGTTCTTTACAGTATTTAAATTGGACTAATAGTTTAGAAGATATCGCGAACACAAACAATAAGGGCAACCGAAAAATCCGCTTTCAAGCTACCGGGCTTAGAAATTTGGAATCTTGCATCGGTAGATTTCTGTTATTACGTAGATTACTACTAAGTTAATACTTTTGGTAATAGGTTGAAAAAAAGGGCGAAAGTAATAGGTTATATTTGTAATTTCACGCGGGCGAAGTCGCGAGCAACGGCTCGTTTGTTATAAAAATAACATTATCAGTTTCATACCTTTACTATTGATAATTGCTACAACTGACTTGTTGTCGACATAACGTGCCGTCATTATTTTGGTGTTTCCCGCCGCCGACCTACTGACGAATCGGTCCAATGATATTTATTCGATTGGGTTGTAGCGCAAGAAGCGGCCGAGGAAGAGGCCAGTTAGGTGCGCTTCAGCGCAGTAGTCGCAGGAACCGCGCTTCGGTACAATTTCCAGTCTTGCTCTCTCTTACTCGTTATCCTCTTCCACGCCAATTAAATCTCGGCAAGGATGTTCTATACAATATTGGCTATTTTCGTAAAATAAATCGAAACTAAGTTTATGAAAGATTAAAAATTTATGGAAAATGCTGTTAGGTACATGTTTTTAAGCTCATCATTATATGAAGTATTAAACCCAGTCGTTTAATTATTTGAATGTATAATTTTGCGATTCTATATTCGGCCTTGAAGGTCGAAGTACTGCATATCCATAGCTAGTCAAAATTACAAAGTCCCTTAACTCTTTAACCAGTTGCTATATTACAAAAATATGTAATAAGCGTAACAAGAACATGCAATGGCCCAAAGGGTACATGGACGACAATGCAATACGTATGTTTGTACTGCGCAGGTGTACTGGGCGGGCCCGCTGGGCGGCGCGGCGCTGGGCGCGTTGCTGCACCGCGCGCTGCTGGCCCGCCCCGCGCCGCGCGCCGCCGCCTCGCACCGCCCCGAGGACGCGCTGCCGCTGCAGGACAAGCCCGAGCCCTAGCCGCGCCCTCGCCGCGCCCTCACCGCGCCCTCACCGCGCCCTCGCCGATACACCAAACATATCAAAACGTTCGTCTGTCTTTCGGTGTAATATGGTGTTTAATTTCATAGACCAAACTTTAACAACGTTAGGGTCTTGAGGTTAAGTAAAACTCTACTCTACGCGTTAACTGGAGACACAGTTCTAAATTAGAGGTTACCGCTGCAACAGCGCACGGCCGGAATAAGTTATCACGAGCACACGAGCGGCGTCGCGTCCCCGAGCCCGCATAGACATCTTGACAAAGATGTCCACTTGTCAACATGTCATGTTCTATAATAACACAAGAAGGCTCATAATTATACATTTTTGTATAAATACTATTAGGAGTTATAAATATTGCAATTTTATACTTAGTTTTGCATTTTTTTATTTAGTTAAGTATTAAGAGTTGGGGAGGCACCTCTGAAATGATACAACGCTGCCTCGACATAATGTTAAATAATGTATAAGAAACTGTTATATTTTTTATCAATAAAGAGTATATACGTTTGTTTATTTACCATTTATCGACCGCAACTTCGTCAGCGTCGAAATAAAAAATATATTCCAGTTACTCCCGCAGTTATCAGCCATGAAGTCCCGTACGACTTACAACCTCTTTGCCTGAAGAGAATGTAAGGTAGCCTATAAATTCACCCAACACTTTTCAACGGGGATTTTACAAGACGATTCGTCTATTGCCCCTGTCGGTCAGTGGCGCTGCCGCTGTCAGGCACAGTACCTGTGACTGCGCTATGCCCCGCACCTCCACGCAGGTATGGTGCGGTACAGCAGGACCGCCAAATTGAAAAATATTGTTCGTTATTAGATAACGTTGAACCTATTGCAACTGTACCGAACATATTTTGTTATCTACAGGTTGTCCGGGAAAGACGTGTACAATGGACTACCACAGATTCCTTGTTCGAAAATATGACTATTTGACCCAACTTACCTCTATCCAAAATTGCTTCGTTTGGGCGCCAGAGGGCTCTAAAGTTTGCTAATTACTTTACATTTATTCAAATATTTCGAAAAGGCTGTAACAGAATTTATCCATATTGAAACCATAGTTTTTATTTGTTAAACTACATTACTTGTGAAACATACCTTTGTCATCAAATCATCAGGAGGCTCGAAAACTCGAACATCAAGACAGGTTTTAATCACATTTTTGCAACTGCCTACAAGTACAATTACTGTCAAGTTTTTGTCAGATAGATAGTGTAGTTTAAAAGATTTTTGGTCTCTGTTTAAACTTTGATTTGAACAACGGATTTGGCACAAAACAGTATTTTGTAATCTAACTACGAGCTTAAGGGGCTGTGTTCGGGACAATTTGCGTTTTTTGGGGGGAAGAAGTAGGCGCGCGCAAACAATGAGCGGGGTGCACCGCACGGTTAGATCACGTGAGTCGAGTCTCGTCGGTCTTCGTCGCCCGTGTCCTTAACATCGAACGCCGCGAAGCGCCATCTCGACTCCGATTTAGATTTTTACATTAAGTTTATTTATAACTAGCTGTTGCCCGCGACTTCGTCCACGTGGTATTAGAAAACATACGAACTATATAAATAACAAAACGGCTGTAGTAGTAATAAACATTTATTTACTCTCAGTAATTGTTGTGGTTATTATTAATTTGAGAAAACAGCGTTTTTTTTTATTTCATTAGTTATAACAATAAATCTGTCGATTCCAACTTCAATAAGAATAAAAATCGAAAATTGATAAGATTCATGACTGATTTTACACAACCCATCCCTACTAAATTTGAAATGAATTGTCAAACTAATCTAAATTATTTAGAAACACTATAGTATAGATAATACTGTTTTGTGACAAAATCGTCCGTTTATACTTAAAGAATCGCTTACGAATTTAGAAAATATTATTTAATGAAAAAGCTTATTTTCCGATTCATTATAAATTTAATTAAATAGAAATATGTAAGTTTTTAATAAAATAAAAAAAAAAACAATTAATATTTATATTCCATTCGCGTGGCGCTTTCTGTATTGTGGGAAGTTCCATTTTATATAGATCAGTGTTTTTACGTTCGGGCTTGATAAAAAGAGAGCGAGCTATCGGGCAGACTATCGCCCTTTCCGTCACTCACGTGGTCACATAAATGCGGGACGCGCAGGGGGTTTCGCCGGAGCGACGAGCACAGGTCCGCTTCCATCGACGCCCGCGGGCGGATTGACGCGAAATCCGAATGGTTTTGGGAGCTCATTTTAATTAAATTCGATTAAAAATTAACTAATCAATGTATTGCAAAAAGCTTCGGGTTAACCGAAGATAAAGTACTCGTGTATCAAATAAACCACTTCGAGTTTTTACTTTCGTTGTTGTATTGCAGATATATGGTGATCTTTACAGAATTAGGCACATTTTGAAAAAATAAATCTATCGAGAAAAGTTTGTCCAATCGTGATTCTGTTCCACGAGGCTTTAGTTAAAGGACTGAAGTTACACATACTAAAATATCACGAATCAAATCTTTGTAGAAATCCTGTTCTATGCTTCCAAAGATGCGCAATTTGCGATAACCCCGCCTTAACTGCGGAACTATGAGTTAACATTAATTTTTTTTTTTCAAAATTCAGTTGTACTAAAGGTACCGAGTGGTTATGTAATGTACACTTGATTATTTTAATTGCATTTGAACTCGAAGTATAGCTGTGGAAATGTGATTTGCGCTTCACGCAAGTATAAGACAAAGTGTAAAAGTACAAATAAATTGAGTCGACGCAAGTTTTTTTTACTTCGGTGCACTTATTGTGTAACTTATTGCCTTAATTTTCACAGATCACAAAAAGGGTAGCCGAAAATCAACTTACAAACTACTGAGCTTAGAAATATGGAATCTTGCATATAGATTTTTGTTACTGTGTAAAGGTTGAATGAAATAAGGAGTGAACGTAAATTTTGTACTTTTAAAATTCCACGCGGACGAAGTCGCGGGCAACAGCTAGTTTATTATAAAATTGATTCCAAATAGGCACAGCATATTCAAGTTGCGGACGAACTAGAGTTTTATAAAAATACAGGTAAGTAGATGGATGTTTAAATTCTGCACAACAACGCATCATAAAACCGTACATTTTAAATGATTTGTTTATAATGTTGTCAATGTGTAGTTTACTGTCTAAGGTAACTGCCGGGTCTTTAACATGATTAACATTGTCTAAGGTCACACCATTCAAGTTATAGTTAGATTTGCTTATAAATTTCTTTCAAACAAAGGAAGAATTTTCTAAATCGGTTAGCTAAGAAATTTAAAAGAACGAAAACATCATTGCGATCATTTACTTCTGTAAGATACTTGAATTAATGAGAAATAATTAGCAAGCTTTACAGCTCTAGCGCCCAAACGAAGCAACATTGGATCATATTTTCGACCAAGGAATCTGTGGTAGTTCATCGTGAGGTGATGGTGGCCAAGAGAGGGGCCCTGCGGGAACGCGAACGCGCTGGAGCAACGCTGCCGCCCGCAGGGCCCCCCCGAGGGGCTCCCCCTAGCCGGCTCGTGGATAAACTAAAGTAGAAGCCGCGGCCCGGTCGCGCGAAGGGGAACACCGCGGGGTTCAGGGGTGGCCCGGCCACACGACACTGTCCCTGCCGACCCCGCAGCGCGGACGGCGCAGTGCGTAAATGCATTCCGCGCGACAACAAAAAAAAATCTGTGGTAGAGCATTGTACACGTCTTTCCCGGACGTGTATTCTTTATACAGTTGTCTATACATATTATATTTATATCCCATTTTAAATAACCCGAATATGTCATGTGCACGACATACTATTTTATTTTGATTCATCAGACGCTCCAATTTTATTTATCTGTTGATGCGGAATCTGTAGAATAACTCGGACTAAAAGAAAAGGACAAAAATAATAGTGAATAATCATTACGTTTTACTAGTAAATAAAACTAAAAGATACATTTTTACAAGTAATGGATAATTTGAACTTAGGAAAACATTTGCCGCGAAGCCTCACGAATGCGCAGTCTGGAGGGGCGGGGGGCGCGGGGGGCGCGGTGGGTGCGGGGGGCGCGGGGGGCGCGGTGGGTGCGGGGGGCGCGGCGGGCGCGGCGTTATAACCGTTTGAGGATGCGGCGAGTGTCGCGCGCGCCGGCCGCCCGCCGCTCGCGCTTGCGGCGCGGCGCGCCCTCGCCGGCCTCGCCGCCCTCCTCCGCATTCTCCTCTATGTCACGATATTCCTGCAATCGTAAATCGATAATAATGAGTAATTTTACAACATGTACATATTTCAATACTTGCGTTAAGATAAAACACGTCGACACGCATTATGTAGTTAGCAATAGCGCGTACCTGCTTGTGCGCGTGCGCGTGCGCGTGCGCGTGCGCGTGGTCGGGGCGCGCGTGGATGTCGGTGTAGAGCTTGGCGCGCGCGAAGTAGTCGTCGTAGCGGTCGCGCAGCAGCGCCGCCGCCTCCGCGTTGAGCGCCGAGTCGGCGTTGGGCGCGATGAGCAGGCAGCGCACGGCCAGCAGCGCGTGCGCCAGCCCCAGCTCCGGCCGCCAGTCGCGCTTCAGCGTGTTGACGCACACTTCGCCCGCCGCCGACACGTTCGGGTGGAAGATCTTGGTGAGGAAGTAGGCGCGCGGCGGCGCGGCGGGGAACTCGCGGCCCAGCGCCAGCCGCACGCGGAACACTCCGCCCGCGTAAGGCGTATCGGCTGCCATGAAAATAAACGCGTTTACTTTAACCGAGTATATCCTCATTTAACTAATATTATAAATGCGAAAGTTTTTATTATTACGTATCTGAATACGTAGAATGGCTCAACGGATCAGACAAACTAATAAAATTTGGCTCTGATGTAGAACATAATCTGGAAGTTAAGATTTTTTTTAACTCTTACCAGTCGGAGTCGCGGCAACTGGTGCTATTATTGTCTAATGATAATTATCTATCATAGTTTATAGGCTTTTCAACTGGCTGTATTCAATGACAGTTCAGTTACATTTTCATAGGCTTAGGTCAATTGACTAATGGTATAATTCGTTATTACCCCTAAATATAAGTACAAACAGTAATTAGAAGAATAATAATGACAGAATAATAATGCAGTAAAGGTGATGAAAGATGGTGCAACAACATGCTAGGTTAGAAGAAAAAGAAATAAAAATCTGCTCAAATATGGGGTCATTTTGTTGATTTTAAAATGAATCCTTATCCAAATAATTCTGGAGAACTTATTGTTGACTGCAAATTAAAACTAACAAAAGTATGTAGCATTGTTCTTACAGACCATCCTCCAAATCTATGCCAAATTTCATTGAAATCCATTCAACAATTTACATTACAAACAAACATCCATCTAAACTCTTGGAATATTAGTAAGAGTAAGAAGCAATATTAAAATTTCCTTTTGCATTACAGAAATCTGACAAATACTTTCAAGATATCACAAACAATAAGTGTAATGGAAAAAATATTTTCTGGTTGCATGTGGAATATTTAGTTTTCTAAATTTTTTGGATATCATAGACTTCCTTAAAAAGGGAGTGGTTTCGAGAGTATATGAGGACCATTTTGTCTACACTCCCTCACTTCCCCTCTAAACTTAAACAATCTCATGTTTCATTGAGAACTATTGTCTCAGTAAACTTTATGGTTAGAGCAAACCAATCACTGCTGCGGTGCAAAATCAGTCCACTGTCTGTCTGTCATTATTTTTAATTTTTCTTCTTAACCTCTTTTTCTTTTTGTCTCTTACATTTACCTTTTGTTAAATATATATTTTATAATCATGAAGACATTTTACACTTTTTTTTATGTTACATTGTTATAGGAAATTCCAGTAGAATTCAAATACAATTAGTTCGATTCCTCTTCTTATTTATCATGTTGTACATGTAGTATGCAGCTAAGGAAAAATATATATTCCTACCTAAAATAGGAAATATTACATCTTGCACCTTAAATGTAATAGTTTAATAGTGATCTTGAGCACCAAGGTATCCTTGAGCTCAATGGGGCGCTTGGAAGCATACGGGGCAATAATAAGCGACCGGGCGCAGCTACCTGGACCGTCGATGAGCGCCACCACGTCAGTGAGGTCGTTGTCGCGCAGCAGCAGCTTGACGCCGGCGGGCGGGGCCGCCGCCAGCCGGCGCACCTCGCGCACCACGCCGCGCAGCACCTGCGGGCACACGTTCTCCACGTTCTCCACGTTCGCCATCGCTCAGTGCCCACGCAGCGGCGCGCCGCCCGCCACCATCACATGTGCCGCACGACACGACACAACGCCGCACTCTCCGATTCCTTCACTTCTATATCGTTTATCGTTCAAACACTTCAAATATGCACGTTAAATAAATCCACAACACTATACAAGGTATTCGTTTATTTCACAGACTTGACCCCCCTTTCCTCTTCAAAACTGTCAGAATTATGTTCTTTAAAGTTACAATTGCAAAATAAACTAATTTACAAATACCGTTTCGTTTAAGACTTTTATTTGTTTAGAGAATAGACAAGAGAATATTGGAGAATATAGCAAACGACAATGTCAACTGTCAACTAGACGTGAGCGTTATTTCACGTCACTAGCTACAATCACCTATGACGAGATATCTAACGGCATCACTAGTTGCGAGTCAAATTAATAGATAGGGTAGTTAGACAGTTTCCGACCAGGGGGAGTTACGGTCCACTTAAGACAAAAACGCATGTTTTGGAGCTCTTACGGAAATTAACTGAAAGTAAACTACAAGAAACATATGCTATAACTAATATGCTATAATTTAACATCTAAATTACTAATAGAAAATATAAATTTGAAAAGCCACGGGTGATCTAAATATATCAGGCGCGAAGCTGATAAAAATTGTTAATTTCTTATCACTTTTGTTAAGGACAGCTTTTTTTAAATCTTGAAGTTTGTTTACTTATTAAATTTTAATGTGCTTTCTTATCATTTTGTCTAATAGAAGAGATGTTCTAGTATCTATTTATGTGGATATTACAACGATTATTATTTTCGTAAGGCTTAAATATGGTGGACTACTACTGTCTCAAAGCTTGTATGGGAGTACAGTTATGGCCATAGCACTTTACAGTTATGGTCCGGGGCCGAGGTACAGTTTCGGTCCACCCAAACTTCATATTGTTTCCTGTTTCTTAATGGGATGGGTAATTTATTTTATGAAATTTCCAAAAAAAATATCGAAACAAAACTTAAATAGATTGTTTATTGAACTTTCATTGCTTTGTTACTTAAAAATTGTAAAAGTCTTATGTAGACTAGAAGGAAGGAAAATAAAACGCGTTTTTAGTAAGATAGTCTTATAGTCAATGATCCTATGAACATAATCAAAATATAAAAAAAATGAATGCATCTACAGAAAGTTTACTTTTTCTACGTGATCTCACTTTTTGATTACTACATTAATTTTCCAAAGAACATTATTAGAAAGGGACGCAGAAAAAATGCTATTTCCTGAAAGTTAAGAAATAACTATATTCAAAACAGCTATCCAAATTATCATTGAAAAAGGTGTATGATTGAAACGATAAAATTTCAGCAATTGAAAACGAATATTTCGATTTGCATTCTCTAGAAAGAGACCCGTAAAATTAATATCCTTGATAATGCTAATAGGACATTTTTGTGTGTTCTTTATACTAAAATGGTAATTGAAATGATTTTGATTAGTTTCTGATTTTATATAAATAAATTTTACTGTTCAAAAAGGCAAGACAAATGACAAATAATAATTATTTTATAACTATTATAGCTTTTAGGGGTTTAATTTTAATTGACTAATATTTTTATATTTGATAAAATATTCAGTCTAAAATGTTTATGTTCGTGTAAACAAAATATTTACGTTTAATAAAAACATGCTTTCATCTATTTTACTCTTCAATAAAGATAATTACAAAGAATTTTGTGACTCAATCTGCAAAGTGGACCGTAACTATCTATCTACCCTATTTTGGATAAATACCCTAATGTGGGAAAGAGATCATAAGTTGCTGCCAACATCAACAAAGCAAGATTGCTAAGGTTTGTCATGTCATGTCATTTTGACATTTGCTATTGATAATTTGACAAATGTAAACAAAATAAAATTTTCATAATTTCATGCGGATGATGTCGCAGGGGAACAGCTAGTGTAGAATAAAATTGCCCTTTACAGTATTTAAATTGGACTAATAGTTTAGAAGATATCGCGAACACAAACAATAAGGGTAACCGAATAATCAGCTCACAAGCTACCAGGCTTAGAAATTTGCAATCTGGCATCAGTAGATTTCTGTTATTACGTAGATTACTACTAATTTAATACTTTAGGTGATAGGTTGAAAAAAGGGCCGAACGTAAGTCTTGAACATTCAAATTTTACGCGGACGAAGTCGTGGGCAACAGCTAGTTATATTATGCAATTAAAAAAAAAATCATTATTCCTTATATACCCTTCCCTATCTTACGCTCTTTTTTTTCACCACAAACTCTTTTAAATGTATCACATTCATAGATGTAAACATAACTTTCTAATGGTTAAAGCATTCTCTAAATTAGGCCAGTAGTTTCAGAGCCTATTCAAATTTAAATGAGTATAGATGCAGTCTTTGTTTATAATTTGGATTCAGCTGTTTGATTTTGCATTCGGTGCCATTATTATTTTGTCACATAAAAATAGTCATCTTCTATCATGGTCTTAGATACTTAAATGAATTTGAAAAAATGCATTGAGTTTTTTTTGCATAAAATACAAGTTATAAGTGTTTTATAATTATTTTATATGGTTATTACAAGGCCTTAACAGAGAAAAAAAGATGAAAATTTTTAACTAATAATATGACATCCCTTTATATGCCAATATTAATTAGGTTTATAGACACTTTTATTATAATAATTATGTTTCATACAGTAAATAAAAAAAATGTTGAGAGAATTTAACCTTTATTAATTTATGTATGGCTCGGCGAAATTGAGTGTATGAGACGCGCTTTTCGTGTATCAGCCAAATTATCTTTTACTGCGGCCTTATCTACATCTTCAAACATATTTACTAAATCACCTACTACACCCTTCTCTTCCATGAGGGTGCATACATTATTCTCTAAAACTGGCTGTGCAAAATTTTCAATGTTATCTATATTAGTCTCTCTGTTTCTTGTCCCCCCATTTGAGTCCCCAGCAGACAGTTGTCGCTTGCGGCGTCGTACGCGTCGGCGAGTGCGACGAGGTTTGTCGCCGTCTCCGGCAATGTTCGCTGCCTGACCTGAATCAAACTCGGCACTAGCTGCATCTTCACAGCATGTCTCTAGTAGTGCTATAGCTTGCTGCTTCATACATAGTAATTCTGTATCTCCATCAACTTTGAATCCTACAACATCTTCATTGACTTCCTCAGCAGAACAGTTCAATACCACCTTACTATCAATTTTGCTGTGAGAATTACGAGTAAATGTCTCATTTGATTGCAAGTTAATTCTTGATAAGTTTCCATTTGCATAGTTAAAAAATTCTTTGGACAATGGAATGACCCTGTAATAAATGATTTTTTTTTTTTAAACAACATCTCTTACTTTTAAATTGTTCCTAGCTACTTTAAATAGAGAAAATAAAAAAAACTTGCAAAATATGTATGTACAACGTCTATCAATATACCAATGTATTTATTGCAATAAATACCATTTCCATAATTGAAATCTGCTCAAAAATTTCCAGTGTTCTGATTGTAGTGAATATATAATACGAGCTTTCGCCAGCGACTCCGTCCGCGTGGAATTAAAAAAAAAAAAAAGCAATTAGCCTATGTGTTCTTCCAGACTATGTTCTACATCTATGCCAAATTTTATGCAGGTCCGTTCAGTCGTTTAGGCTATAAACTCTAACAAACATCCATCCATCCATCTAAACTTTCGCATTTATAATATTAGTATGATTACAAAACAGTAACTCACTCAACTGGGTCATTGGGTTGAAGAATAGACAAGGGTTCCTCTGAAGGTAACAAGTATCCATTACTGCAAAGACAAAATAGTCCTTTTAAACCGAATATACTCGTGAGGTGTTGTTGCAGCCATTCCACTCTATGGTGTGGAATCACGTTGACATATGCCCGGGAACGCTGGTCCGAGAAGAAGCGCTCGAGACAAACTCGCACTCGAAATCCTTCTTTAACTCCTGGATGTGACTTTGCGCCTTGGCCATTGGACTCCTTTAAACTATTTAAATGAATAGTAGGCATCTTCTCAAACTTCTTTGAAGCCTCTATTAGTTGAATTAAACGTTCAATTTATTAATTTTAGTGCAAAGAGATTAAATGTAATAGAAAATATGTTTGTTTGACTATAATGTTAAAATGAGCGATGTGATAATATATAGGATATTTGACATTAGCAAACAAAGAGTAATAAAATATAAGTACCTAATACCTATAGCAAATACTACCAAATGTCAATTTCAAAATTTTTTTTTTTTTTTTATAACATGAGATGGCAAACGAGCAACCCGCCACCTAAATCCGCCAAATGGCGAAGCGAAAAACCGCTGCCCATAGACATCCGCAATTGCAGATGCGTTGCCTACCCTTATCCGACGGAGGAGGAGACACACATAAAGAGGATATTTCTCCTTCCTATGCATCTCCTCTACCGTCAAATCCACTTCCCCTCCCCATCCTCTTCTTATAAGAAAAGGGTGGTAAAGAGAAAGGGACTTAAATTAGGCCTCCGGCACCACACTCATCAGACGAAACACGGAATTGCTTCCATTTCACGCCTGTTTTCTGTGTGGTCGTGGTATTACCCCGGCGGCCGGCCCATTCGTGCTAAGATGTTAAAGCGGGCACTACCACTGTCAAATGTTAAATAATGTAAAAATGTTATGCAGCGATGGGATTCGAGTTGCTTTTCACTCGAGTGACTCGAGTAGTTTTTATATTACTCGCACTCGAGTTAAATTTTTGAGAACTCGAGTTTCGAGTGATACGAATAGACTCTAATTACGAATTTTGAGAAAATCCGAGATTTAAGAAAATTGGTTTTGGCTTAGATTATAATGCTCATAGGGATGAAATCGAATCTAACTATATGGTTAACCATAAGGTGGATATAAATCCAAAAATTCAGATAATAAAATTAATATTGTTTTGTTCGTTTCAAAATTTTGGTCAGTCGAGTTTTAGTGTTGTATGGTCCTGCAAAGATATTCTGGCACCTTTTTGACATTGACAGGAGGGCGCCTCTGAGCATTTAGGGTTACCAGCAAGGTATTTTGTACACATTAAAGGGAAATTCTTTCCTTTTGAAAACGAAAACGCTAATTGTAGAGGAAGTACTTGTACCTTACAATGTAACTAGGAAATGCCCCAGACTTCGTTTGTCGGTTAGAAGACTCTATAGTTAAAGAATCTTTGTAGCAAACTTTTAGCAATGCACTCTCTTGAGAGTTAGGGAAGGAATAGTCTTAACAAAATAGAAATTGTCTTAGCGCTCATCTACAGAACAATAAAAATCTTAATGATCGTTTGTTGTTTACAATCAACACACAGTACAAACTATGTGGTATGCCCCGTGGTTTGAACTGTACGTTTTTTTTTTTTAAATTAGACAGTTAGTTTTTGATACATTACTGAGTACACAAAGTAATTACCTTATTATGGACATTGGTTGTCCTCAGATCAGGGAGGATCCCCCCCCTGCCGACGGTTCCCGCCTTGTCGTGGCGGTGGGGCTCAGTAGCCGTGGTCCGTCGAGGGTCTCCGGCCACGGTGAAGCCAAGAGGAACCATGGCCGGCTTAGCGGCGCAGGTCACGCCGGATGCTCGGCCGGCTGGCCTGCCCTGCGACGCCGGTCCAGTGGGGGGGCCGCTCAGGGTTCTTCAGGGGGGACTCTGGCGGCCTCCTGGGCACTGCTGGCCCATGCGGCCAGCAGTTTTGGGGGAGGGTGAGTCGCGGAGGAAGAGGCGTGCTGGTATTTCGGTGCGCCACACGCCCTGTCCTCCGCGACTCAGCGGAGTCGCACCGCGATTGCGACGAGAGGGGGCCGCGGGGGCTGTGGGATGGATACGGTTTCGCCCTGTCCTCTCGCAGCCCTCGTGGTCGGAGGAGGTGGGCCGCGGGGGCTGTGGGATGGATACGGTTTCGCCCTGTCCTCTCGCAGCCCTCGTGGTCGGAGGAGGTGGGCCGCGGGGGCTGTGGGATGGATACGGTTTCGCCCTGTCCGCTCACAGCCCTCGTGGTCGGAGGAGGTGGGCCGCGGGGGCTGTGGGATGGATACGGTTTCGCCCTGTCCTCTCGCAGCCCTCGTGGTCGGGGGGGCGTGGGAGCACGACTCGGCACCACTCTGCTTGCAGAGATGGGCCGATGGCGTGCGATCCCGGTGGCTCCTCACCGCCGGGACCGCGGGCCCTTAGTCTTTTTCAAGACTAGGGTCACGAGGTGGGGGCTCTATAAACCCCGGCGGCACCAGCGGGCGAGGGCGGGGTCCCAAACCTGCATTGCACGGTGCCGTCTCCGAGGGGCGCCTTAGGGCGCAGCGTCCCAACTTGTTGGACGCATCGAGGGCCCCTTCCCGGGGCGGTCAGTGGGGCGTCGCGGTGGCAAGCGAAAGCGATCCCGTGGCGCCCCACACAATGGCCAGGAGGGAACGGAGGGGTTTAGTGGTGTAGGCCCCATTATGGGGAGAGTCCCACATAACTCTCGTGCCTACCCCGAGGCGTGGAGTATGCGTAACGCATTCCCCTTCGACAAAAAAAAAAAAAAAGGGAGGATCACCCCCCTGCCGACGGTTCCCGCCTTGTCGTGGCGGTGAGGCTCAGTAGCCGTGGGCTGCGAGAGGACAGGGCGAAACCGTATCCATCCCACAGCCTCCGCGGCTCCCTCTCGTCGCAACCGCGGTGGAACACCGCTGAGTCGCGGAGGAAGAGGCGTGCTCGTATTTCGGTGCGGTAGGTAGGTAGGTAGGTGTTTTTTTTTTTTTTTTTTATTATCTTTATTTTGTACACATAAGCAATATTACAACGGATGTACATGATTAAACAATAAAAATAAAAATAATAAACAAAATTAAACATAAATTATTAACGCCACACCAGGACAGCAGTTCCGTAGCAATTGGATACTTTCGGTGTAACTGCTGCCCGGGCAAAGTGCTTATAAAACTATAATAAGACTAAAATTACATTAAAAGTAGACAATGTAGACACAAATGATATAAAGAATAAAATACTTAACTATTTTTTTTAATGCTATGCTATGCTATACAGTCTAAATCTACATAAACAATAAATAATAATAGTAAGTAGTGTAGAAGTCTGTGAGATAAATGTGAATAATGTGGTTATGATGAGTTCTGAGTGATGGGATTATTAAATAACTTTACGAGTAAATTGTCTATAATGTATGTAATAAATTGGAAGAATCTATTGCACTCTTTTTTTTTTTTTTTTTTTCACGAGTTCTTCAAGATTGTATGGCGGAATCTTCATGTATCCGCAAAGGAGTTGATGGTCTACTCTTCGCTTAAGGAAACGAGGGCAGTCTTCTATCAAATGTTGGAGTGTTTGTGCAGAGGTGTTGTTACAGGGGCAAGTTTCGTCATCGGTGATTTTGAATCTATGGAGGTATGTATTATGGAACCCGTGCCCCGTGAGATATTGCGTGAATTGGAAGGAAATCTTAGCAACGGACCACAGTCTGGCCACGCTGTCTAAGGTGGGAAGTAAATCTCTTGTATGACTGCCTTGCGTTGCATTTTGATATCTGACCTCCCAGGTTTGTCGATGCTGTTGTCTTATAATTTGTTTGATATGAGATTTTTTTTTATAGTATAAAAGGTGGCAAACGAGCAAGCGGCCACCCGGATCCGCCGAAATGGCGAAGCGACCGCTGCCCATAGACATCCGCAATTGCCGATGCGTTGCCTACCTTTAATCGACGAAGGAGAAGACGCACAAAAAGAGGATATTTCCCCTTCCTATGCGTCTCCTCCACCGTCAAATCCACTTTTCCTTCCCACCCTTCCCTCTTAAGAAAAGGGTGGAAAGGGAAAGGGATTAAAATTAGGCCTCCGGCACCACACTCATCAGACGAAACGCGGAATTGCTTCCACTTCACGCCTGTTTTCTGTGTGGTCGTGGTATTACACCGGGCGAGCCGACCCATTCGTGCGAAGATGTTAAAGCGGGCTCTACCACTGTTAAAGGGAAGAAGGGAGATAAGGGAAAGTAGGCATAATCGGGGCGTTTATGAAGTGTGGAGGCGGAATTAGCTAATGAATCTGCAGCCTCATTTCCGGCAATGCCTGTGTGGCTCTTCACCCACATGATATGAATCTCGCCCCCTATTTCTCTGTGTGAGTGTATTGTATTATGTATTTGAGTGACGAGGGGGTGGGTGTTATTTCTGTTTCGAATGGCTAAAATAGAAGAAAGGGAGTCTGTGAGGATGTAAGTGTTTTTGTAATTTTTATTGTGAGCCCATTTGCACGCCTCTGAAATGGCTAGCAGTTCAGCTTGAAACACTGTGCAGCTGTTGTGAAAAACTTGAATTTCTTGGGAGTCGCTTGTGGTTGGGGTCCCAGCTTATGAAAGCTGCGCCAACCGACCCGTCTTGCTGTTTGCTACCATCAGTGTAGATTTTGTGAGCGTGAGGTGGGCAAGTGTTGTTTATTTTGCTCTTGGTTCTTGAGCATATGAATTTCGGTGGTTATTCTATGAGCAGGGTGGAGCTGTTTGCTGACTGGGCTTGGACGTTCTAAGGGAATATGGCTGGGTAGGTGGGAAGTAGTGCCTGTGATGATGGTGTTTTCTATTTCGTGTCGTTCTAATACTTTAAGATCCAAGGGTGTGAATTGAGCAAGCGCGAGTGCTGCTGTTGTAGATACGGTGCGAAAGGCCCTGATGTGCGCCCCAAGTGGGTCTAGCGTAAAGGCAAAGTTTAGGTAGGTAGGTAGGTAGGTGGTAGGTAGGTAGGTCGGTAGGTAGGTAGGTAGGTAGGTAGGTAGTAGGTAGGTAGGTAGGTAGGTAGGTAGTAGGTAGGTAGGTAGTAGGTAGGTAGGTAGTAGGTAGGTAGGTAGGTAGTAGGTAGGTAGGTAGGTAGGTAGGTAGGTAGGTTAGGTAGGTAGGTAGGTAGGTAGGTAGGTAGTAGGTAGGTAGGTAGGTAGGAGGTAGGTAGGTAGGTAGGTAGGTTAGGTAGGTAGGTAGGTCGGTAGGTAGGTAGGTAGTAGGTAGGTAGGTAGGTAGGTAGGTAGGTAGGAGGTAGGTAGGTAGGTAGTAGGTAGGTAGGTAGGTAGGTAGGAGGTAGGTAGGTAGGTAGGTAGGTATGGTAGGTAGGTAGGTAGGTCGGTAGGTAGGTAGGTAGGTAGGTAGGTAGGTAGGTAGGAGGTAGGTAGGTAGGTAGGTAGGTAAGGTAGGTAGGTAGTAGGTAGGTAGGTAGTAGGTAGGTAGGAGGTAGGTAGGTAGGTAGGTAGGTAGGTAGGTAGGTAGTTAGGTAGGTAGGTAGGAGGTAGGTAGGTAGGTAGGTAGGTAGGTGGTAGGTAGGTAGGTAAGGTAGGTAGGTAAGGTAGGTAGGTAGGAGGTAGGTAGGTAGGTAGGTAGGTAGGTAGGTAGGTAGTTAGGTAGGTAGGTAGTAGGTAGGTAGTAGGTAGGTAGGTAGGAGGTAGGTAGGTAGTTAGGTAGGTAGGTAGGTAGGTAGGTAGGTAGGAGGTAGGTAGGTAGGTAGGTAGGTAGGTAGGTTTTTTTTTTTTTTTTTTATTATCTTTATTGGTACACATAAGCAATATTACAACAACAGTCGGTATAAAACATGATTAAACATAAATTAATAATAATAATAAACAAAATAAACATAACTTATTAACGCAACACGCAGGCAGCAGTTCAGAGCGATTTGGAGACTTTCGGTGTGTGTGTAACTGCGCCCGGGCAAAAGAGCTTATAAAACTATAACAAGGACTAAATTACATTAATCTAAAAGTAGACAATGTCGAACAAATTGATCTAAAGAAACTTAAATAATATACTTAACTATTTTTTTTTTTTTAATGCTATGCTGTCTACAGTCTAAATCGACATAAACAATAAATAATAATAGTAAGTAGTGTAGAAGTCTGAGAGATAAATGTAAATAATGTGGTTATGATGAGTTCTGAGTGATGGGATTATTAAATAACTTTAAATTGTCTATAATGTATGGTAATAAATTGATGAAAGAATCTATTGCAGACTCTTTTTTCACGAGTTCTCAACATGTATGGCGGAATCTTCATGTAATCCGCAAAGGAGTTGATGGTCTACTCTTCGCTTAAGGAAACGAGGGCAGTCTTTTATCAAATGTTGGAGGTTTGGCAGAGGTTGTACAGGGGCAAAGTTCGTCATCGGTGATTTTGAATCTATGGAGGTATGTATTATGGAACCCGTTTGCCCCGTGCGATATTGCGTGAATTGGAAGGAAATCTTAGCAAGGACCAAAGTTGGCCCAGCTGTCTAAGTGGGAGTAAATGTCTTGTATGACTGCCTTGCGTTGCATTTTGATATCTGACATCCAGGTTTGGCGATGCGTAGTCTTATAATTGTTTAATTAGGATAATGAAAAGTAGTAGGCTAGTCGGGGCGGTTTTATGAAGTGTGGAGGCGGAGTTGGCTAATAAATCTGCAGCCTCATTCCGGCAATGCCTGTGTGGCTCTTCACCCACATGATTTGAATCTCGCCCCCTATTTCTCTGTGTGAGTGTATAGTGTTATGTATTTGAGTGACGAGGGGGTGGGTGTTATTTCTGTTTCGAATGGCTAAAATGGAAGAAAAGGGGAAGGAAGAATGAGAGAAGAAAGTTTGAGGAAGAGAATGCGATGGAGGGAAAGACGAGGAAGAAGAGCAAAGTGGACCGGATGACGAGAATTTCTTAGTGGTTACGATGGAAGATAGAAAGGGCCTAGATGAGGGGGGGAAGAAGGTCGGTGTTTTATTCTATGAGCAGGGTGGAGCTTGTTTTGCTGACGGGGGTTGGACGTTCTAGGGAATATTGGCTGGGTATGTGGGTGAGTAGTGCCTCGATTGATGGTGTTTTCTTTTCTTTGTCAGTTCTAATCTTTAAGTTCCAATTGTTTGAAATTGCGCCCGCGCGAGTGCTTGCTGGTTGTATATACGGTTGCTAAATCCTGAAGTTTGCGCCCAAGTGGGTTCTAAGCGTAAAGGCAAAGTTTAGGTAGGTAGGTAAGGTAGGTAGGTATGTAGGTAGGTAGGTCGGTAGGTAGGTAGGTCGGTCGGTAGGTAGGTAGGTAGTAGGTAGGTAGGTAGGTAGGTAGGTAGGTCGGTAGGTCGGTCGGTCTGTCGGTCGTCGGTCGGTCGTCGGTCGGTCTGTCGGTCGGTCGTCGGTCGGTCGTCGGTCGGTCTGTCGGTCGTCGGTCGGTCGGTCGGTAGGTAGGTCGGTCGGTCGGTCCGGTCGGTCGGTCGGTAGGTCGGTCGGTCGGTCCGGTCGGTCGGTAGGTCGGTCGGTCGGTCGTCGGTCGGTCGGTCGGTCGGTCGGTCGTCGGTCGGTCGGTCGGTCGGTCGGTCTGTCGTCGGTCGGTCGGTGGTCGGTCGGTCGGTAGGTCGGTCGGTCTGTCGGTCGTCGGTCGGTCTGTCGGTCGTCGGTCGGTCGGTAGGTCGGTCGGTCGGTCGGTCGGTCGGTCGAGTCGGTCGGTCGGTCGGTCGGTCGGTCTGTCGGTCGGTCGGTCGGTCGGTCGGTCGGTCCGGTCGGTCGGTCGGTCGGTCGGTCGGTCCGGTCGGTCGGTCGGTCGGTCGGTCGGTTCGGTCGGTCGGTCGGTAGGTAGGTCGGTCGGTCGTCGGTCGTCGGTCGTCGGTCGGTCCGGTCGGTCGGTCGGTTCGGTCGGTCGGTGGTCGGTCGTCGGTCGGTCGGTCCGGTCGGTCGGTCGGTCGGTCGGTCGGTTCGGTCGGTCGGTCGGATCGGTCGGTCGGTCGGTCGGTCGTCGGTCGGTCCGGTCGTCGGTCGGTCGGTCGGATCGGTCGGTCGGTTTTTTTTTTTTTTTTTTTTCTTCTCTTTCTTTTGTCCCCCTCCCCTCCTCCTCCTCCTCCTCCTCCTCCTCCTCCTCCTCCTCCTCCTCCTCCTCCCCCCCTTCCCCCTCCCTTCTTCCGCACCCCCCCTGCCCCGCCGTTCCGTCTCGCTTGGCTCCTCCGCCGGATGATTTATAAAACTTTCCCGCCGGTGTACTGCTGCTGCCCGGGCAAAGAGCTTATAAAACATAACAAGACTAAAATTACATTAAAAGTAGACAATGTAGACACAAATGATATAAAGAAACTTAAATAAAATACTTAACTATTTTTTTTTTTTTAATGCTATGCTATGCTATACAGTCTAAATCTACATAAATAATAATAATAGTAAGTAGTGTAGAAGTCTGAGAGATAAATGTAAATAATGTGGTTATGATGAGTTCTGAGTGATGGGATTATTAAATAACTTTAAATTGTCTATAATGTATGTAATAAATTGGATGAAAGAATCTATTGCAGACTCTTTTTTCACGAGTTCTTCAAAATTGTATGGCGGAATCTTCATGTATCCGCAAAGGAGTTTGATGGTCTACTCTTCGCTTAAGGAAACGAGGGCAGTCTTCTATCAAATGTTGGAGTGTTTGTGCAGAGGTGTTGTTACAGGGGCAAGTTTCGTCATCGGTGATTTTGAATCTATGGAGGTATGTATTATGGAACCCGTGCCCCGTGAGATATTGCGTGAATTGGAAGGAAATCTTAGCAACGGACCACAGTTTGGCCACGCTGTCTAAGGTGGGGAGTAGATGTCTTGTATGACTGCCTTGCGTTGCATTTTGATATCTGACCTCCCAGGTTTGTCGTTGCTGTAGTCTTATAATTTGTTTAATGTAGGATAATGAAAAGTAGGCATAGTCGGGGCGTTTATGAAGTGTGGAGGCGGAGTTGGCTAATAATCTGCAGCCTCATTACCGGCATGCCTGTGTGGCTCTTCACCCACATGATTTGAATCTCGCCCCCTATTTCTCTGTGTGAGTGTATAGTGTTATGTATTTGAGTGACGAGGGGATGGGTGTTATTTCTGTTTCGAATGGCTAAAATGGAAGAAAGGGAGTCTGTGAGGATGTAAGTGTTTTTATAATTTTTATTGTGAGCCCATTTGCATGCCTCTGAAATGGCTAGCAGTTCAGCTTGAAACACTGTGCAGCAGGTGTGAAGCTTGAATTTCTTGGGAGTCGCTTTGTTGGTTTGTGGGTCCCAGCTAATGAAAGCTGCGCCAACCGACCCGTCTTCCTGTTTGCTACCATCAGTGTAGATTTTGTTAGCGTGAGGTGGGCAAGTATTGTTAATTTCCTCTTGGCTCTTGAGCATATGAATTTCGGTGGTTATTCTATGAGCGGGTGAGCAGGTTGCTGACTGGGGTTGGACGTTCTATGGGAATATGGCTGGGTAGGTGGGATTTTGTGCCTGCGATGATGGTGTTTTCTATTTCGTGTCGTTCTAATACTTTGAGATCCAAAGGTGTGAATTGGGCGAGCGCGAGTGCTGCTGTTGTAGATACGGTCCGAAAGGCCCTGATGGTTTTAATGGCGAAGCCTCTCTGAAGTCTCTCGAGATCCTTCTTGATGTATTGTTTGTGTGCAACGTGTCCCCAGATTCCCGCAGCATATGTGACCATGGGGACTATGACCTGATTGTAAATGGTGCGTATGTTTTCCGGATGTGCGCCCCAAGTGGGTCTAGCGTAAAGGCAAAGTTTATTGAAAGTCCGACTCGCCTTCATTATAACGCTGCGTACGTGACTCACGAATGTAAATTTTTCGTCTATTATGATTCCTAAATATTTTAATTCTTTGTCGAATGAGAGTCTATGTCCGTCTATGTTGATGTTAGCTTGACTGGCTTTAGGTGTAAATGATATAATTTTAGTTTTCGAGGGGCCGAATTCTAATTTTACACTTCTGCCCCAATTTGCTATGGATTGTAAAACACTGTTGGTTTGGCGCTCTATGTCCTCTACCTTTTTTGCGGTCACAGTCAGTAGAACGTCGTCAGCGAATGCCTGTATGTGGCACCCTGGGGGAAGGGGTAAGTCGAGGAGTTCGTCCAGGATAAAGTTCCATAATAAGGGTCCGCAGGTTGAGCCTTGTACGCAGCCTTTGGTCATACCTTTGGTAACTCGTACCCCGGCGTGATCCAAAATAACTTTACGATCCTGTACGTAGCTCTGTATAAGTCTAAATATGTTGTTGGGGCAGTCGAGTTCTCTAAGTCGATGGAAAAGTGCGGGCCACCAGGCGTTGTCGAATGCAGCTTTTATGTCGAGTGAAACTGCGATTACTAGTTGTTTATCTGTCTTGGCGGTCTTGATGATTTCTATGTGGCGTTGTTAATTGCAGGGTGGGTAACTGGTTTGTTCTTTGAAGCCGAATTGTCTGTTGTTTAGTTTACCGTTTTTTGAAGCCAGGTGTGTGACACGCTTAATGAAAAGTTTTTCTAGGAGTTTCCCAAATATCGGGAGAAGCCCAATTGGCCTGAAGGAGCTGAGTTCAGTATGGTCTGGTTTACCGGCCTTGGGGATGATTTTGACAAAGGCCTTCTTCCACTGTTTGGGAAAGTATCGAGTTGCGAGGCATCTGTTAAAGATATCTGTCATGAGCTGGGGATAGTCAGTGGCAAATTGTAGACATATATCAGCTGTAAGTCCGTCTAGTCCGGGAGCTTTATTGGGATTCATCTGTCTGAGGTAATCAAGCATTTCCTCTTTTGTAAAAGGTGTGTCATCTGGGGAATTAGGTGTGTCCTTTTCGTGGGAGCGTAGGTGATGATGGTTGGGTTCTGTGTCAGGGCCGTCATCTGGGTAAAAGTGGTTAAGTAGCGCTTCTGCTGTTTCCTGCGCGTCTTTGGTGAATCTGTTGCCTATCTTTAATGTCGTAGGAGGACGTCGAGGAGCACTATTTTTGAGGAGTCGGTTAGTGAGAGACCACACGTTCTCTTTGTTTTGAAGCTGACAAATTCTCTAAAGTTCTTTGTGGATTCGGTGCGAAGTTCTCGTGCGTACTGTTGTTTGAGTAATTGATGTTCAGTTAGTAGGTGCTGTAAAGGTTGTTTTTGTCTTTTGGCAAGGTGGATGCAGTGATGTAGGTGGATGATCGATGTTTTCTTTTCCTCCAGGGATGGTGTCCACCAGGGGGGCTTTGGTTTAGAAGGTCCTGCTCTTCTGACAGGCATGGAGTCGCTACACGCAGATCGAATGAGATTGGTGAGATTATCAATGACTGTTTCTAGCTGGTTTGGATCGAGCGAAGCTATATCCTGGTCTAAGATGTCTGAACTGGTCATGCGGAGATGGACGGAATCTTTGAATAGGGGCCAGTTAGCTTTACTGCTGTTGAATATGAACGTGGAATTGTTTGTGATTTCAGAGATACTGTTGCCTGCTTTCAGTGAAAAGGTAATCGCGTTATGCTGGGAGGATGGGCAAACGTCCAAGTTGACATGCCAGTTATGTATGTGGTCATATATGGAGGCTGAGGATAGTGTGAGATCTATGATGGAGGAGCGATATGTGTCATGTGTAATGGTCTCAAAGGTTGGTACGGTACCCTGATTACATATTACCATATCGTTTCCGCAGGCCATCTCCAATACCTCATAACCTCTGACATTATTACGTGAGCTACCCCAGGTGGTGTGCCACCCGTTGAAATCACCCCCAACTACCCGATGGGATCTGTCCTTGGCTTTGAGAAAGTCGTCTACACGCTCCAAGGTGATATTGTGATCGTCATCAGGTTCTATATATACTGAAAGCTATATATACCTTCCGGTGACCCAGATTTGTATGGACGATGCTAAGGTTGGGGGACGAGTATTCACTCTCTCCCATAACTTGGCCTAGCTCTGGTTTGGTGAGAATGCAGGCTTTGACGTTATCATTTTGTGATCCAGGGAACTGAAAGACGTCTAGCCCGCGTATTGATTTGACTATCTTGCCAGTTCCAATGTAAGGTTCGGAAATAAGTGCCATATTATAGTTGCTTGCCATAAAAAACACGAGAAAGTCATGCATACTATTACAGGAGCGATCCAGATTGCACTGTACTATGTTAATGTCTTTAATTGGACCCATAATCGATGCGTGATGTTATTTTTAACTTCATGGCTCGCAGTCTGGGACATAGTGGATCGGTGGCTTTATGTTTGGTGTCATTATTTAAGTTGAATCTGTCATTATGGCTTCTGCAGTTTACGCAAGTGGGTGCTCCTTTTTTAGATCTTATGGGACAGGCGTCGAAATTGTGAGTAGTTTCCGCGCAGTAGCTGCACGGGCTTTCTTCTGTGGTGCATCTTGTTTGAATGTGCCCGAATTGTAGACATTTATGGCATTGCAGGAAAGGCGAAAAGTCTTGTGCGTGTACTCGTTGGTGGTCAACGCAAATTCTACCGCATGTGAGAATTTGGCGCCAAACTCTAGGGTGTGTTATGAGGACAGCATTGTATAGGTTGGGGTTACGATTGTTCCTCTTAAACCGAACTTTAAGATCTTCTTCATTTTCAATGAGAGATGCGACCTCCTCGTTCTGATTCTTAATGATGTCGATTAGTTCTTCTGCAGGAGTATCATTGGATATTCCCTTAAGGATGCACATTGGTTTTAGGCATCGAGCAGGCTCGGCCTTTCCCTCGGAGCAGTCCTTCAGGTGCTCTATGGTTTCATCGCGTTGAGAAGAAGTAGTGAATTCAACTCTTAGCTTGTTATTGGAAATCGCGCGAATGCTTGTCGGGGCGTAGTTGAGCCGTTTTACATGAGACATGTTTCTTGAAGGCTGTGATGACCTCTTGGCGCGTTTTATGGGCTGCGCCGTACTGAATATAAGCGCTGGCTTGTTAGAGGGTAGGCTTGACGGTGTCGGCTCTTCTGCTGCAGGTGTTCGACGTGGTGCGTTGAGGGCTTGAGCGTAGGTGGTACGCTGATTGGTGTCATTTTTCATTTTCTTGAACTCCTCGCGCACGCATGCCAGAATTTCCTCCTTGAGACCCTTGGGGTCTTTGTTTTCCTCTGTTATTTGGAGTGTAGGCTGTGGCAAGCTGGCGATTTTGTGTCCGCATCTTTTTATTTCATCCGCGGCCATTGCTATCAGTTTTTTGTTGCTAGCTGTAACAGACTTTGCTTCTGAGATTGCTGTACTGATACACTCGGTAAGTTTATTAAGGGCTTCTACTAATGTGTCAATATCTGTAACATCCTCCATTTTGGCCGGAAGGACAGGTGGAGGGTGCTGGGTGCTTTGCTGCTGCTAGGCATATTGCAATAGGGGAAGAGAACAGTTGAATATTATTAGTTTTCTCGATTTATAAATAATATTCTATATAAATATAAATTTGTTAGTGTAATTTGTATACAAATTTACCTAACTTTAAAATATAAGAAAAATATTCATAATTTTACAAACTAGCGACATCTATCTTTTACAACATTAAACAAAATATTAAAATTAAATCGTAAACAATTTTTTTTTTTTTTTTAAATAGTCATGCAACATAAGCTATACTTTAATAGTAATTTACAACTACTACTAACATAATAACTACAACTAACATAATATTAAAACTAATCTTTAAATGTTATAATAATAAGCGACATCTATTTTTGTAAATAGTAAATCTAATTTCTAGCAAAATATCAAATTTATTGTCTTGCTTCTTGTCAAAGGGCGGCGCCACTATTCCGAAATAATTTATTACTTTGTATTAATAATCTAAATTACGAGAATTTAAAATAATGTTATATTATGATTGACAAATAATATGTACGCACTTATTGCCTGTTTTTTTTTTTTTTTTTACAAATTAAACAAAATATTAAATAAAATCAAAACAATACTAATCTTGAATACTACTAGCTTTTAGTCGTAGGGCGGCGCCACTATTGCGGAAGTATTTGTAAAATAGTTTCCGAAAATATAGAATAAAATGTAGAATAAAATTATTCTGATTACAAATATTATTAACGCACTTATTGTCTATATTGAATGTATAATTTCAAGTTTTCGTCGTCAGGGGTCGCTTCTGTTTTCCACGTCAGAGGGCGCTCTTGTCCTGCTCGACCGGTGTCACTATTGTTACGACTTTACGTCGTTGGAGGTCGCTTCTGTGTTCTATTTACGTTTGACGTTTGACATATGCCGTAGTCCAACGTATTATATAACAAAATGGCGTTTGTTTATGTCACTATTTTTGTTAATACACTGTTTTATCAATTTAAATTTATATTTAGCTTCAAAGTTTCTTGTGCAAACTCACTTATATTGTTTTCTATTCTTTATTAGTCACCTGTTTAAGGTTTACGTGTAGTTTCAACAGTGTTTTAATTATTTATTACGAAGGACCAGTTTGTGTTGATCCGTGTACGTAATTATAAAATTTGTAATAACTTTGTTTTCGTCGGAATTGATGGGATTGAGTTATTAAAACTATGCTACTTTATCGGTCTGTCTCGACAAATCGTTTCTCGTCATTTCCATATATATAAAACTTTTACATATATTGAACATATCAATGATGTTAAATTATGTTCTTATATTGTTACAAGAAAGAATGAAGGTAAATGTGGTAAAGAAGGTTCAAGAGATGTATTGCGCAAAACATAAGAACATAACGCAAACCTCATTTTTTAATCAAAACATAAATTCACATGACGCGCGTAACATAGTGGGGTAGACAACACGGACCTTCATTTGATTCCTCCATTGAAATACGGCCAGCGGGCCACAAATATATATAGTACTAGCTGTTGATCGCGACTTCGACTTCGACCCCGTGCAATTATAAAATAGTAAAAAATACAGCCTATGTTTCTCACTGATAATACGTAGCTTTTTAATAGTGAAATATTTTTGAATTCGGCCTA